>CAHIKZ030002212.1:670000-807500 GCA_903632075.3 Acanthosepion pharaonis
AATTTTGCTCTCGTTTGAAAAATAATATGGCGTAGAAAACAAAGCCATAAATTCAGGTTTTCGCTAATATACGCATTTCTAGAATTGGAAGTAAAGAAGAAAAAGCAAAATCAACAAAGAAGGAGGTTAAAGCAGAAAGAATGAATATGTTAATGGGGGTGGGAAAGAGAAAGGAGATAAAAAAGAAAAGAAATGACAATAGTAGAAGAAAACAAAAGAAAGAAAGAAAGAAAGAAAGAAAGAAAGAAAGAAAGAAAGAAAGAAAGAAAGAATAAAGAAAGAGAAAAAAAGATCAACTCCTAGAAGTTGGTCTGAATAAGAGATATAATTATTCAATCTTTCAACACACGCACTGAAAACGCATATACGCACACATACAAATACGCACAAACGAACATTCTTATGCACAATAAAGGAGTGGGGACAATTTGTATTTTTATCCCGCTGGAAACATGACAAAGTCAAATAGCCCGTATCAAATTCTTTTGGTTCTGTCATCCAGCAAAACAGACGCCAGTTCGCCATGTTCCCTTGCGAACTACAAACGAGCAACGATCCAAACCATGACATAGCTTCATGCGTTCTTTTGAACACAAGAAGACAAACGAAAGAGCAAGTGAAGCGTCGTTCGAAGCAACACATCGTCAATGTTCCATGACCCAATAGAAAATTTCTCTGGTCAAGTGAGACGTTGTATCCGATGCCGTGGTCTCAATAATGAAGGTTTTGTTGGTTAGCGATCACAAAACCAATTAGAATGCAGTATACGCTGTGTTTTGTGTTGACTGATAATTTGAAAAGCATCAGTGTTAAAACTGGCTATGATTCCATGCAATATTCTCCGTCGTTGGCCTATTACCTCCTTGTCCATTGATGGCGGTCACATTTTTACATCACGTGAGAAGGCACAGAATTTTCACAAACCAGGGATTCTTGTCCGGAATTCACACATTACTGGTTTAGATCTGCTAATTCTGCGTACGAAAAGTGTAGAGCACTTACCATTACAGAGATCAAGCACTCAATTTTTCTAGCCTCAGCGATCATTCCCAGGTCAAGTATTATGAGATCCTGTCCTTGTCTCATAGCTACACTACAGCATCACGCATCTAGTGGATGTCAATAAATATTAAATGACAGCAAATCTTCTCGATTCCCCAAAACCTTACACAGTACTCGTTCTGATTTTTCATCTTGTTCTCTGAAGGTTTTCAGTTCTTCCTCGAGTTTAACATTTGGAAAACATCTTCGGAACTGACACAAGTATTTCGGTGATGATTGGTTTACACTATTTTTTCTTCCGATTATTATTATTATTATTATTATTATTATTATTATTATTATTATTATAATCTTCCTCTTCTCTTCTCCCGCACGGTTTTTCGTTTAACAACCGAAAAAAATTGCATTCCATGACGTCATCCGACCTCGACCAGATATCGCCACTCGCAGAATATTCGCAATGCCAGGAAGCCCAAACTTCTGAAGTGATGGTAAACTAGGCGTTACATATTCTTAATGCTAGTCTTTAAGTTCGATGCTTCAGACCCCAACGATAATTAGAACAATAGTGGCCTGAACGTCCTACATTCTAGCAAAACTTCAATTAAGAGATTGATGTATTTCTTAAGCATTTCAATTTCTTTTAATTTCATAGCATGATCATCAAGAACAGCTACATTGATGAAGAGACGTTTTCTTTTTTTCGTTTCTTACTGTTTTAGTAGACTCATGAAAACCGTCTGTTTTAATGTTGAAATCCCATTCGAACTTTATATGGTCGATTTTGATCACCACTCTGCTTTGTGACGGCACCATTTCTGTTGAACTTCAAGCTCATGCGTATTACATAAGCGCCAAGGCAAGGATTCCACAAGCGCGAATGATGTGGGTGACATTTTTCCTCTCTATGCCACACAGCCTACATTTATTATTATTATTATTATTATTATTATTATTATTATTATTATTATTGAGATTTTCTTCCCGAAATAACTGGTTGGTTGTCACAGGAAAAAGAGCGCGCTGTCAGTTGCCTCAGGATATTTGCTGATTGTTTTGTTTTCTCGATACTTTGGATTCTCCCTCATGTTTCCGGTTCTTCCAATAATATTGGCTCATCGATTGTCACGACATTTATTTTCATTGTTACGTTTCTGGAAAAGCGATCTGGTGAGTATTCAGGATTAAATGGAAGATTTTGTCTTGGATTGACTAATCCGTCTGTATTTCAGGTTTTGAAAAGTTTAGTTTTATTCTATGAGGCAGTTCCTGATTTGCACTTTGTTGTGCTTAATCAAAAAACTGTCTCTTTTCTAGTTCCTACTATATCAACATCTATACTCAGTTACTCCTGTTTTATACTCCCACTGAGTTAAATATATGGTGGCTATTGTAGGAGAACGAATGATAAATCTCAGTATTCACAAATATCCAATCCCAAAGCAAAGTTCTCGTATTTTTCCAATTGTTCCCTTTCAGCGTTCAAAATATCTGCTTTTAAAAAGCTTATAATGCTATTTCGTTTGGATATATTATTTTGATTTCTACACTTTGGGTTGCTGCCATTTGTTCACATGTCAAAGACAAGCTGTTTGCAAAGTTCCCATTCAATACTCGTTCCCACACTGTCATTTTTATTTTTCTATTGCAGAAAATAAATTTTGACAAATCTATACAATTGGCACCATTTTCAACAATTCGTGTCCCAAAAATGCTTCCATAGTTTTGACTGTCCTCGATTTGTTTCGCTACTCAGCAAAAAAAAAGTTCCTTGTCCGCCTGATATACAGGGTGCGATGGATAAATTGTCGTCTAAATGACGCAAAAAAAAAAAAAAAAAAAAAAAAATCAAAATATAACTAACAATTCATTTAAGCGAGATACTTACCAAAAAATAACAAAAATATTATGAAATACTAAACAGAAAACTTATTCAATAAAATCGTCATTGGATCCAACCACGGCCTCCAGACAACTTCAGAACCTCCTGCAACTCTTCTGGGTGGTCTCCTTGATTAAGTTGGTGAATGCTGCCATAATCCTTGCCTTCAGTTCATTTTTGGTGTTACGAAGAGTTTCTGCACACCACATATAATAATTGAAGGGTTGCAGTCTGGGGAGATAGGTGACCAGATGTGATGTGATCGCAGAAATTGCCTCACAGCCATGACTGTTACCAGAGCAGCATTACATCCTCAATTGCAATTGATGTAGGACACCGTGTTGAGCGTGAGACCCTGTTGGGAAGATAGAGGAATAACACCTTTGAAATCACTATTAGACTAATCCAACTCTTTCCGAATCCTCTGCACTATCCACAAATTGATACCCACTCTGAAATGTTCGTATTGAAGCTTCCGGCGCGAATGCTAAGCAATACAGCGCGCCGTTACCAAATTTCTGGCGGAGTGAATTGCATCATTATACTGTGCAATTGACACAGGCAAAAACAAACAGTGCAAATGCGCGAAATGAAAACGATAAAATGACAACAATTTTCCCATCGTACCCTGTATTTACGTCAAGTTAATATACACGTCTTCATTTGATTTTTTTCACCTTTCCCGATTATTATGGCCATATACTAGAATGATTAGTGTGATCACTTCTCTGTATCCCACCTTTATCTAAGTGGTTGAATTTTTACAGCTTGTCAACTCAACCCATTCTGGATTATTTAAAATATATTTTGGATCTTAAGAATGAATATTGCATAAAGAATTTTTATTTGATAATGACAATAGATTTTCCAGATAAAAGTCATTTATTTAGCCCATAGGTTGGGGGATGAATTCATACCATTTCCAAGGATTTGGGGCGTAAGTAAATGTAACGAATCAGTGGTAGAATTTGATCTCAAGTTTTCGACATCTTATTCCGAACCCGTATCCATTACACCACCCACACATCCACCTTCAATTTCATCAAAGTCATACAAATCTTTTAAAATATCCAGTATTGTTCTCCTTTAATTTTGAAATGAATCGTTTTCATTGCATTGGATTTGAATTTACGTTGGCAAATATGTGAAGTTCGATTCATACGAAAAGTCTCAACCCGAATGGTGTCTAGTCATTTTGAAAAATTTCTGTAACCAGTTGTGATGTCTTGAATTAACTTTCAATCAGATGAGACCATAGTGTTTGCGTTGAGCAAACATTATCCCATGAGGTTTCCAGTCGGCAGTGACATTGAGTGACTGTCACCTTTACGGTGACGTCTTATGCAAGGATTTTTGACAGAACGTTAACCTGGTCTGTCAGTTCAAATTTGGTTCTGTTTTTTCTTAAATCTTAAATGCCTATTGAAAAAGGAAGAGATCTGAAACCATGCATAAGATTAATAATTAAAGATTAAGATTAAAGAGAACAGGAATGAGTATCAGAACGGGGTGTAAATTTCTAAGGAGGGTTTCGCAAACTATTTTAAGAAGTAAAAAAGACGCTGTGATATGGATGTGATATTCCAAGCGCATTAATGTGAAGAGAACTAAATTATCATCGCCCTAGGAAGGATATTTATATCTTCTCCAGGAAGACATATATACATATATATATATATATATATATATATAGATAGATAGATAGATAGATAGATAGATAGAGAGATAGATAGATATGGTGGATTCTCCCGTCGTATTCGACGTATGAAGCTCAAGCAGCTCATTTCCTAGGAACCGACAGTCAGACACTTGCACATATGATTTGATTATAGGGGTGAAGGTTTTGTGCAGAACCAACCACACTTTTTGAAGGGCTGAATACAGAGACATGGTTCACTCCGTGCTACATGGTCCCCAAACGACCCTCCGCAGGTTTTGAATTCATAGTTGTCCTTCTCCAAGACATTTAATGCGCTAGTCAGCAATTCTCTTCTAATACATTTTTCGTTCCTAGTTCTATAAACATTATTGGCACGACTGTCATTTTCATTTTGTTATTAGAAACATTAGTTCAAATTCCTTCTGAACTCTCTGACGGAAATTAGATTTCTCATACAGAAGGAGAAACTGAAATCCTATTAAAGGCAGAGTGACTTGAGACCCCAGAGGGGGGGAAAAAACCTCTTTTGTTCATTTTGTTATGTTGAAAACTAGACGTTTACAAATGGGAGTAAAAATGCCACGAGCATTTGAGTGAAATTACCCTTTTTGTTGCTATTCTGTTATTGGGGTAGGGAGCGTTAATTTTGACTTTTGCGAAAGACTCCATTTACTTCCTAAAAGAATCTAAGGCTTATTTTTTATATCATGTGACAAAATAAACCCACAGAGTTTCATTTACAAACACACACACTCACACACACACGCACACACACTCACACACACACACACACTCACACATAGATATACATAAATATATATATTTATGCTTCTATGTAGTAATGTATGAGTAAAAATAAAAAGTTATAAGAAAGAAATTCTTTCTGTTCAACATTTTGGTCTGTTGTCTTCGGATCGCATCAAACGAGTTTTCGAGAAACATTGATCGCATTTTACATTAAGACTTCATCGTTATTTAAAGGAGAAAGTAAAACGTTGACTCTGCATAAATAAAAGAGGATTCTCTTTTATCCCCCCTGCACCACACTGCACCCCACACTTTGGCATTTGAGGAAGAAAAAAAAAGGATATTTAAAGAATAAATAAATAATGATGGTGATAATATTGAGTGCCGGTATCGCTGGAGAACTCAAGCGTTGACGACTGCGCTTTGTAAATGCAGCCACAGACATTACAGAGAAGAAATGGTGGCACTTGTACATTAGAATCTGTACAAACAATTTGGGTCTTCCCAAAGAAAAATGGTATCAGCAGAGAGAAGAGATCTCAGACTTTGAGGTCAAATTTAATGGCTTCATCCAAGCAAGAAACCTCGATCTGATGACTATAAACAAGGAAAAGGAATTTTCAAAACATGAATGTTTCTAAACAAGCGGAGGATAAGGTGAAAATGAAAGATATTAATGATAACAATCAGAGAAACAGAGTGAGTCGGGGGTAGTGCCAATAATAATTGGCGCACTAGAATCTTTGCTGAAAATGATGAAATCAGTGACATGGTAGAAGTGAAACTGTCCAGTCAACTGGTGTGTTAGTCTGGAAGAATACTGGGTAAGGTAACAGAGAGTTGGAGGGGCTGGAAGTCACTATGACTAGTGTAACAACCACACGTCTGGTAAGGACATGTAAATACACGCAATAATAATAATAATAATAATAGACTGGTGCTGCTCTTGACATAGTTCTTCGGACTTCTGATCTTAAAATGATTGGAAGTGTTACCATTCATATGTTGATGAATTAAGATAAGCTACAGTAAATATCCCTCCAAACAGATTTGCTTATCAGTTGACTGAACATGTCAAGTAAGGATATCCACTGATGCACTGCACTTCTGCTCGTGAGCGGGAGTAATGGAGAAACAATTATAACTGTTTGAAGAGAGAGACATCGAAGAATTGAGAGCTAAACCTGGATACTTTGGAATAACCTCCATCAGAGGCTGTCTTTGCCGACTGGGTTTGAAGGTCTACTTAGTAACCCCATTATGATTTTAATGCATATTCCCGGTGTACGATAACTAAGAAGCGGGTAGGAAAAGGGGAAAGAACACTAACAATTTGGGGGAAGGAAGGAAGGAACAAGAACAATATAAAGGAAAGAAGAAAATAAAAAAGTAAAAGAAAAGTGAAAGGAACAGTAACAATTTAGAAGAGGAAGGAAGGAAGGAAGGAAGGAAGGAAGGAAGGAAGGAAGGAAGGAAGGAAAGGGAAAGGGAAAGGGAAAGGAGCAGGAACAATTTAGACGAAGGAATGAAGGGAGGAAGGAGGACAGGACGGAATGCAAAGAAAAGTGAAAGAAACGGGAGCAATTTAGAAGAAAGAAAGAAAGAAAGAAAGAAAGAAAGAAAGAAAGAAAGAATGAAGGATGGAAAGAAAAGTCAAGGAAAAGGAACAATTTAAAGGAAGGATGATGTAAGGAAGGATGGAAAGAAAAGAAAAGAAAAGGAAAAGGAACTGGAACAATTTAAAGGAAGGAAGGAAGGAAGGAAGGAAGGAAGGAAGGAAAAGAATAGAAAAAGAATAAAAATGGAAGAAAAGGGTTAATATAAAATAAGAGGGTTCTCTACTAGCCTTGTAGCAGTAGTTGGAATAGTTGGAGCAGCAGTGATAGCCAACGGGCATAATCAATGAAAATATTGAATTTTAATTCAATTTATCACTTCTTGCAGTCTGTTAAAATTTCCCAAAAACGTTCAGATAGAAATTTATTGACTTGTTTACAGCAAAATAACATTCCAAATCTTTTGTTTTTCTTTTTCCACCGCTGTCTTGTATTTTTGCTTTTCTAAGTTCCTTCTTTTGGGCTAATTTTGAGGGCCATCGTCTGCCCTTCTCCGCCCTCACTTTTGCATTTTTTCCTTCATGCTTATTAACAGCCAACACTTCTTTCTCTTTATTTCTATTTATTCTCTATTTATTCTTAGTCTAGTTGCTCTCTCGACCTTTTCTCTACACATACCTCTCTTTTTCTCATACCCATCAGTCAGCCACGCCCTTTTTCCTTTCCTCTCTCTGGGTGTGCGTCTCTAAGACCGGTTACTTTTTAGGGTTAACATCTTCATTTACATTCCAATCATATCAAGAGTGTCATTTATTTCCGTTCTCTCGCCGACAAAAATGAAATTGATTTATATATATATATTCATATATATATATATGTGTGTGTGTGTGTCTGTGTGTGTGAGAGAGAGAGAGAAAGAGAGAGAGAGAGAGAGAAAGAAAGAAAGAAAGAAAGACAGAAAGATGTGCTGAAAATTTCTCGGCTTGACCAAGAATTTGTGAAGGTTGTAGTAGGACTGAGAACTTTGCAGCTTCCCATAAACACACACACACACACACACACATATATATATATATATATATATATATATATATATATATATATATATATATATATATATATATATATATATATATATATATATATATATATATATATATATCGCTGTCGACTCACAAAGCGAGTATGACCATCACTGACCTGTCCAGTCCATCAGTTAAACCTCCACCACAACACTTCTTTCATAGGTTGTGTGAACGCCAGTGGCTTATAAAGCCAGCCATCGATCTGCATTTCTTGTTACATATGTGTCATATCAAATCATCTCCGGGTGGTGGAAGTTGACTTTGACATCATCACTTACAATGTGTTTTTTTTTATATGCCTTGTCAAGCTTCACCTGGACTTGTACACTAGTGCAGGTCGGGCATTTAAAACATGCCATTACGAAATCAACATCTGCAATAGACTGTTGGTGTTGATGCGATTTCTGGTGACTGGGTAGTCCTGCCCTGGATAGACATAATCCGATTACATTGGGTACATGGCCAGGATGGCACTTCATGGCAATTCAGGGATCCCTTCCAAACCCCTCACTTCAGTTCTGCATATTTTTGTGATGCCTCATGGAAGATCTTGACGCCATCAGCAATACCATCTCTCCAAAAAACCCGGTCTTCAGCTAGAGTCTCCCAGTTATCCAGACCAATATTGCACTTGTATAGTGACTCTTTAAGGCAATCTTTGTAGCAAAGTTTTGGATTATGCTACATTAATTGTTTTGGTATTCTGTCATCCGCCATACGAATAACATGGCCTGTCCATCGCAATCTGTATTCTTGTATAATTGCTTCTAGAAAGAGTGAATTGGCCTTTTGTAGAACAACAGTATGAGGGGTGGGAAACAACCAATGGATTTCAAGCACAGATCGAAGGCTTCGTTGATGAAAACGTTCCAGTGTCTTCAGATGTCTGCGATAGACTATCTATGTCTCACATAGCAGAGATGACATAACGTAGGTATTATATATTTTAATTTTTGTCTGCATTCTTATGCCCTTTTGACTCCAGACACAGAACTTGAGGGCTGCAAATGCATCGGAGGCCTTCTTAATCCGTAACGCTATCTCATCATCAAGGGACCAGTTGCGGTTGAGGGTGCTACCAAGGTATACAAATTTGTCTACTACCCCAAGTTGATTACCATCAACATAAATCTATATACTGAATTCCTTGGACAGGTTGATACATCACCACTGCCTTTTCAAGGCTTATGGACAGTTCAAAAGCCTTAAATGACCCTGATAGTTGATCCATGAACTCCTGTGCATGCTGAATTGTGTGTGCAACCAGGTTACAGTCATCGGCATAGAGAATGTTGCGCAATAAACTCAAAAATACTTTTGTCTTTGCTGCAAGCCTACATATGTTGAAAAAAGCTTGCCAGTTGACCTGTACTTTATCCTAATACCATCATGACAGTCCCCGAACGCATCAAGCCGTACAACTGCAAAGTAGATAGAAAACAGTGCAGGAGCCAGATCTTCATTTTCAACCTTGATGACACTGTAAGCATACCGCTAAACCTGACACGGGCTTCCATACCGCCATGAGAGGACCTCAGAATCTCGAGAATGTGGGAGTGAACAGCCCAATTTTGAGAGGATTTTCCAAAGAGCAACACAATTAACAGTGTCAAAAGCCTTCCTCAGATCTACAAATATTTGATAAAGGTCCAATTGTTGTGCACAGCTCTTTTCCTGGATTTGTCGTGCTGTGAAAATCATATCTGCAGTCTCTCTGTGTCGGTGGAAACCACACTGTGACTCAGGCAGTATATTGTCAACTATTCTCTGTTTTAATCTTAATAGGAGAACAGAGGCTAAGATCTTAGCTGCCGAAGAAAAGAGAGCAATCCCTCTATAATTACCATATAATTCCTGGGCACTTTTATCCTTATATAAGAGTATCATTGTTGCATCCCTCTAAATTTTTGACATTTTGTCATCTATCCAAATCTTTACATAAGTTGACTGAAACGTGTTTCACCGTAACGGCATACCTCAGTAGGAAGGCCGTCAACCCCAATAGATCTGCCCTTGTTGAGTTCCTCCATTCCACGCAAAACCTCGCTCAGCGATGGTTGGCTGTCAAGTTCTACTACTATGGGTCTTTGTAGTATCTTTTCGAGAACCTCAAGGTCCACATTTGAAGGCCTATTCAGTAGCCCATCAAAATGTTTCTTTCATCTCTTGGCCATGCCATCCATGTCTGTGGGGAGATTATTGCCGTCCTCTGTCCTGAGAAGGAAAAATCTTAATGGATCTGGGGCTAAATACTTTGTTTCATCAAGTAGTACATTGTGTGACTATAATCATATAGTTCAAAATATATTTGTTCCATCTCATATCAGCAGTCAACGTGAGACCGAGCAGCCGCAGAGAGGTGCTCTTGAGAAGTTGAGCGTCAGACATTCTAATGGACGGCAGGGAAGGATCTCTGTGTTGATTAATAGAGAGCGGCTATTATTTAATTTTTAAAAAAAAAATTCTAAAAAAATAAAACTTTTCTATCATTTCTAAGTTATATTCTCACGTCTTTGGTTTTCTGTAATGAAAGTAGCTGAGGTACCTACTGCGAGAAATGACCTTGAATGTTTTTAATAGTGCGACCCGCTTTGTGCTGAGCCATAGATCATGCGATCCACTGCTCGAAAAAAGTTGCCCATGATTGGTCTATATACAAACTTGTTTTTCACAGTACTACTTGTTGGCTGAATCAGTTGCATCTTCCGCACCAGTACCATTGTTTTGTATTCAACCCAAAGTAAGAGCTACGATTTCGATATCAAAAGCTAACCGGGACACACCCTTTGATTAGTGAAATATAATCTTACTGGTTTCTAAATTAATAACACTCTAAAAATAGATTAGTTTTGTGAGTTTGCGTGAATGTGTGTCACTGTATAAGTTAATATATTTGTGTATGTGCAGACGCCTAGGGGCACGTAAGTGAATAACAATGAATTCAGGATTTACTTTTGCATGGCAAGAAATACCCTATCTATTATTAGCTTTGTCACTGTATTTTTTTCAGCATTAGGGATCACTATGCATTTATATGCATTTATATATTAATCCTTTCACCACCCACCCCAGCGCTGCTGCTGCTGCTGCTGCTTCTTCTTCTTCTTCTTCTTCTTCTTCTTCTTCTTCTTCTTCTATGTTTATTACATTTTTTCTCATTGGCGTTGTTCGTTTTTGTCTTATTTTTATTCTTCTTTTCCAACTATTTTCTTCTTTCGTTTTTTCTTCATCTTCCTCCTCGTTCTCATTTTTTTATTCTCTTCTTCTTCCCGTAATTCTTCTTATTCTTATTGTTCTTTCTTTCTTTCCTCTTCTAGTTAACTTTTATTCATCATATTCATAAATAACATGGCGGTGCTGCTGCTGCTGCTGCTACTTCTTTTCCTTCTTCTTCTTCTTCATAATATTATTTTCTATTCTCTTCTATCATTTTCTTTTTCTAATTCTTCTTCTACTCTTCATTCTTCTCACTCGTTTTCTTTCATTCATTCTTCCTTCCTTTCTTCTTTTTCTTCTCCTCTTCCTTCTCCTTCTCCTTCTTTCCTTCTTTCTTTCTATTTCTTTCTTTTTTCTTTCTTTCCTTCTTTTATTTTTCTTCCTCCTCTTCCTTTTTCATTGTTTTCTCTTTCTTTACAATCTTCTTTTCTTCCCTTGTCTTCTTCATCAAAATCAGGTTTTAGTTCATTCTTTCCTTTGTCTGCCTTTTCTTTGCGTTCCTTCATTTTTCTTTTCTTTTTTTTCTTCTTTTTGTCTCTCTTTTTTAATTCATTGTGCCTTTATTAGTGTCGCTGTCATATCATTTTCTAGACTCAAGACCGTCTGAAGCCAATGTCATTCCATAAGGCGATCAATCCTGTTGGCTTTCAACCATCTTAATATGCATCATTTTTTACATTTCCAGACTTGTTATGTCGGACTTTATGCGCATGCACGCGTGCCTCTTTTTCTTTGCTTTTTATTTATTTTGGGGTTTTTCTCTAATGTTTTTTCTTGTTTTACAACTCTGTATGCGACTTTAAAGTTTTTAGCCATGATTTTTTCCTAGGAGGGCTGGCATATAGAGGATAAAAAAAGCTGAAATTTAAACACAAAAATATTTCTCTTGTTATTAAAGAAAATAATAGTGAAAATCGTGAGGCTTCCTGGGGAAAATGATCGCTTATGAGAAAATAAGGGAAAATAGTTTCTCTTTTTTTTTTTCGACAAAGGAAGCCAGTAGGGTCGGGTAAGTAACAATGCATGCCGAGCCATAATAACATCAAAATGCCAACGCCATATTTGAAAATGATACATTAAACGAGAGAAAGAAAAGAAGACGGGAGAAAAACAAGCGAAGAACAATAACCAGATATGTGGAAGAAGAAAAAATAAGATTATGAGAGAAAAAGAATGACTAATGGCAAAAAAGAAGGAAGGAAGGAAGGAAGGAAGGAAGGAAGGAAGGAAGGAATAAAACGAGAGAGAGAAGAATGAAGAATTGAAGAAGAATAAAAAAAAAAAGATAGAAGAAAATAGAAAATAATTATATGAAGGAGAAGGAAAAGAAGAAGCAACAGCAGCAGCAGCACCGGCATGGTATTTATGAATATGATAAAATAAAAGTTAAATAGAAGAAGCCTATAGTACGCTATATGACTTTGGCTGACGAGATGCAATATGAACCTAATAACAAAAAAGTGATTAAGTGGTAGGAGAAAAGCGGTTCAAGAATAGTTTGTACTGTGAGCTCTGAGGTGGCTTTGACTGAATTTTTAATATTGCTTTGTAATGAGAAAAATACAAATAGATTTTTTTTCATCTTCTTCTTCTCCGCCTGCTCTTCCCCCTAGTTCTATAAATACAGCCTATAATTCCCTATTTTTTCCTATAATTCCTATTTTTCCAGATCGGTTAAAGATCCATTTGTTTCAATTCTTCGTCATTATTAGCAGCCATTTTTCATTTCCTTTTCTTTCCATTTTTATCTCCCTTTTTTCATTTGTTCTTCCCAATTTTCTTCCCAATATTTTTTTCTTATATTTTCGTTTCTTTTTCTCATCAGTTTCTTCTATTCACACTTTTTTTCTATATTTTCCTCTTTTCAATCTTTCGTCGGCAACTTCTTCAGACATTTACTCGCAGTTTTCTCAACCTTTTATTTCTTGAATGAACTGATGTTTCCCAAGATTTATGACCATCCTTTCTCGCCTTCAAAAGCCATCTTCCCTCATCAATTTACTGTTCATGATTTTTCATTTTTCTTCCATTTACTTCTTTCTTTCACATTCTTCTTCTTCTTTAAGCCAACATTTCTTTCTTTCTCTCTCTCTTTCCTCTTTGATAGATTTTCTTTTTATCTTCCATTTTGTTTACGAAATATTCTTTTTATTTATATTTTTCATGAGTTTTCGTCAGTGATATTTTCTCTCTTTTTCATACATCTTATTTTTCTTTCGCAGTGTTTATGATAAAAAAAAGTTCTTGTTGCTAAGCATTTCAAGTGTTCTGGTTTCCAAGGAACCAATGCAATAAGTGCTACATATTCTCACCCCTAATGATCGTAATAGGATATATCCTGTTCCAGGGCTGGGGAGCCAGAACGGTATCGCCACTTATTCAGATTAGTCTTGAAGACGATTATTGGCATCGAGGGAAGATTTCTTTTAATCATTTCACCCCAAGGAAGACAATAAAGCCACTAAGACACAAGGGTTTACTAAGTGTTAGCGAATAGAAGAAAAAATATTGTAAAAACGATAAAAGAAGAGGAATCAAGAATATAGTAGATAATGATTGAATTTGCATTTGAACCTTTCAAGATCAAAGTTGCCTGGAAAGCAAGAAGCCGAAAGAGAGTCCCACAAGCAAGAAATGCGATAAAAGAAACTGTTAGCATAGAACATGCGGTTATAATTCAAATATAAAATGATGAGACCTTCGTGCCAATCTAGTACTGCGTATAATGTCATGAAGTCTAGGTACCATAGTGAAAAGTTCAACAGAACAATTACCATTAAAATAAGATTCATGGAATCAACTTTTCGGCGGTGCGAAAGTGACTGAATGCCAGGTCAGGACAAATGACATTGCAGATTCTTCTTTGGATTTTATGAAGAATCTCTAAGTAAATAACAGGAGAACCAAATCAGATGTGGCAGCAATATTTAAAGCATGGACGAATGGTAGACTTATAAATGTGTAACATAGATTCTGGAGAGAAAAATTGTCTATCATGACTCAGTGAACAAACTTTGCTAACAGCAGAGATAGTAACTGATTCAATATAATTTTCCACTTCAACGGAAAACGCTAGTCCGAGAAGGCGCCATGAGTCACTCTCCTGAAGGTTAGCATCAGCTATGCTCATGGAAAGCAGAAAGACTTCTCTCAGACAATTAAAAGAGAACAGGTTAGTTTTTCTTAGATCAGCTTCCAATTTGACCTTACTGAAAAGATCAGACTTACAATCAAGACCAGAGTAAATAGTTGTGTTGTCAGCATAGATACTGAGTGGAGAACTGATTACACTAGGATGGCCGTTGATGAAATTTAGGAACAACGTATGTTCAAGGATAGAGCCCCATGGAAGACCTGCACTTATACAAAAAGATCTAGAAAAAGATAACATTCATTTCGCGATTTGATAAGAAAGACTGAATTTGTTAAAACATTCTTCCAGAAATACTATAACCTTTCAACTTGTGAAGAAGACTAATATACTAAACCCTGTCAGATGCATTTGAAATGTCCAGAGCAACAGTCCAAGCTTCACCCTTCTTATCTAACCATGACAGACTCTTTCAGCAATAATCGTTAATATATCAAGAGTTGACCTAGGGAAGCGAAAGCCATATTGCATATCTGAAAGAAGACCCACAGACTTAAGATGCTTAACCAATTCCGAGTTAATTGGAGCCTCTTGTACTTTATCAAAAGCCGTAGGAGGCTAATAGGACAATAGTTAGAATAATCAGAAGGTTTGCTTGAGTTTCTTAAAGCCTGG
This sequence comes from Acanthosepion pharaonis, assembly GCA_903632075.3. Taxonomy (NCBI): domain Eukaryota; kingdom Metazoa; phylum Mollusca; class Cephalopoda; order Sepiida; family Sepiidae; genus Acanthosepion; species Acanthosepion pharaonis. Next base: position 684,915 of record CAHIKZ030002212.1, read on the forward strand.
AACTATAGAAGAGAATTTCCAAGAAGCAGGAGATCAAGAAAAGAGCCTATTCAGGATCGCATGCTTTGTGAGGATCCAGTTTAGAGATGATTGCAAACAAAAACCATGAACCGAGCTATGTGCATATCACTGAGTAGAGACTCAGTTCCAAGGGGAAAGATACTCCAGATGAGTCAAATGTAGAATTTAACTCAGTACTCAGTACCGATGATCTCCCGATCCAGCTTGTTAACTATTACTCTATACCTAGATACCTACCTTATAATTAAAACTAAACTTAGTTTACTCTTGCATTAAACCACAGTAATTATGTACTCATTGAATAAGCAATTATTAATTCGGTTGGCACAAGGTCACAAAAATAGAGAATCTAGTGAACATTGTATTTATTAAAGTATGGTTTGAAAGAAGTCGAAAAATAATAGATATGCAAAAACTTAGATAGATAGATAGATAGATAGATAGATAGATAGATAGATAGATAGATAGATAGATAGATAGATAGATAGAAACTAAAAGAAAGAAAAGAAAGAAGTTACTGTTTGTAGTTACCACCATTCTCAAAAGAGGCTATAAATAATAACTTGTGTTCCATAATTTTCCGTAGTCATTCTTTGGCACATCCGAAAATAAGATATTTTCTGTTCATAATTCATAGCAAGAGAATTTTTTGTTTTTTCTTTGTTCTTCTTCAAATAATATAAAAATTCAGCAAAGGAATATGCTTTCTCAGCAAACATCCCTTGCAAGATATTTTCATTTGACTATAATATTAAAAATAACTCTCAGACAAGGTTTCGTTTGAATAGCTTATCAAGATATCATTCAATGTTTCATTTAAGTAAATCATCGAATATATTCATCACTGTATAAATAAATTTACTCCATTTTACATAGTAAAGTTTAAAGTAGTAATTTAAAACATCATCTTGTAGACGATGGCGATCGGGTCCTCACTTGGTTCTACACTTGTGTGCCTTATAGCAGATAAAAGTAAGCAGTAGTAACTTCATGGACAGAGTGGTTATCAAGCTAAACGCAAAATTTTCTTATCGAAGTAAAGACAATCCTCAGTGGGGATCCAACACAGGTGATTTTACTCTACAGAATAAAACAAATGCAAATGATGTAGTCCCATAGAGAGGTCGTGCTTAGCGAGTTCTATTCCTACAATGAGTTCGATTTTTACTAGGTATTCGCCTTTACATTCTACCAAGTTCTGATAAATGGGTTTTCATTACGTGATTCTGATGCTGGAACGGAGTTATTTCGCATATTTTATTAGCCGATAAATAGTACAATTTAGAATGCTGACTTTAAAGGTATACTTTTGCGAATTGACTGACGCAGCACGTTTTTCATACCAACAATGTGCCCTCATTTGATACTGTCTTTCTACACTAAAATTATTAAATGTTTATATCTTTTGTTTTTCTTCAAATCTGTATGAGGCGACAAAAGAGCGTTCCATCCTGTAGATATTCCATAGAAAAATAAAGTTTGCGAATTTTCGGACTGATTTTTTTAAAGAAATAATACTTTTAATCATTTTCTTTGAGTATTCAGTTTAAAATATAAGGTTTATTTCAACATAACTTCCTAATTTGTTTGAACCACTGTAGAATAATCGATGTGTAATAAATCGTACTTGTTGTATCACTCATTTGGATTCTTGCATATTGTGGTATCAGACGATGATCTTGGGGAGGGAAATGGTCGGTGGGTGGCCGAGGTTAGTAGCTAAATTTGAAATGCTGATTTTCAAGGCTAACAGGTTCAGGAGAATTGTATCAAACTTTTCCATTTCGTATAATGGGTCAAAAATTACCTGAAGAAAGTGGAAATAATTGAAAAAAAATTTGTTTTTTTTCTTCAGCATTTTTTTTGTTCTTTCGGAAGAATACAGTTTTAGAAAATGAAGATAATTAGTTCTGTTCAAAGTCATAAAATTGGTCAAATTGAGAATTAAAAGCATCACGTGGTGGATTTGTAATTTCACTCTCTAAATATCTCCCTATCCCTCTGTTTCACTCTCTCTCATCTTTTCCTTCTCCTTTTTCACCCACTCTCTCTCCCTCTCTCTCTTTCTCACTCTATTCATTTTCTCTCTTCGACTGTTCTACTCTCTATTTCTTTTCTTCCTGCTATTCTCACTCTTATAATTTTCCCTCCTCCTCCTCGTTCTCATTCTCCTTCCTCTCATTCTCCAATCTCTCTCTACCTTATTCTATATTCTCTCACTCTCTCGCTTTCTCTCTCTCTCTCTCTCTCTCTCTGGATCTCTGTCTTTATCTCCTCTCTCTCTCTTCCTCTCTCTCTCTCTCTCTCTCTGTTCAACAACATTTAACAACACTTAATTTAAAACCACATTTTTTGTTCATTTAGTAATAAATGAAAATTGTTCTTGGCTGAGTTTTTGACTCTTCGAGATTTTTGTTGAATCGAGAGCAAAACCTTTGCATCTCATCAAAGAATGCGAATTATTCTGCATTGAAGCAAAGGTGGGGGTGGGGGATTATTTCTCGCTAAATTCGAATAGTTCAAGAAAAGGTCAGGAAGCGACTTTATTTGGTGAATAAGTTTTCTGCTCGGTGTCCTGCAATGGTAAGTAGAAGCACTTGGCTTTTTATGGAAGGAGACGAGAGCAGGTAGGGAAGGATAAGAAGCCGTGTGGGGTGGCGAATAGGCGAACAAAAGTTCAAGAAAGAAATTGGAACAAAATACAATGGTAAAAAGAAAGGCAAGACAACATGAAAAGCAGAAATAAACATTAAATTATATAAAAATAATAAAAAGAGAAGAAACGTAAAAAACTAAGAAAAAATTTAAAAATCGATCAAAGAAAAACGAGACAAAGAAAGAAAGAAAGAAAGAAAGAAAGAAAGAAAGAAAGGAAAAATGAACGAAGTGAAGAAATGCAAAAGTAGGAAGAAAAAATAAATAAAAAGAAAACTAGGAAGAATAAAGAAAGAAAAAAGAAAGAAAGAAAGAAAGAAAGGAAAAATGAAGGAGAACTGAAAAAGTAGGGAAAAAATAAATAAAATGAAAACGAGGCTGAGAAGAAAGAAAGAAGAGAAAGAAAAGAAAGAAAAAGTGAAGATGAAGAAATTCAAAAGTAGTAAGAAAAAGTAAATTAAATAAAAACGAGACAGAAAAGAAAAAAGCTTAATGTCAGTTTCTGTTCAAATATTGCACCAGACGATATTATTTAATGAAAGCTATTTTCTCTTTCACGTTAAAACTCTTTTGAAAAACACGTTTTTTACGTTTATAAACTCACGCAATATATACACATACCTATTTTATCTCACTTGAAGTATTTAGTTTAAATCCAGTTTTTTTTTCTAATTGTAAATCCATTCTTCAAAATCCAGTTATTTTATCCATAAGCTAGGTGTCGTTAAAACGTTACCTTAAATGTCAACAGGAAACAGCATTTTTAGCAGTTGGACATATCTACTGATACATTGTCTGATATAAAATCGGCTGTCGCATGAAATATTGTTAATTTATTAAAGACATAATGAAGATATCAGAAGAAAGAGAAAGATGAGGATGAGAATAACATAATGACAAATGAAACAACAGCTGACTACTATCATTACAGTTGTTGTTTTGATTATTTCTTATCATGCAAAGCGTTCTTCAACCTTTCTTTTTATCGTATGAAATTCTAAAACAAATCATTGATAGTATTTAATTATTTGAACGAATATTACTATTGTTTTTTGTGAAATAGTTGTTGTGTCAGATCAATTTTTGCCGCTTCTCCAGAGACAATACACAAAAAAACAAAACCGAAAATAAATGGATTCGATATACGTATAAGGATGGTCAGAAAGGCTGGGCTTCAACTTTTAGGTTGCAGCTCAAAAACATTTGCCCATTGACTGCAGAAAAACGACTAAAACTAACAAATTAGAATATTTGAAAGTTGGGAAAATATTTAGCATTTTTTTAACTAAAAGCAGTTAAATATTTCAGTAGAATTTGTTCATGTTGTACTTTGAAAAATGAAGAAAAAAGTTTGTAGAAACCGTCCACATCTAGCGATCTTTCATCTAATTCTTATTGTTAATACTGCTTAGTTATTGCTCGCCCCGTTTCCATTGACTTCAAGTGGGCACTTGCCCGGTCCAGGGATTGAACTTACAATTCCTCTCACCAATGTCACGAAACAAAGCCCTAATCCACGGGGCACAACGGCCGAAACATTGTGATAGAAACAACAAAGATGAGGACAATGCTCCGAGTGTAAATAATGGTAATAATGATAACTCATCACAGAAATTCAGACGAAAAGTCAACTAGGTGTAGCGAAGGCAGAGTGGTAAATGAAACCCCGAATGTCGCGAACGTCCAACATATATATATATATATATATATATATATCAGGTCATCCCATAAGTTCTGTCCGAATTTTAACTTTTTGTTAAAATGAACAAAATTTAAAGAGTATTTTATAATGTCTAATGGAGCTGAACATTATTTTTATGTTTAGATGCATTTAAACTGATCAAATTTTATTTCAGAGAACAATAAAATTAAATTTTGTTTGATTAAAACCCTGCTAACATTGAAGTACCCAAGAATCATTTGAGGCACATAATGTTTTATGAGTTCAAGAAAGGAAACTCAGCAGCCGAAGCGGCTAGAAACGTTCACTCAGTTTATGGAGAGGAATGTGTGAATGAAAGAACTTGCAGAAGATGGTTTGCGAAATTCAGAGGTGGAGATTTCACCCTTGAAGATGAAGATCGAACCGGACGTCCAGTTGAGTTTGATGAAAAGCTTCTTGAAGCAGCCCTTGAAGAAAATCCTGCTTTATCAGTTGAGGAATTGGCAGTGGTTCTCATTTCAAACCATACAACTGTTCATCATCATCTTCAACAACTTGGAAAAGTTCCTAAACTTGGAAAATGTGTGCCTCATGAATTGTCTGAAAACAACCTCAAATCCCGAGTTGACATTTGCTCGCCAACTTGTTTCACCTTTTTTGAATAGACTTGTGACTGGCGACGAAAAATGAATCTTTTATCGAAATGTTAAGCGTCGTAGACTGTGGTTTGGTAAAGGGGAAGGACCCCAGCCACAGCCGAGAAGGGAACTTCATGGCAAAAGGTTCTTCTTTCAATCTGGTGGGATCGCCAAGGAATAATCCACTTTGAATTCTTACCACCTAATGCAACAATTAATGCTCAAATATACTGTCAGCAATTAGAGCGTTTGAATCAAGCTTTGAGGTAAAAAAAGACTTGCTCTAGTGAATCGAAAAGAGGTGATGTTTTATCAGGATAATGCGTGACCCCACACAGCAAGAATCACGTCACAAAAGATTGAACTTGCTTGGGAGAAAATTCCTCATCCACCTTATTCTCCCGATCTTGCTCCTTCAGACTACCATTTGTTACGTAGCTTACAGAATCATTTGGAAGAAACAGCTATTGTAACACAGGAAGAGGTTAAAACTGACATTTTTGAGCCTTTCAAATCAAAGCCCAAAAAAATTTACAGTAATGAAATTAGTAAGCTTGTAAATAGATGGAAGAAAATCATAGATGATCGGGGAAAATACATTGTTGATTTAATCTGTAATTAAATGTAGCATTTGGTCACTTTTTTCTTTCTTCAAAATTCGGACAGAATTTATGGGATGACCTGATATATATATATATATATATATATATATATATATATATATATATATATATATATATATATTTGGTTGGATAGATGTAAACTCACATCTATCCAACCAAATATGTTAGCTCTATCTCTGATATTGAGCGCTTTCTAATAAGTACCGCATATATAATATATAAATAATTATATATATATATATATATATGTATTTATTTATATTTATATACACTTTTCACACACACACACACACACACACACACACACACACACACACACACACATATATATATATATATATATATATATATATATATATATATATATATATATATATATAAAAGTCATTAATAAACTTCCGTTGAAGAAAACTTTCTCTTCAGGTGTGGGGTGAAATGAACAATTCTGTATGAATTTCTCGGGTGAAAAGCTATCATTATTTACATGATTTACACCTGGATTATTATCATCGTCATCACGGACGAGGCGTTGTGATAATAACAACAAACATGGGGATAATATTCCGAGATTAAATAACGTAAACAATGAAAATAAACACGTCTGGATCGAAACGTGAAAAAATCTACGTCAGTAAATCGGATATAGTTTCAAATTTAAAAAAAAAAAAGCTTAGCACAATAGCGATATAGTGTCATTAATAAATGCTGCAAATACTATGGACAATTCATGTAACAAATATGGAGACTAGAATGAAATGGCATCTACCATCAGAACTAAGCGATTATGACTCTCCACAGATTCCTTTTATTTGTGAGTTTTCATGCATTCTTTTGTAAAATAGCGGTATGAAATTGTGAATGTTCTTTCTCTTCGAATAGAGTGGCCACCAAAGGCTAGATAGAACACTCTACCCTGCTATTTATTACTGCGAAAGTGAGCTCAACAGAGTAGGCCAGAATTCGAATACGGAGAATAGAAATTCAGAAACCTATTGCGAGTAAAATATATTAAGAGTAAATGAGGAAAGAAAGCTTGAAGAATTTAACACTCACACGAATCTTCGATGGTAAGGGAATCACAGGAAATCATCTGGTAATCTACAAACCTGAATAAATGGATGAAAGAACAATTACTACAGCCAAGGATCATAAAGGAACACGTATTACTGAGAGCAAAGAAAGAAGGGAAGTAGTGGAGAAACACGATCATCGACATCCAGAAATGCCAGAACACAGGTTAACAGTGTAACTACCATTTCTGATCCTTTTGAATCCTCTTGAAAATTCTTACTAATAAATGGGTTAAGTCTTTTAAATTCGACTTGAAAAAAAAACACCATTATTACAAATCAGCTACAATACTGGAGTATTGTGGATGTATGCTGCTCCTTGATCTTGAACAGAAGCCACCATACAATGCAGATGTGAAAAATCAAATAATATTAATTAATAAATGGTATAAAGAAATGTGCATTGTTTGTGATTCATCAAGTAAAACATGTAGCAATAGAGGGAACTGAACTACTGGACCAATTAGGATATGCTCTAAAAATTGCTTGAATATGATTCCATATAACTGAGACAAATGACAAAACAAATAAGAAATGATCAGCTCATAATAATTACTAGAAAGACTGAATATTACAAGTATAATCAAAGTAATTAATATATAAATATCATCTACAATCAGCTACTCTAGACTTAGAATTTAAGTCTATTTGTGAACAAAAGAATTAACGACATTGCACAGGATTCTCCAGTCCAGTGATGATGCATGAGGAACCGATGTAAAGTAAAAGAAAAAGAAATAAGATAAGACCTGAGAAATAGCAAAGGCTATAAAAATCCATGAAGGAATTAAAAGACAGAGATTACAATGTTTGAAAAGTCTAGGACATGGTGACTTAGAGAAGATCTAAACAGAAATATTTGTTATAATTGCAACCCAAAATTGCTGCTTCAGAAATATAATAGAAATAGACAAAGAAATGACAACTTTTGTTTGAAGAAGAAGAAGCTGATGACATTATAAAGCATTCTATAAATGAATGTAGTAATCTAATCTAAACGAAATATAAAACCAGACAAAACAGAAGAGGAAGAAGGAATTGAGGATATTCTTTGGGTTTGACAACGTGAGCGAATGGTATCAACACAAACTAGGGACAGCCTCAGATCGGAAGTTAGGATTTTATGATCCAGGCTAAGAGATCGGATGTGATATTTATGCAAAAGAAAATTTGTTAGATCAGAAAAGTGGATGTCGATGCGGGTCACAACATAAACAAAAAATAAATCGAAGAATAGAAAAAGAAAAGAAATATGTGAGGAAACAAAAAAAAAATGAGGAAATTATAGAACAAATGATCGTAGTTTTAATATATGGAATATGCAGGAAATCTTTCGAAATACAAAAGAAATGGGAATGAAGAAAATGCAAACTTGAGAAAATGTTCCGATTGTCCAGAGGCTGAAAATGGATGAAAAAAGATTTGATGATGCTCAATGATAACCACGGAATTCTTCATATGAACTTTGCTTGTACACAGATGCGAGAACAGTAATATAGGAGTGGGGGGGGTCCACATGTTGAACAAGATGTTAATGTAGGTAGACACACCAGTTGATAGATTAAAAGATATGTAAGTTTACCAGAATACAAAAGTTGGCCGACCAGATGTTGTATTCTAGTACACTTGCATGTCTTTTAAGCCGGCTCTCGTAACTGTCATGATCTTTCCTTCATGGCATCAGGGATATGACTAAAAATAACTACTCAGCAAGACATTATTACCACGACTCTATCTTTTTCATTTCTTTTGTCCATTGAAATAATAATAATAATAATACACTTAAGAGAAAAGCGCGATTTAAGAAAAGAAAAAGAAAAGAAAATATACTATGTTTGACAATGTTAAACAATATTTCGACCGTATGTCTGTCTTTATCAAGTTATTTATTTTTAATTTTCAAGTATAAAAATATATAAATCTACAAAACATTATACGTTTTTGTACAAACGTTGCTTGTCATGTAATGAAAACACGGTTGTACTGGTAATCAACGCTTCAAAGTGAACGAAACGCCACCAGTGTGTAGTCAATATTTTAATAATAATAATAATAAATCAACCTACCTAACTAGAAATTCATCAAGACGCCCATCAAAAAAAAATAACCACAAATGTCTATGTATTCTGGAAACAGATAAAATCAAGCAGAAGGTGATGATGCGAAATTATCAAAGAATACATTCGAAGTACAAGAAAATATCAAGGGAAAAACCTAGCCTCTTTTTTTCTTTGTGAAGTATTACGGATGATTTTTGAAGGGACAATAGAAGAATTAAGGAATTTGGATGACAAAACAAGAAAACCGTTGAAGATTATTCTGCATTGTGGATTGCGTCGATTTGGCGATCACACAGGTTAGAGACCAAAGGAAGGTTAATTACAACAGCAAAAACTACATCAGAACGAACGGAAAGCAAGGAAACACAATAATTCAAAAATGGGAAGACAGTTTAGATGATAAATAGAAAGAATCATAAATAAATCGACATGGACATGGCTGCGTGGAGGTAACCTGAAAAGAGAAACTGGGTCAGTTACAAAACAACAATATAACCAGTTATATAAGATAGAGAATGTTAAATTATGGAAATATAGATATTTTGGAAATCGAATAAATACCTCACATAATCAGCGAAGGTAACAAATTCGTCGAAACTGAATAAAAGAATGAGAAGTAGTGGGTGTGGAAGGTGATCGATTGGGAAATGCGCAAGTGACAAGATTTTCATCATACAGACCAAAAATAAAATTTCCTCTGTGAGAGTCAAACGGATTATGGAATTTAAATTAAAAGACAGGATTAAAAAAGAAATCTTCATGTTTGTGGATTTTACTGTTCCAACTGACTACAGATTAGAATCTTAAGTGAAATGACAGATAAGTATTTCGACATTGTTAGAGAGCTGAGGAACTTGTGGAACATGAAAGTGACAGTCGTATCAGTAGTTATTAGATCACAGGAAATGGTACCAAATGGCTTGAGGAAAAAGACTGGGCGAACTGCATTGTTAAGGTAACAGTTGGACGGCATTATTCTTGAAAAAGACTTTCATACTTAAAAGAGTTCTGGTGCATGCATGAGACTCTGCTGGACAAGTTCAAGGTTTGGCTAAGAGTTCTAATACTGTTGGGATCAGTGGATAATATTTATAATAACTCTCGACGGCTTTTGTTCTTCTAGGAGGATTTTTAGAGGCACGAATATAGATTAAACTCAGGAAAACAGTAGATGCCACATCAGAAGAGAAACAGATGAAACGACATACCACATAATCAGTGAATGTAGCAAATAAGCCATAAAAGAATACAATAGAATACATGACAGGTTGAAAACAGTCATACCCAGTGAACTGTGCAAATAACTTACGTTCGGCCATATAGACAAATAGTATCACCGCAAACCAATGACTCTCCTGTAAAATAAAATTCGCAGTAAACTCCGAGATTTAGATCGGTCACCTCATCTGAGCAAGAACATAATAGTCTATAATAATAAAGCCCAATGTACGTGTGTCCGTCTGTCCGTCTGTTTTTCGATCTCGGCGAATCATAAACAATCTTAAGTAATAAATAGTAACTACTATAGTTACACGCGATTAAAAATTAAAATCTAAATTTAAATATCAGATTAATGGCTTAACTTTGATTTCGCTCATATGTTTTTTTTCTCTATTTTCTAGCACGCGTACGGTGACGTATTCGAAATATTACATAGTCCGAGTTCCCTAATCTCTTTTAAGAGTGAATTTGGGTGAAGGAATCATAAAGAATAGTGATTTTAAATGAAGAGAAAAATTGCGCGCAAAACAAACTCCGGAGATCGGTTGTGTATACGAAGAAAGGTTATGCCAAATTAAAGTGTCGAATAAAGATAAAATAATTTTATTATTTCCAAATTCTCATAACTTTTACGTACATAGGCCGCTGAAGGTAAATGAAGGCTAGTCATGAATAAATACAAAAATAAAAAATGCCATATCGTTGACATGAAAGTGAACCTGAATGTAACATTATATGAAAGTAAAATAAGAACTGAGAAAGATATGGTTATCATTTCAATCCTTTGGCATACATCTATGTCTACTTGTGGATGATAGAAATTTCGATTCTTCCTCGAATTTCTAATTCTTCAATGAAATTATTCACCTTTTTTTCCAAATGCCCCAAAGATGACAAGTATAATCGTCACTTTCATAATTCAGTTTTTTTTTTCCTATTTCTGGGGGATTTTTTTGTTTTCAAGTTTTCCCCGTCTGACTTTTATTATAATTTGCTTCACTGAAAGATCAATATCCACTTAGACCTTCTTTTCTTTGTTGACGTTAATATCTGGTTTTCACACTGAGATTGGGTAACCCGTTGTATTTGGGGGGGGGGCTGAGGTTGATAGAATAAACTCTGGTTGTACATATATAAAATGTGTGTTTTTCGGCTCGACTAACCAAAATTTTTCCAACTAAAAAATCTAATAATTATTCATATTTTGTGAAGGGAAACTTTTCAACACCTCCTTATGTTACGAAGATGACCTTTATTTGCATTTTTGTAACTTGGACTGTAAATTGTGCTAGAAAAAGAGATTCTAAAACAATTCTCAATTTAATCTCTGTCCACCACATGAAGAAGACATAAACATAAAAGAAGTAACACAGACGAAGAAGCACATCAAAAAATCGAGAAAGTAAAAAGAAAAGGAGAAACCAATAAGAAGATGAAGTAAAAGGAGAAAAAGTATTTGGTATAGGCGAATAAGAAAGATGAAAAAGTAAAGGCAAAAAAGGGCTAAAAGAAAAATAGAAAAAAAGACGAAGATAAATACATAAAAAGAAAAAAAGAAAACAAACAAAACGAAAGAAAGCAAAAGGAAAGAAAACGAAGGAAAAGAGGAAGAAATGAAAAAGTTTCGTGGCATACAAAAAGTCTGACCAATCAGAGGTCGCCTTGTTTCAGTAGTGAATCATGGGATAGGAGTCACTCGTCTGATGAATGAACTGTCCTTTACAAATAAAATGGGGACACTGAAGGGAAACCGAAAGGAAGGAACTGATTAAAAAAATAAAAAAAATAAATTGGAAATCTAACGGAAGGAAATTACAAATGCGTGAATAAATGTAAGGAACGTAGTGTTTCGATTGAGGGCGCGTTAGAATAGGGAGTAAATGTTCTCTCCATTACCTTTTTTTTCTTTTCCTTTATTTATAGGTTACTTATTTACGTTTTTTTTTTTTTCTCATCTTTTTCTTTTAATCTTTCATTTCTTTTCTTTCTTTATACTTTTTTTCCTTTGTTGCTTTATGGGTGTTTTTTATTCTTTTTTTTTTTTCGCCTTTTTTTGCGTGCGGTTCAAAATAGAAACATACTTGTGAGGATTTCTCTTGACCGTTTAATTTCAAAGTTGCAGTTTGTGATTTTACCGCATGAGCGCGAGTATCAGTCGATCTCGTGTACAGTTCGACGCAGGATTATATTAATAACCGAAGAACTCAATGAATTTTTAATATATATTTAGTGTTTTGGGGTTTTGATACGACGAGGCTGAATGTCTGCCCCGGCATCAGTACCAACATTCAATGACTACAGCTACAGCGTCTACAGATGGAAGCAATAATATCATATAATATGAAACTAATATCGATTATAATATAACAAAGCATCTAAAAGACCATAAACTGTACATGCTCTGATTGAGATTGTACTGGAATGATATCCATCGTCATTATATATATATATATATATATATATATATAAGTCAACACTTAGAGGCGACAGTCTGTTTCATGCTATATGCAATCATCAGGCCACGACGATTGCATATAGCATGAAACAGACTGTCGCCTCTAAGTGTTGACGTCTATAAATTACTTTTATATTTACACGCTCTATCTCTGATATTGAGCACTTTATCCCATAAATATAGCACATCTTAAGACTATATTATCTATATCTATATCTATCTATATATATATATATATATATATATATATATATATATATATATATATATATAGTTTTAAGGTGTGCTATATTTATGGGATAAAGTGCTCAATATCAGAGATAGAGCGTAAATATAATAAAGTGAACATTGAAGTCAACACTCAGAGGCGACCGGCTCTTTTATGCTGGACGCAATCGTCAGGCGGTCTGAGTGTTGACTTCAATGCTCGCTTTTTATATATATATATATATATATATATATATATATATATATATATATATATATATATATATATATATATATATATAATGTGTGTGTGTGCGTGTGTGTGTGTGTGTGTATGTGTGTAAAGATAGGACATAAAAATATATAGACACTGTTATTATAAATATATAAGTATTGATTGACATAAGCCTCGACAATCGATAAAGCGAAAATAAATAAAATTTTGAATTTTTCTAAAGATTTTTCAAACAAAATATATGGAAGTAGGCTACCCCGAGTAGTTGAGAGAGTCGGGAATATCTTAGAATAGAAGAAGGCGGCTACCCCCTCCACCCAATAGTTGAGAGAGTCGGGAATATCTTAGAATAGAAGAAGGCGGCTACCCCCTCCACCCAATAGTTGAGAGAGTCGGGAATATCTTAGAATAGAAGAAAGGGCTACCCCTCCACCCAATAGTTGAGAGAGTCAGGAATATCTTAGAATAGAAGAAGGAGGCTACCCCCTCCACCCAATAGTTGAGAGAGTCGGGAATATCTTAGAATAAAAGAAGGCGGCTACCCCCTCCACCCAATAGTTGAGAGAGTCGGGAATATCTTAGAATAGAAGAAGGCGGCTACACCCTCCACCCAATAGTTGAGAGAGTCGGGAATATCTTAGAATAGAGGAAGGCGGCTACCCCCTCCACCCAATAGTTGAGAGAGTCGGGAATATCTTAGAGTAGAACAAGGAGGCTACCACCTCCACCCAATAGTTGAGAGAGTCGGGAATATCTTAGAATAGAAGAAGGCGGCTACCACCTCCACCCAATAGTTGAAAGAGTCGGGAATATCTTAGAATAGAAGAAGGCGGCTACCCCCTCCACCCAATAGTTGAGAGAGTCGAGAATATCTTAGAATAGAAGAAGGCGGCTACCCCCTCCACCCAATAGTTGAGAGAGTCGGGAATATCTTAGAATAGAAGAAGGCGGCTACCCCCTCCACCCAATAGTTGAGAGAGTCGGGAATATCTTAGAATAGAAGAAGGCGGCTACCCCAAAGACCCAATAGTTGAGAGAGTCGGGAATATCTTAGAGTAGAAGAAGGAGGCTACCCCCTCCACCCAATAGTTGAGAGAGTCGGGAATATCTTAGAATAGAAGAAGGCGGCTACACCCTCCACCCAATAGTTGAGAGAGTCGGGAATATCTTAGAATAGAAGAAAGCGGCTACCCCTCCACCCAATAGTTGAGAGAGTCGGGAATATCTTAGAATAGAAGAAAGCGGCTACCACCTCCACCCAATAGTTGAGAGAGTCGGGAATATCTTAGAATAGAAGAAAGCGGCTACCCCCTCCACCCAATAGTTGAGAGAGTCGGGAATATCTTAGAATAGAGGAAGGCGGCTACCCCAAAGACCCAATAGTTGAGAGAGTCGGGAATATCTTAGAGTAGAACAAGGAGGCTACCCCCTCCACCCAATAGTTGAGAGAGTCGGGAATATCTTAGAATAGAAGAAGGCGGCTACCACCTCCACCCAATAGTTGAAAGAGTCGGGAATATCTTAGAATAGAAGAAGGCGGCTACCCCCTCCACCCAATAGTTGAGAGAGTCGAGAATATCTTAGAATAGAAGAAGGCGGCTACCCCCTCCACCCAATAGTTGAGAGAGTCGGGAATATCTTAGAATAGAAGAAAACCGGTTACCCCCTCCACCCAATAGTTGAGAGAGTCGGGAATATCTTAGAATAGAAGAAGGCGGCTACCCCAAAGACCCAATAGTTGAGAGAGTCGGGAATATCTTAGAGTAGAAGAAGGAGGCTACCCCCTCCACCCAATAGTTGAGAGAGTCGGGAATATCTTAGAATAGAAGAAAGCGGCTACCCCCTCCACCCAATAGTTGAAAGAGTCGGGAATATCTTAGAATAGAAGAAAGCGGCTACCCCCTCCACCCAATAGTTGAGAGAGTCGGGAATATCTTAGAATAGAGGAAGGCGGCTACCCCAAAGACCCAATAGTTGAGAGAGTCGGGAATATCTTAGAGTAGAACAAGGAGGCTACCCCCTCCACCCAATAGTTGAGAGATTTAGAAAGGATGGTTGAAGTTATGCGGCATTTTTTCTTTTTCTAGCCAGATATTTCAAACATGGTAACTGGTACGGGTAGGAAATCCTCGAATATCTCGATTCCTAACGCAGGTTAATGATATTAACTCCTCTTGACGATAAAAAAAATGGAAACTAAAACATTCCGATCTCACAAACAAGAATTTATAAGCATCGCTGCGGACTAATGCACACTAGTATTTCACCGTAACACATTTGACCATAATTTCAGCCAAAATATACCAGTGTGATTAAAAGAGAAAATAATTTATTAAAAAGAAAATACATTGAAAGTGCACAATTCTCTACAGTCAATCTTAGACCGGGGCTTATATGTAATTAAACCGATCATCGCCAAAGTATTAGTAACACAATGCGGTATACGAACTAACAGGGAGAAAAAAACAGAGATCTATTTGGACAGGGCTTTCAAATCCAGAAGACGTCAACGAATCCACTATGAAGCAAAAAAAAAGTTAGGCCGCAGTATTTGATAATGTCATTTGTCACCTTTTCTTCCAATTCCAATCCACTTTCATTCCGATATGAATACGCCTACTATAAAGTGGTGAAACGCGTAGTCTGAATAGATTTTCCACTTTATCACATTATCTTCACTTAGTTTTGTATTACAAAAACGCACATCGGTGAAAATGTATGGAAGAATGACTTGCGTCAACCTTCCAAGTAGGGAAGGTATAACAGCACAAGATCAAAAGAAGGAAAGAAGATTGTGTTGTGCCTGTCTGACAATTGAACAGAGAATGTTTTCCTTGAAAATCAGTATTTCACATACCTACTAAATGCGTTAATTAGGTAGAGACATTTATCTAAAGACCTAAACAGGTTATTTAGTTAATTTAACAATTCCCCCAAAGATTTCAATGCACTACTTATTCAAATTTAGGACTGACTGTTTCTATCGAAATTCAGGATTCAAAATCTTGGATTTTTATGTCGGCTCGAACATCTACTTCAGATGTTGGATTGACTCAAATATATCAGCCATCATTGCTAAATTGCGATACAACAACAACAACTCTTACTAAAAGGAAAGTGCTGAAGAATTCTCAGTTCGAGCTAATTTTCAAAATCTGAATTTTTTGCTCAGGCCGAGAAATACACGTATTAAAATAATGATTTTCTTTTTAACAAATTTTCTTTACATTTTATAAAAATTTGTCAATAAGATTTTTTTTCCCCTTTATTTGTTCTATTCGGATTTTTGTTAAATGTCAAACGAATTTAAAATTAAAACAGAAACGACAAAACAAAATGAATTTCATACTTTTTCGGCTTTTTTTTTTCGTTGCATATATTCATGGCATTGTGAGCTTAACTTTCAAGAACAAAACAATTCCATTTTTTTTTATTCACCTTTAATAAGCTTTTCCTCCTTCTCTTCCTCCCGTCTATCTCATTCTTCTTCTTCTTCTTCTTGACTTTCTACTTCTCTCTTTTTTCTTTTCTTCCGTTTATCTCTTCTACATTCATCCACTTTATCCACCTCCCTCTTTTTTTGAAATCTCCTCCTCCTTCCTTTCAATCTCCTCCTCTTATCAGTCTTTTCTCTCCATTCTGCCGCTCATTTTATTATTTATTATGTTATTTCTCTTCTGGACTCTTTATTTTCTCTTTTTCATTCTTCCTCTTTATTTTGTCTTTTTCTTCACTCTCTTCTGCATCTTTCTACCTTTCTTTTTCCTGCTTCATCTGGCTTCTCTCCATCTTTAATTTCTTTTATGTGATCTTCTTCTTGCCTCTTCTGTAGCAGTTCTTCTTCATCATCATCATCATCTTCTTTTTCTTCTTCTTCTTCATCTTCTTCTTAATCTTCTTCTTTTTCTTTTCTATTGTTTGTATCTTTCTCTATCCTTGCTTCCTAATCTTGCTTTCACAATGATCGACTCTTTCCAAAACCATTTATTTTAAATGAACTTCCTGCTTCCTTTTTGCCTCCTTTTGTTCGTATTTTTTGTAAAAGACAACTGCTCACTTGAACAGCCATTAAAGTCGCTGCAATGGCCGCCGGCACACTAATCAGTTTTTGTAAAAGACGCCACTGCAAGCATTTTCGATTTATTGCTTGCTGCTTATAAAGGAGTGAGTGTTCAGTGAAAATGAAGAAAAACATTGAATAAAAAAATATGCGAATGAAAACTGTAACACATATTCACGACCAAATGTCATCATCTTTCATTTGCCTACGAATTTTATTCCCTCAGTTGTAGAACGGATAAAATTCATGCGTGGCTCATTTAGTAAAACATCGGAGTTGTCTGTTAGCAATCATTCAAGATTAATACATTGCCTTATTTCTAATGGGATAAAAGGGAAGGATAATTTATTAACAAATAGCAATAGGTAGAGAACGCCACAAAAATAAAAACGGGCCCTTATTTGGTAACCGAAATAATTACCTATGTCTTATCAGTAGCAGTGTTTGATCTTCGAGCCCAGATTAAAGAATAGAATTTTGAATGTTGATTTTCTTGGCATCACTTGGAAAAATGGTGTAGCACATTTCGTTCACCTAATTTGGCCGTATTACGGTAAATGAATACCGACAAACAATCGTCCGTCACAAAATTGCCTTGAGCTTAGAAAAATATTTTTAAATAAAAAGATAATCGAATAAATAGCTTAATAAGGAAAAACATAGACTTTGGTTAAATTGTGATGTTTTACACTTACCGTAACTCGTATAATTTTCTTGGTGCAGGTAAAATGTCAAAATTTTCACTTAAACTTATTTAAATTAAATAAAATTCTTGCTTGCAGAGATGGTGAAACTCAACGTAATCCTCAAAACCTGAACTTTTGTTAAAATATTTCAGAATTAAGAAGAACAGTAGAAAAATACAACTACTTGCCGCTGGTCATTTTGTTGTAAGTCAGTTCTGACGTAAGTCGGTTCTGAAGTAAGTCGGTTCTGACGTAAGTCGAATTCTTTCTTTATATTCATAGAGCGACCTAAGAAACCAAATATAATGAATGCGATTTAATGAGAGAAGATTATTCGCATTTGGTGGAATAAAGTGCGTAGCAGAATTAGACGAGAAATGGGACAAGAACATTTCATGAAATTCATTGAAACAATAAATGTAATATTCATTATCAGAATAATATCAAAGTACGCATATCTATGTTTCATAGACTATACAAAAGCATTTGATAAGATACGTGTGGGGTCTGCCAAGTAGACGTCTACAGATTCGTTTCAATTCAAGAGCTTATCTACAAACTGTTCGTATCCTACGATCTTCTTTGCTGAGTTGTTGGAATACAACAAACGCGCCTCCCGTCAATCGAAGCGACAGAACGCTAGCAATGTTCTTCACGCGTTCCACTTACATTACTGGCTAGTTTAGCCTTTTCCAAATCATTCAACGTGAGAACACGGTCTGAACCATCAAATTCGGGGATTAGCTTACCGTCAACTATATGTGGCAAAATAACTTGTTGTAAGGTACGGCAAGATTGTGTTGAGATTTTGGGTGGGGCGCACCAAACCGATTGCTCTCCCAACAACTACGGGGGGTAATAGGTAGAGCGGGGGGAAAGAGACGGGGGGTAACAAATAACACTAACGCGGAAGCCACGGTAACTTCAGGAACAAAAATGTCACCCCCTCTACAGCGAGATGTGTTCTTAGTAGTGCCAGAAGTCCTACGACGATTAATTATCGGTTGGCGCAAAATCTTAACAATCTAAAATATGTAGATGACACTGGGTTGATTGCTATCAGAGAAGGAATTCTTCAAGACTTCATTGGCAAGAATAATCAATTCTAAGAAGACAGAAAATGTATAGTTGCCCGCAAGAGGCACAACTCGAGATGCGAGGTACGAATGGGTGATGTCAAAAACAAGCAAATACAAAAACGTAAATATCTGCGAAAGTGTTTTGATGCGAAATGTGACACCGAAATCCGAAGCGGAAAATACCTGCCAAAAGCTAAACAAAGTTTGAAGGAAAAGAAAGTCTTCATTAGAATCGAATGATAGTGCTGAATTGCGATATATTATCAAACATCCATGACAGTGAATTCTATGCAGATTCCTTACAGATGAAGAAGATATTTGAGTCAATAGTGTTGTGCTTCTACAGAAGGATACCGAGAATACGATGAACAGAATATGTGAGAGACGAAAAATTTCAAAGAAAATTGAAACAAGCAGAAAGCTTATGCTTAGAATCAGAAAGAATCTGATTCAGTTTCTTGGACACATAATGGTAGAAGAGGGCTTGGAGAATTTTATACTCACATAATATTTTTTTACAGAATTCCAGTATGGATATGTGGGGGAAGATAACGACTGACCCTACGCTCGAACAGATTAACATTATAATGATCGGAAAAGCATCCTTTTCGTAGTCGGTTCATAAAGCAGCGGTTTTTGGGAAGATGCTGCTCCAGTAGAGCCTCACGGCTCATCAATGAAATACGAAGGGGACGGCTGGGGGTTTCATTCCAGAGACAGAAGAAGAAGAAGAAAAGAAACAAGCGAGTAAGCTGCCTAATTTGCCTGTGCAAAAGGATGGCAGAATGGTAGCTGGACAGGAAAAATATTGCTACGAGCTAAGGGGGATAGGAGCCATGATCGCCCACGTCCTGAATGGACACGGCACATAGAAATCGTGTAAGGAATTCAAAAATCAAATGGAATTTCGAGGAAATATTTTTGGTTAGTTTTTCTTATGAGACAAAAAATTGGTGCTATATTGGGACGCAATGAAATAGTCACATTTACGAATATATTGAGAGAATCTGATACAATTGTTTATTTCTTTTCCATGGCAGTGTGTGTGTGTGTGTGTGTGTGTGTGTGTGTGTGTGTGTGTGTGTGTGTGTGTGTGTGTGTGTGTGCGCGCGCGCGCGCGAGCACTTTGATTGGCATTGGTTCTCATTCGTTTTGGCCATTGGTTCTTTGTGTACAATTCTTAGCGCAGTTTCAGAATTTAATAGATTTTTGTTTGTATCGATTCATTGTTGGAAACTTTTTCCCTTGAAGTAAATTGAATATCTGAATAAGGTTTAATTTTCTTGAGATAACAATTGCCATCTGTCATTTCAATGTTTTGTCATTTTAATTCTACTTCAGTCGCCATTTTCTTAGTCCAGCGCAGGAATCAAGCTAATGTTTGTTCGACATTGAGAAGAATTCATTTTGTAAAGATGAAAAATAGGCAAAAATAACATGCTTTATAAAACTAATAAAAAAAAATACAAATTTATTCTGATGATTAGAGAGAATTTTAGGATGAATCATTTCTCTAGTCATTCGAATAAGGCAAAGATTATTACCATAAATTTATCTAGTCATTCACATAAGGCAAAGATTATTAACATAAATTTCTCTAGTCATTCGAATAAGGCAAAGATTATTACCATAAATTTCTCTAGTCATTCGAATAAGGCAAAGATTATTACCATAAAATGAACATTACAAATTTTGATATTTTTTAATCGGTAAATGTCGCCTTTTTGTCAAAATTTCACGGATGTGTCTCTTTATGTTCTTTAGTGGGTTTTATTTACAAGGTACAGTTATCAGGTGGCTCTGCTTCGTGTGATAAATCGAAATACGAACAGTACCCAGGTGCATGTAGGGGGCGGAAAGCTGCCACCCATATAACCCCACTCCTTACTATAAATATATTTGATCATCCCACAACAGCTGTAAGCGCCGGTCTTCGTCACTCACATGCGTCAGAGACAATATTAAATATCTAATCAATTATTTGCATCCGTCCTGAACTAAATGTATTATTTTTCAGAATGTATTTCAATTGGGGAAGGGATTTAGAAATGCTGAAGTATTTTTGTCTGGAGTCTGACATAATGACAACATATTGATAAGAGAGCGAAATCAAAGAGTTGATGTGGGAACAAAATTGTTCCACTCTTTGTATTGTACTGTTTATTATATGTGTGTCATATGCCTTGTTTGTATCGTGAGTGTAACCAATGCCAGACTGACAGACCCTTGTTAATGGAGGCCAAGCTCATTGTTCTGGCTAGAAATCAAAAAATTATTTTCCCGTTTTACATTCAGCCTATAATAGTCATTTGAAAATCAATTTACATTTGAGATAGGAGGTCACTTGAAATCGGCCTTGTGTGACGCCATTTAAATACCACCGTTTTATCCTCT
Organism: Acanthosepion pharaonis; assembly: GCA_903632075.3. Lineage (NCBI taxonomy): Eukaryota > Metazoa > Mollusca > Cephalopoda > Sepiida > Sepiidae > Acanthosepion > Acanthosepion pharaonis. The sequence goes on from CAHIKZ030002212.1 coordinate 705,982, forward strand.
AATGTTTCTTTTGATAATGTCGTTTGCATTTAATGGTTCACTGCTGCTAATGTGTGCGTTCGATACTTGAACTGATGGGGGAATATAGAACGGTTTTTAAGGAATGTTTGGCCGTGTGTTTTAATCCTGTAATCTCTGTTAAATGTTCATAGATCCAGGAAGTAGAGAGTCGGTCATTTCGTCAGATATAACGTGGAACAGGTGATGCTAATAGGTAGTGCGTTTCGCAATGAGAAATTGGAAAGTCGAGTTTAAATTCCAGTCGATTTCGTTACATTTACTCATGCGCAAATAGCTTCGGGAAAGCTATGAATCCACTCCTTCCATAACAATGGGTTAAATAGTAAGAATTGCATCTGGAAAAATCATTATTATTCTAAAAAAAAAAAAATATTAATGCATTATTCACTCGCAAAAAATAGTCATTCTTGCAATTCATAAAATCATAAGTTCTATGCTAACACTTTCTTCCCTCGCACTTCTCGCTTGTGGAACTTTCTTCCGACTTCTTGCTTCCCTGTCAACTTTGATCTCTAAACGTTTAAATGCAATTTCAATCATTATCTTTTGTCGTCTTAATTCTTGTTCTTTTATTGTCTTTTTCTCTTTATATTTTTCTCATATTCTCTAACACTGAGTAATCTCTTGTGTCTTAATGGCTTTATTGCCTTGCTTGGAATGACATGATTAAACAAAAATTGAAATAGGTCTTGTCATTAAGTAACCTACAAATGATTGATCAACTGTAAAAAAACAAAATTATCAGTCAATCGACAGATAAAGAATGGTCTCATATTTTCACAATGGAAAATATATTTTAAAATATGACATACGTCTAATGATTTTTTTTTTGGGGGGGGGGGTACTAAGAAAGCAAGGAATGTTCAAATTGAATATTTTGTGAGTTTAATTATTTACGTTCTCTATGTCTTATCTGATACTAACCTTCTAATGCCAAAGCCTTGAAACCATTAACAAAAATGAATGTCCAATGAAAATTGCGTGGAAAATGGAGGCTAGAAATAGTTTGATGAACAACATATTTGATGGGTTTTGAAATTTAGTGCCATAAATGAACGCCTGTATGTAGGACGGTAGGAAAAAGAAATCAATGTTATGTGACGCCATTTTGAATACAGTCACCGCTATGTTTCCTCACGAAAAATGTTGCCTGCATTTTATAGGTTTCTTTTCTTTCGCGTGACACGTATTTAATAAATAAAAGTATCTCTTTCTTTGTCTGAAAATCCGTAAACTTGCGAGAAGTAAATAAGAAGATGGAAGCTACTATTTATTGCAGAGATCGAAAAATTTCTGTTTCGTGTGATTTACTCGATAAGTTGCCTCGGTTTGGTTTTAGATTGCAACCTTGAGAGTCGGGGGAAAACGAAAAATGAGAGAATGGATATTTTGTTGTTTTGATCTTTGTATGTCCGGGAGATGCGGTTACGTTTTGAATAACCGGAATTTCACAGTAGAATGTTTTGAAACATATTTGAGAAATATTCTTTGACATGGTGAACAATTTTTGTTTACTGAATGTTCCCACTGAGAACAAATCGACAAACGTTATGTATAACAAAATATGAAAACTAGTTTTATTTGTACATTATTTCGTGACCCTTTTTATTCCGAATTATAGAACAATGGTGTCATGAAAATGTGATTACAATCGAATATCGGATGGCAAACTGAGTTTTGGTTGTTGTTTCTTGTTGCTTTGCTGACAGCAGATTTCCGTACGTCGAAGGATCAGAGAAAGATAACAAAAATTGTACATTTTGTACTAAACTTTTTGAGCGCTGGTATTTACATAGCATCTATTTATCCCGTTATTCTAGCATTTTTTGTTTGTTTTTGGCTGTCAGTCCTGTCCGCGAGAGCTGTGCATGATGCTGACACCGTTTGTATGCAACTAACGTATTTCTCACCCATACTCTTCCGATACAAAATTAATTATACTTTTTAATTAAACACGGAACATTAAACTTATTATTACTCGAATTAAAAAATGATGAATTGCATTATAATCTTATGCTTATATATGTATATTTTTTTTTACAAGTAACAGATTAAATTAGATATTAAACTAAATAAAATCGTATTTTATACACGGGATATGTATTAACAGCTAAAAATTAAAATTATTGAATTTTGTATATCTTACTATATAATCCCAGATCCTTTACTAGTAACCAGTTTAAATTTATTTATAAAAAAAAGCCAGCATTTTATTAATATTTGAGGTAAAATACTACTTTAATTTACATACACAACAGTGTTTCGGAACGTTTTACGACAAGGTGCTGAAAATCTACTACACCATTTCACTTCCCAACATTTGACCAAACATCGGAATTTCTTTAATTCCGTCATTTTCAGACTGAGAACGTTTAAACATCCCATTGCATATGTGTGTGTGTGGGCGAGTATAAAAATGTGTGTATGTGTATGTTTGTGTGTGTGTGTAGCACGTGCTATAATTTTCCAGAAAAGCCGATATTTTAATAGCCATAAAATGATTTTTTTATGGCTTTAATGAACAACCTATTAGAAACGACGCTGAGGGCATCAGCCACAGATGAGAGTTATGGCTATTTTTGCTGGGAAGCGAACAGATTAAACAAATATTTAAAATAAAATTATGCCTTGCACCAGTTTTATAAATGTTTTAGAACACATTCGCCTATGTGCAATTCGGTAATATAAATTTAAAGTAGGTTATATTTGCAAGATCAGTAAACTGAATAAGGCTTTTCGATTCCCATATAATTTCCGTAACAAAATATGCAATATAGTTATATATTTATTTCTGGCAACTCTATCGTTACTTTGACGGAAAGTGCTCGGACGAGCTACATTCCCTGGTCCTGCCAATTCAAACCTTTACGACGAGAACACGCCATACCACTTAAATAGTAGCAAACCACCCACATTTTTTCCGTATTCTATCGGTGAAAAGTTCCATCAACAGTATCTTCCCGCGAACCACAGTTCTCTGGAACTGACTCCCAAGAGGATGTTTTCCCCGATCTCTATAATCTTCGAGGCTAGGGTTAACTGTTATCTCCCACTCCTATCCGCACAAATCTTCTCCTAGCATAACCCTCTACCTCGAGTGGCCCTCGGGTCTTGTAATGGGTGAACCTTACTGTAGACAAAAAAATCTAGTAAGTTGTAACATAGTCTGGTACGAGACCACGGTCCTGAAACTGAAACTCCCCCCCCCACTTAAGAATTTGTTTGCCAGATGGGCTTATGGACGAAAAATTTCTTCCATTATTTTTTAAGTAAAAAGTGAAGTTTACTCATTTTTTTTTAAACGGTATCACTCCAAGCAAGTCAGTACGGACACTAACAAGCAAGGTGTTACAGGGTATAGGTAAATTAGGAACAGAAACATTAGTAATGAGGAGAAAGAGAAAATAGCAATCAGGAGAACAGTAGATAGCCATGGATATCTCATTTACATTTTTGTTGGTTGAAAAGTATGGAGCCAGGAAGGAGTTCCACAAACGAGAAGTGCGGGATGAGAAACTGTTAGATTCTTTTTTAGGCAGAGAGACATTTATTATACAGTTTAGAGAGGACAGCAGTTTGGGAGCACATTTCTTAATGACTATTAAGGGGATGAGATCGGATCTACATGCTTTTTAAGTTAAAAATGATAGCAGAGACTATGGAAGGTCTTATATGCATATCACTCAACAGAGAATCAGTTCCAAGTGGGAAGTTAGGCAGGGATACTCCAGATAAGTCAAGAGTAGAGTTTTGAGGAGAATTTAAAGGGAAAAAGCATTCAGCTTTATCAGCAGGGATTGATAACACCACATATTTATTGAAGAGCGGGAAATAAGTACCTTGCACATATTTAGTATCCTATTTACAGAGGCGGCAGGAGTCACGAGAGTTTTTACAGGCTACACAGTGCCTCATTCTCTCAGCAAACAGGGACTTGGCTTCTTCGAAGACTTGCTTAAACTTGCAAATAGGCACCTGTTATAATGAGAGATGTCACGCTGGTATAGCCGGAAATAGTGGTTCCTCTGATATATGGCGGCCTAGCATACTGGTATGAATCACCTTGTATTTTCAGGAAGGGGTGAAAGCGTCCATGCCCGCTTTAACCAAGAAGAAACCTTAATGGCGCAATTTTCAATTGGGAGGTTGAAAATGTCAGTCCATGAGTATTACGGAGAAAATTTCGGAATGAGTCCCAATCCGCATGCTGATACCGGAAAGAGGAAGGAGAAGATGTCAATAGCTACCATAGAGTGGCCCATGTTACCAAGAGGGTGGTATTGTGTAGTCCGGCAAAAGCGGGAAGAAGAGGTCCGAAATAGATCCAATAGAGAAGCCTGTTGCTTGGTTTGGCTAGGGAAACGAGTAGTGAAATCCATGATTTGAGTGAGAGATTTGGAATGTCTAATGTAGAATATCTGTAGACTGGCAACATCAGTACGTTTAGGATGTTTCAGCCACGTGTCGTGGTGAGCATTAAAGTCACCGAAGACAAAGATGTTTGCAAACTGATCGAGAGAAAGTCCCTTTCCGCTCTTTCAAACTGATGTAGAGAAAGTGCTTGTCAAACCTTTCAAACTGAACGAGATGGAGAGAAAGTGCCTGTCAGCTATTGCGTCTAATATATTGCAGTCTTGGGAAGAGGGGGAGCGATAAAAAAAGAGATAGCTGATAGAGATTCGCAGCGAAAGACGAAAGCACATGAAAGAGGAGTCTTCTGGCCACTAGAAGATTATCCTGGATGTAAACACCAAGGCCATAGATGTGAATGCTGGAATCTTTTTGGCAAAGGGGAAGATACCCTGTAACCAAGAATTCATTGGTAGCAATGGAAAAATGCAAGTTGGTTTCACAGAAGGTAAAGATATCTGGCGACTTTTTCAGTCTATATAACTACTCTGAAGATAGCTCATGAGAGCCGAAAGCTTAGATCGAGGAACAGCATAATGTTGGACAGATTTTGTCTTTATTTTCTACCGAAATTAAAGCAACTATACGAAGCTTAGAACAGCTCATGATCAAACATAATAAACATCAAATGCAGGTTTCTCTGACTTGTTCAGCCCCTCACAGCGCAAGTCTGATCAGAGCCCAACAGAGACTCGTCAACTGACTGCAAACGCTCCTGCAGGATCTTGGCTAAAATCTTTAGCTCTATGTTTAGCGGGGTCATGTGCCCATAGTCATCTAAATTCCGCCCAACACCCTTGCCCTTTTTCAACAGCGGGATCATAACCCTGGTGAACCGGTCGGCCGAAACCAGTTGTTGAACACAACTGTCAAAATCGGGACAAAGATGTGCGACAGCCGCAAATACAAATCATAGGGCAAACCATCCAGACCAGACGATTTGCCTCTACCGACCTTCAATGCCGCGTAAACTTCGCCCTCCGTGATCTCACCCTCGCAGCTAGCCGCTTCAGTCGACGAAAGCCAAGGAAAGTCAACGAAATAGCTACGAACCTCGTCGTCCCGGAGACCAGGCTCCTTGGTAAACCGGCTCACGAAATGACGCCGAAACACCTCGCACATGTCGTTTGTGGCCCGAAAACTCTGGGGTTTTGACTTCACGAATAACGACCGGAATAACGACCGGAACCCCGATGGATCTCTTCCTTGCGCATTTCTGCGTCCATGTTCACAGCTTCGTACGCCATCTTGATTAACCTATGTCTAATTACCTGGCCCATGTAGCTCTCGCTAGTCAAACACTACAGGGCCTCCTTAGCTAATGATATCTCTAGGGGATCCCTCCCATCCACTGCTCGGGAAAAACTATCCTTAAGAGCCTTCACCTTGTTAGCTTTATCTAGGGCGAGCCGTTTGCTAAACTCGGTGGTGAAGGACCTAATCCTACACAAGGTTTCCCACCATCTATTCCCGATAGCCGCCTCCACTAGCTCTCGCTGCACTAAGCTAGTTACCTACTCCTGGATGTCCCGCCTGTCCAGTAAAGACAGATTAAACTTCAAGTAATCAGCCATTCTAGGACTACAATCTAACGCCACCCGGGCACAAACAAGTTTGTGGTCCGAATAGCCTACCCAGTGGAACGTGGGACAATCTAGCAAGTCTACGTCAGCTCCTCTAACTCACATTCTATCCACCTGGGTAGACGGCCAACTAAGGGCCCACGTCCACATCTCCCCTCCGGGGTGATCGACCCGGTATCTATCAACGAGACCAAACTCGCTGATCAGATCAACCAGGCTACAACCTCTCCTCCGCCCACTAGCTCCCCACCCCCTATCTTGGGATTCAGGATGGCATTTCAGTCCCCCATTAAGACTAGACGCGTTGAATCCACCAGGATCGGCCCCAACCGCCGAAAAAAAGAGACACGCTCCTCCTGGTCGTTTGACTCATAAACCGCAACGACTCGAAAGGAACCACTTTTCATGGCAATATCGGCTAAGATCAACCGGCATCGACATGAACAATTTCCACCTTCGCTACGGCTAAACAGCAAAGAAGTTCCTCTGGCATGTCGGTCCCCACATGCAGAATAAACGACAAAGTCGCTAGACAGCACACACGCATCGACGCTGCAAACAAAGTGGGTCTCTAGGATCGTGGCGACATTCACCCCGATAGACAAGAGGTCACGGGGAAGGTGGGTAGCCTTACCCCGATCCCTGAAGTTTTTCGCATTCAGAGTGGCTATCTTAATTGACATCTCTTAAATCTGTAAAAGAAACAAACAACAATTCACCTATTCAGATACGGGTCGGAAATCTGCGGCGGAAAGGACCCCGACGAATTATCCTAGGCTCCCTATGCCCAACTTCGTCGTCATTTGACCATCTAGAACAATGCCGCCAAAACAAATTTCTATAACGAAGCAGTTAAAGTAAAAATTAGGCGTTCAGTCGTTTAACGTGAATCATGTTTTATCTTGTTTTAACGTGAATCACGTTTTACCTCGTTGTATCATAAATCACGTTTTATCTCGTTTTAACGTAATCACATTTTATCTCGCTGATTTAGATTTTGTTCTTGTGAAATCAAAATTATTTTTATGATAAAGTAGGTTGATTTGCTATGCATGATAAAAAACATTTTTAAAATTATTTACATATATATTGTTTCAATCATGCTCTCATCCGAATTTTAAATCTCTCTCTCTCTCTCTCTCTCTATATATATATATATATATATATATATATATATATATATATATATATATATACGTTTCAACGTTTGCTGACCTTAAAATCTTTTCTTCTCTTTTGCATTTCTTTACAAGGTACTTACAGACAGTTGCTTTTTTTATGTCCCAGCTTTTATTTTCTACCTGGCACTACGAAGAGAAAAAAGCGAAAAGAATTTATGTTTATTTATATGTTTATATTTATGTTGGTCACACCACAAACTCACTTTCACGACGCTTGACACTACATTTGAATGATAACTCTAACATTTTTAGGCATGTAAAACAACATGTCTGGCCGCATACATAATTCCGGAAAATCATTGTGGAAAATAAAAATATACTTAAACATGAAAACAATAAACAAAAACTAAAAATTCTTGAAGCTATATACATAAAACAGTTGAAACCTAACTTGAAGAAAATAAACTATGAAAACTCCACGAATATACTCAAATGCCTATAATTGATAACAGAAGCCATTGGTTTATAGCAACGGCTTCCCATACTTAACAATTCTCGTTTTCACACTCGCGTGATCATGTGTGATGTCCTGAGCTGCTGTGCGATTTACGTTTTCAGCGTCTCGTATGCACGAGTTTGTCGTTGCTTGGAAATCTTCCATGTAAACAAAAACAGACCATCATTATTGCCATGCCCGTGTATTGTTTAATATACTGTAATTTTATTGTCATGTTTGATGATGGCTTATGTAAGACGAAAGCTTATATAGGATTAAAAAACATGTATCAATATGGTGATTTTCTTTCGTCTTTCAACGATAATGTTATTAAGCTTATCAGACGATATGAAAGCAATTTGCATAAAATAAATAGACAAAACTTATTATTTAATAAAACATGCATCAATATATATATGTGTGTGTGTGTGTGTGCCAGCGTGTGTGTGTATGTGTTTAAATGAAAAGATTTGTAAAACTAATTTATGGAATAACATTCATTCTTAACCCGTGACTATTATTTTATCTCATTTAAATTTCAATTGATTTTTAGCGAAACTATTGAGAAACTCAATGCGGATTGGAAATAAAGAATAAGTTACTAGCAAAACTCAAACTGATATTCCTTTGTAAACGTACCTAACCGTAACATCTGCACTCTCGATTGAGCTACAAGAACTTGGCTGGTTAAAAATCAAATTAAACAATGTACATGCATCCTTTACCTTTTTTGTGATCATCGCTGCCAGTGTTGTGGTTTTGACATACACTGGAATAATAATAATAATAATAATAATAATAATAATAATAATAATAATAATATCAAGACTTTTCATCTTTTAGATGAAGTGTTGTTAGCAGTTATTAGTTTTTCATCAGTGATTCTTTCATGAAAATTCTAAACAATTCTTTTTTATGCATGCACAATAAACACTTATCTTGACTTTTTCAAGTTATCAATAAGAGAAGAAAAAAATCACTATTCAGATTCAGAATCAAAATTTTGGCGACTGATTTGAGAAACTTAACTTGAATTTGAAAAAATAATTACATTTATCCTTTTCCGTTTATCTGTCTCTCTCTTTGTCTGTCTGTCTGTCTGTCTGTCTGTCTCTCTCTCTCTCTCTTTGTTGAAAGGTGGTTGGTGGGGAGGTAACAGGATTTATATAAGCTAGACAAAAAAAAATGATAATATATAACAAGTGATTATGTTACCAAAATCATTTAGAAAAAGAAAGGAAAATTCATCTTAGTTTTATCGATGCTTTTCACCGCCACAGTTAATATGCAATCATCACAATATCGAAGAGTCAGCTAATAAAAAAATTAACTAACATAATAAAAAGAAGAAGTTTAATTTTTATTGCATTTGGGACATAAAATGTGTATATAAAACTAACAAATACTATGGAACAGAGTGGCTATTTTTATTACTCCATTTTATTATTACATATTATTAGTAAGGAGACACGGTGGAGTAACTGATAACGCAGAGAGCCGAGTTCGAATTCCAGTCAGATCCATTACATTAATTTATGTGCTTAATACCCTTGGGAAAGGTATGAATCCTCTTCTTCTCCTCCCCACCAGCTAAATAACAGGACAAACTGGGTTCTATAAACTTGGGTGACAACCGGTCTATCTTGCCCAAGAAACACCACCGCTGCAGTATACACGAAATTAGAAAAATAAAATTATTACTAAGTAATATAGCCGAGCCGTTTAGAAATGACGGCAATTGTTATAGAACTTAAAATAGTCAAATGTCTTGAGATTCAATAAAGCGGAGATAAAGAATTCAAGCCTAAAATAGAGGCCAATGAATTATTTAATTAATTCTTTCCCTTTATATATTTTAGACATTCAATGGTATCGATGATTGATTGATTCCTTCTGACATTATATAAATTGATTTTTGCCCAATATCCTTTTATGTTTATGTGTTTAATATGACAGTGAAATGAAAATATCTCTCGGAAGATAAAGATTTAAGCAACTGAACGACTAAGATGGCGACCATAAAGCCTATTTCAAGACCAAGTTGAAGCAAGGCAATCATTTAATAGACGAATGTACCCGAGTTCTTCACGTGAAAGGCTTGAACAAGTAAAACTGCAATCAAAGAAACATAGGAGTGAAGACACTGATTAATTAAATGATTCATTATACTCGGGAACTAATTTTCTCTAAATACAGATAAATATTTTATTTGTATAAATTATTAAAAACGACTAAGAGAAGTAATTACACACAAATTTACTAAATTAATTTGATTTACCTCCCTTCCTACTACATACAGGACAGGATATATAAAAATAAATATATAGGAAATATATAAATAAATACAAATTGACAATTATTATACGGTTTGATGAGATTATACATAATTTTTACAAGTCATTCCATGTTATTTAAATATGCAACTCACTCACCCACCAAATACTCTCGGCAACAGATTATTTGTAGCGTTTGAAAACAAAACCTCATTTGTTTCAACACCTACCATTCCCCACACATTTGACGATATTCTCGTATTTCCACATGGGAACTTGAGCCGGGAATGCTCAGCCTGTCCAACACACTACCAAGGAATAGACGTCGAATTTAGTATTTCTAGAATTAGTAATATCAATACTTTCCTCGTCTCCTTTCCACGGCTCACACGATCCAAATTCTGACCTTAAATAAATCTATAGCTAGAATCGACTTGTTCCTCTTACAAGTCGGATGCCTTCTAAGCAGACGACATGATGGGCGGATTTGTCACAAAGAAAACGGCGTTGCCGAAATTCAGAACAACACGCAACATTATTTTCCGATTTCGCCAGCAATCGCTGATTTAGACGATACAAGACTGATCGTCACACGCAAGGGCAATTTTGACCTCCGTTTTCTCCTAAAGCAGAATTAGTTATTTTTGAAATTGAGAGGCTGGTGGATTTGGAAGCATTAGTTTTATTTATGCAAAACTGTCTGGATTATATAACAATATTAGTTGTTGGTTACTATTTACATTGTTCGGTCTGCTGTTCTCGTCTTTAGTGTCACATTCACAACGTTTCGACCGTTGTACGCTCCGGCCTTTTTCAGGTGATATATCTTGAAATTTCGAACTAAACCCTTTATTTAGTCCAATGGTGATAGATTGTTCTAATTCAACTTACCATGCGTTTGGATATCTCAGTTTTAGTTAATTCGCCTTGATAACTCACCAAATTTTAGTCGCCGATTAGGTCGATATGAACTTTTGCTGTTTCCACAAAATGTTCTTCCATTCATCATTGTCTCAAGTGACATTGTCGGAGTTAGCTCCACCTTAATTACCTAATTGTTCACTAGGGGTTGCTCTCCCTGCACTATAAATGCTGGGCGACTTCTTGCCTCGTTCTCTTTTTTCATTTCTTCATTTCAGCGAACACATCTACAATGTAAACTCTCTTAGAAGATAGCGTCTCCCCACTTGTGGGAAGACGCCGTGAACATTATACACACATACACGTACGTGTGAACATTCATAAAAAATACAGACTCTTTACGTTCACACACAAACACAAATGTTAATGTTTTGTAAATTTGTTGTTTAATACATATATTTGTTGATATATATATATATATCGGTCTTGTTTGTTTTCTTTACATCTTCGCTTGAACTGAACTTGAATCAGCCATGTTCTTGTAGTTGAACCTTCTTCTAGCACGTGTTTCTAAACCAACAACACCTTAACCCACACGGTCCTCTGCAACATGTTCATTAAAAAGTCGATTCAAAAATCCACTGTCCATTATGATGAGGAAATGTTTTAATATGACGGAGGATTGTTTTGCTATCTAATCTCGCCATGACGTTAGTTTTTATATTTAGCAAATTAAAAAAAAAACATCCAAATGGAAGTCATGTCTTGTTTCGATACAAACTTAACAATTAAGATTGTTAAATTCTCTAAAGAACTACTCCACAAATTAAAAAGATAGAACTCTCGCTATCGTTCAACATGTAATCAAAATGGGCTGAATTTATACAAACCAGTGACTTTTCATATTCAATAATACTTTTAAAAAAATTCAACTAATTCCTGTATTCTCTTATCAGCATTGTTTTTGCATCCCGCTTTTTATAAATTTCAGAATCCGCTCCATTTCATATTTTATCTCAAAATGCTGAATATTTTCGCTATTATAGATGACGACTTCCTTGTATATCCACACAAAAATACATTGTTAGATCTCATAAACAATTAAAATTGAACCTAAAAAAGAATTCACATATCAAAAAGAAAGAACACATTATCTTTTAATATTCTGTTAATTCGAAATGATGCCGGTTTAAGATTAAATGTTAATCGTAATTCAACAGATAAAAAAATCCTCTTTTTACTAAAAACAACCTCTACTTTTATTCGCATCACAAGTCAAATTTTTGGACAAAGTATAAGCATTTATTTAAGAACGCTTAGAATTTACAGTCCTGAATATCTTCCTGATGAAGAAAAATACACTGGAAATATTTTTAAATATTTAAGATTATTTCAGATACAATGCCAAAAGTAAAGCGTAGAAAATTCACGATAAAAAAGAAGACAAAGAAAGTATAAACGGTACCACAAATCTCGTCACCTGATCTAAAAGCTTCACAAATAATGAAATTTAACGAGATTTAGCTAATCTCAATACAAATATGATGCTAAACACTTCATTTTTAATGTTAACAAATGAATCAATGTAAAACGTAATTATTTTTAAATCAGAAACTGGAGTCGAGTAAAAATGGAAGTTAAACAATTCATTCCCCGACAAAATCGTCATACAAGATCTTTAGAGGGAAAATAAAATAGAATATCACCCACTCAATATGTCACCGGAACCTCCGTGATCACAATGTTGACACCTGGGAAAAGGCAATTTTAATAAGATGTGAGTATAATTTAGATGAAGCTGAAGTAAGAGTGTCATAATTAATATACGACCAAAGTATTTCAGTTTACTCATTTGTTCTAACTAAATCAGAACTGAAACAATATGGGTAGATAAACCGTAAAAAAGAAACAAATGAAAATAAACAATAATGGGAATTAGTTCAAATCTAATTTGCATAACGATGGAATTAAAATAAATAAATAAAAAAAAAACTAGCGTTCGGGTTCTGAACGTGAATCACATTTAGCCTCGAGCGCCAATGTAGGTTTTTTTTTTGTAGAAAATCAAAATAGAAATTTTCCATATTGTTCTCTCTCTCTCTCTCTCTCTCTCTCTATATATATATATATATATATATATATATATATATATATATATATATATATATATATATATATATGTGTGTGTGTGTGTGTGTACATATAAATATATATATATATTTGTTTGTGTGAGTGTGTGTGCGTATTCAGTTTTCATCAATTTTCACGTGATAACTTTAAAACTTATTTTCTTAACCCCACTTAATTACGTCGAGATTTACCTGATCCATTTCTTATATTTACTTTTATCTAAAAATTATTTAATTTTTTCAAAACACACACACATACGTACATATATATATATATATATATATATATATATATATATATATATATATATATATATATATATATATGTATAATATTATTTGTAAATTGTCATTCGTTTGTGTGTATATTTTATTATTCCAAAAATTATTATCAGTAGCTACACGTGTTTCAGAAGCTATCTAAATTTCTTTTTTCTATTTCATTAATCCTGTGAAATTAATAACCCACGGCCTAAACTGAGAAGCCCTACTAAAAAAGAATTGTGCCTCGACAGGAGTTTACAGCTCCCCACCTCAGCACCTCCCCACCCCCTCCATCAGAGACGCAACAAACTTAAGGAAACTCTTTTTTCTCGTTGGAACTTCCGCGAATCTATCTCTGGTATATCTGAAGAAAACAAACGGTCTTTAATTAAGATTTGTTATTGTTTAATCTTCAGTCAAACTAGAAATTAATTAGAAAGTACTTCCTATAAACACACACACAACATGCACACACACACACACACACACTTTCGGCTTACAAAAGATGACAATTACTGTAGAATAAATTATGATGACAATTACTGTAGAATAAATTAAGCAATACACGGACAAGAATGTGATGATAATCTGTTTCTGTTTACATGGATGATTTCCGAGTATTTATCGTTGCTTTGAAATCTTCCATGTAAATAGAAACAGACTATCATCACATTCTTGTCCGTGTATTGCTTAATATATCGTATTGTAATTGTCATCTTTGATAATGCTTATGTAAGGCGAAAGATTAGATTGGATTAAAAAATATGTATCACTATTGTGATTTTCTTTCTTCGTTTAATGATAATGTTATTAAGCTTATCAGACGTTATGAAAAGAATTTACATAAAATAAATAGACAACACTTGTCTATATTATTTAATGAAACATGTATAAATGAAAAAATGCTGCCTAAATACACACAATTAAAATACATATATATATATATATATATATATATATATATATATAATGAAGCATACTGCTTCCAAAGTATAGCAGCAAACTTCTGTACTTTAAAGATTCATTTGGTTTTCTTCTTTCTCCATTCCTTTTTAAGTCAAATGGAATATCTTTTTTCAAAAATGATTTTCGTTTCTATTTAAATGGATTCTTTGAAAGACAACAAAATTTGCCTTTTATATGGATGATAGAGAAACAAATAATATGTTTCTTATTTAAAAAGGATGAAAACGAATCTATTTCAAAAAGTGTGCCAACAAAGACCTTTTTATTTTGAGTGAGACGGTGCATCAGTTGCCTGAAGCATCATGGGAAATCTTACATCTTGCAAAAGTACAGTCAGTGTTGACACCGGATTCTCTGCTGCCATTTTAGTAAACTGTCAGGAAATTAGATGACCGTATTCCTAAAAAAGAATGGAATGTCGTTTAAGCATATGTCTGTGGTTTATGGGATGACGTGTCAATAAGTCTGACAAGAATATTATATATATAGAATGGCCACACTTCCTCTTTGACGATATCTGTTTACGAATCATTCTTTAATATATAAAATTAAGGCGTATTTCGCCTTATACTTGCTTTCTATTTCTAATTCTTGTTTCTAACAAAGTGGTCGTAGAATGACGACCTGGGAATTGCAATTAAACCAACATAAAGTAGATTAAATAAAAAAAAAACTAATCAAAAATTCATCATTTCCAATGAGAAATTCTGCATAATCCTAGGGAAATCTTAAAAGTGTCTTTGACGTTTAATCAACTCTTAATTGCTTTCACAGTCAACCATTTACAAAGATTAGAAAAATTTCAAAAGCTGAGAAAATGATTAACACTCAGATTAGGAAATCAAGTTTCTGTCATCTTTTAGAAATTTGCTTTACACTTCTCGATCGACCGAAAAATTATATTTTTCATAAAAGATATCAGTGACGCTGAGAGAGATATTTAGTCCAGAATTCAAACTGAAGAAAAAATTTTAAAATGCCGACCTAAGCGGAATTAACTCAGTTCTTGTCTGTATTTAGTGCGATTCGGAAGACTAATTGCTGAAACCAAAGTAAACTGCATGAAGCAATGATAAATTGGGTTGAAGGACACATATCAAGCGTTAATTTTGCTGCACAACATCGCCTGTTGGCACGATACAAATGGGATGCCGCAAATGATTATATGGTCTACAAATGAGAATTTCTTCCATATGCGGCGTATTCTCTAAGAATCTCTTCAGACTAGCACTTGTTTCCATTACTGTAACAAAGTTCTACCAAGTTCAAAACATGATAAAATACTCGAAGAATTCTTTGATTCAAAAGCTGAACCGTTAGTTTATACAATTTATCCGAAAAGCGATATAAAATCATAAAAATCCCCGGAAAATACTTTTATGGCTGAACAATGATGCTATGAATTTATGCGCATTAAAATTCTTTCTTAAAAATGATGCTGAAAACGTTTTGTCATGTATCAAACAAACTGAGATAGATAGATAGATAGATAGATAGATAGATAGATAATGTCATAATTAAGTTAATTACATGATGCTGACCCACGGAAATAATCAAGAGAACTGATTTTAATGATTTCTAAGCAATCTCGTCGACTCAGCACTTAAAATTAAAGACTTGTATTTTGAGAATAAATATATTTACAATTCCAACATCGTCATCAAGCTATTTTTACTGAATTGTTTCTATTTTATTTTAAGTGTTTTTAAGTATAATTTTCTTTTGAATTAAAACCTTTTAAATAGCCCAGATCGAATTTGAAAATAGCAAGAAAAAGAAATGAGAGAATATATATATATATATATATATATATATATATATATATATATATATATATGCACACGCACACAGGTAAACATCCGTAAGTATATAATCCAAGTGAATCCTGATAATATAAAATATTAAGACTGATCGACAAAGAGAAGTCGATGTATTTATTAAAACAAAACATATATAAAATTTAAAACTATTCCATAGTGATGATCATTTCACCTTACTATATATATATATATATATATATATATATATATATATATATATATATATATATATATATATATATATATCGTTAAACATGACAAATAAGGAAGATTCAATTAATTTTATCTAGGTTTCCCAGGTTTCTTACATTTTTAAATTTGGTGAGACAGGTTTGTTTTAAATGTTGTTAATTTCTCTTCATGTCTTGGTTGTTTAAAATGTATTTTATTTTTGTATTGTTTTCTCACACGAAGAAAAATTAGCAACACCTGACCACCGGCCCCGGCCACTTGAAAATGGTTAAAGAAATGGCCGAAAGCACTTGAGACAATGAAAAATAGGAACATTTTCCCGCTCTTTTATTCCCACCAAACGGAAAATGCAAGAACGCTGGAAAACCGAAATAAAAAAATCAATTAATTTTTCTTTGTCTATCATAATTAACGAAAGATGTTTAAAAGGACGGTTCTTGTCCAAATATACATTAATATATGTTGAGGGGTCCACCCCTTTTTACACAAATGGACTCACCCAGTATATACATATACTACGACAACGTGAAGACCCGAGAGAGCAAGACTGCGAATATAATAACTGACCTTATGAGAAAGAATTCCAGGAACCAATTAATGAGATGATATTCTGATATGCATTGCTCATTATATTGTAAATATACGTAATAATATAGCAAATTATTTCCATTATTTGGACTATTGTCCTCATCTTTGTCACCATATTTATCACAGCGTTTCGGCCGTTGTACGCTCCGGCCTTCTTCAGGTGGTTGGAATGTCGAACTGAACCCTTTATTTCGCTCACTGGGGTAGACTGTTCTAGTTTCACGTTTGATGGATGTCAGTTATCTCCTGTTAATTTCCCTCTGAACGTCTTCCACTGCCTTAACCGAGTATTGAACTCACACGTTTTGGATCCTGTCACTGGATCTAACCTTTATCCACTGTGCCATGTGTCCTTGTATGAATTTCTAGGTATTATAAACCTAATGTCTTCAGCAACCATTTTTACCAGTGCTCATATTGCAATTTTGCTGTTATCATTCCATGTTTTTATCAGAGCTCATATAGCAACTTTGTTGTTATCATTGCTTTTCTCTGGCACTCCTTATTACTGGTTCCCATATTGTATTTATTTCTATGCTTGGTCGGCTCAGGAGATTTTTGTGGCCTAGCATATGTGCTGATTCCTTAGGTTTACGAATTTTCCAATGGTGTTCCTTGTCTATGATCTCAACATGATCCCCCAGAGGGCTGTGATCTCCCTTCTCTCTCCATATGTGGTCAGCCATGCCTGATTTTTCTACTTCCCCTCGTGTTACAGCTTTCTGGTGTTCTTGAAGCCTTACCTTGAGGGGGCGGCCTGTCTCTCCTTTATATTCCTTTCCGCAGCTGCACGGGATAGCGTACACACATCTTCAGTCATGTTCTCCTCTATGGGGGTCTCACTCGGGAGAGATATCTGTGAAGTGTCGCCAAGCTTTTGAAGGTTGTGCTGATGTTATATGGACCGCAGATCCTTTGTATTTTCTCTGATAACCCCTTTACATAAGGCAGGTAGACTGTTTTCTGAGTGTTGTTGTCCTCCTGCTCTTGTACCCGCCTATCCCAGTTTTTTGGGGCTGCTGCCATGTACCCAGGGTAGTTGTTACGTTGTAGGGTACTACTTACACTGACCAATTCTTTATCTAATGTCTCTGGGTCGCCACTTATGACTTTTGCTCGGTGTTGTAAGCAACGGACGATCCCTTTCTTTACGCTGTATGGATGGTGGGAGTTGAAATTAAGGTACTGTCCGGTGAATGTCAGTTTACGGTATACGGATATTAGGACATCCAGGAATGGGAATCTGTTGTTACTCTCTTTCTCCATTGTGAACTGTATCGAAGGTCTTATTGAGTTCACATGGTCCAGTAGAACCTGAACATCTTCCTGGTGTGGCCAGAGTATGAAGGTGTCATCTACGTCCCTTAATCATATAGTTGGCTTTAGAGATATAGATTCTAATGCCATTTCCTCAAAGTATTACATGTATATATACGCCATTGCTGGTGATAATGGCGAGCCCATTGCTAAGCCCTTATCCTGTCGATATATGTGTGATCCCATTTCGAAGTGTGTTGCTTGTGTACAGAAAGTCAACACCTCCATCAGATTATCTATTGGAATATTGGTCCGTTCTTCTAGGGAATTCAGAGGCCAATTTGTCTCTGATTGCTGAGAGTGCCTCCTCCGTGGGTACCTTGGTGAACAAACTCACCACGTCCAAGCTCACCATCTGGTTGGATAGGATGGGAGCATCTTTGATTATTTCCACGAAGTAGGCGGAGTTTCGAACATATAAAGGAGACTTTCCGATCAATGGGTCAATTATATCTACAAGGAAGCGATTCAGATGGTGGCACACAGAGCCTTGGTAACTAACAATCGGCCTGAGCGGAATACCGTCTTTGTGAATCTTAGGGAGACCGTATATGTGAGGTAGCTTGGTATAACGCTGCGATAACTGCCTATACGTCTTAGGTGCGAAGTGATCTTTGTTCTTGATTAGTATCTGTGACAGTTTGCGTTCCGTTTCCATAGTAGGATCCTTTTTCACTTTGCTGTAGCTACCATTGCTAATGAGATCTTCCAGTTTTCTAGTATAATCTGATTTGTCCATCACTACAGTCGCATTACCTTCGTCAGCCGGTAGTATGATGATGTTTTCGTTCCTCTGTAGGGATCCGATCGCCAGCCTCTCCAGTTTTGTTATGTTAGACCTGGGCGGCTTAGCTCTCTCCAAGGTTTGTCTTACTTTCCGCCTGAGCCTGAGGGATGTTTAAGGCCACCTCCTCGACTCTGGTAATGATGTCCAAGTATGGCACTCGTCTGATGGTTGGGCGAAGTTGAGACCCTTATTCAATACTGAATTCTCAGAGGCACTAAGCTGATATTGGCTGATGTTGACTACTGCTTTCACTGGTGGGTTATGGACCTTGTGCGTCATTTCTGATCTTTGAATCTATTTAATTTTTGCACTTGGCGAGCCTTGACTACATCAATTTCATGTCTGAAGGATTTATCCAGGTCATTTTGGATCCTTCTCTGGTTTTCTTCATTAGTAATTCTGTTGAAGAAATGGTAAAAACACGCAATGATAACAACAAAGTTGCCATATGAGCTCTGGTAAAAATGGTTGCTGAAGACATTAGGTTTATAATATCCAGAAATTCATATCCTCAAGGACACATGGCACAGTGGATAAAGGCGTTGGTTAGATCCAGTGACAGGACCCAAAAAGTGTGAGTTCAATACCCGGTTAAGGCAGTGGAGAACTTTCAGAGGGAAATTAACAGGAGACATCCATTAAACATGGCACGTGGAACTAGACATCCATTAAACATGGCACGTGGAACTAGAACAGTCTACCTCAGTGAGCGAAATAAAGGGCTCAGTTCGACAATCCAACCACCTGAAGAAGGTCGGAGCGTACAACGGCCGAAACGTTGTGATAAATATGGCGACAAAGATGAGGACAATAGTCCAAATAATGTAAATAATGTACTATATAATGAGCAATGCATATCAGAATCATTAATTGGTTCCTGGAATTCTTTCTCATGCTTTATTTATCATATGTATGTATGGCATACTCTCGAGAAACCTTAGATCTCAGCTGCTGATGTCGGCGCAGCATCTGTTATGGCTCTACTGGTCCACACACGAGTGACAGTCTCCCGATTTCGGCCTGTTGTTTTCTTTCCGTTGAGCACGCTTCTCCTCGGTGGCAAGCCTTCCTTTCTCCTCTCCTCGATCCAGTTATAAATCGCGTATACAGCGTGAGCGAATTTTGGCAACGTCTTCCTACCTCTCGATGTCCATGTCTATCACTTTCATGTTCCTTTCGCAGACGTCCTTGAAGCGAAGAAGTAGTCGCCCTCGTGCCCTCTTGCCGGTGACCAGTTCTTCGGACAGGAGGACCTTCGGAATCGTCGCATCCGGAATACGCTGTACATATCCAAGCCAACGGGGCCGGCGATGTTGAAAAAGAGCGTATACGCTGGATATCTAGACACTGCAATATGTTCCAGCTAAATAGTCGAACTCTGTGCCTCTGAGCAGAGAGGAGGCTCCACCGAAGGGAGTTGGAAAAGAAAAGAAAAACTGCTCCGTTTATACGAGTTCAAAAGGGAATATTTTTGGCCGAGCCTACGGGCTCGGAGAACACACGTTAAACCCTCGTGGGGTGGGGTAGCTAAATATACTAGACACAGGTGAGGAACACTGGATTGGTTGGTCGGTCGAAGTCGTCTCACATAGCGAAGATGAAAGGCACTGAGATGTTTCACTTGTCTGGAATACGCTGACGACCCATGAATATAAATATATCTTGAAAATTTTCTTAACATCTGTTTTATATTAATTTTATGGTGGAAAAATTCACTTTCATAATAAAATCATACATAATTTTATAATAATATAACGAAAGGATAGATAGACTTTAGATGAATGTAAATATTTGCCCTGGGATTGCCAATAAAAGGTCTTCTGTGATTATTGTCAAAGCCATGACAAAGAAGCAGAAAAAGTCACACTTTTCATTTTCTTACGTAATTATTCATTTAACTAGTTCTCAGTTTTCATACTGTTTTTGTATAAAAGAAACATTTTGTTAAAATTTGTTACGTCCGAATAAAATTAAAGATTTCAACAATTTCAAACGAAATTTTTACATAAGTGTAAATTACTTAAAAGCAGATGTCATATTAAACTTTTTATTTTCATCCTGTTTGAACATGATGCAAATGGCATCATCTGTCTTCATGCAATTCAGAGGAAGAAATCGCTCTCATGAAGTGAGTTGGTTTCGTAATCAAATTACGATTGCTGCGGACGAAGTTGAAAAAAAAGATGACTGTTAACATTTCAGTCTATGAACATATTTGCTTGCATTGAGGAAGAAGCCAAACATTTCTAATCGGAATCTATGCAATCAAGCAGAGAAAAAGTACACACGGGCTTCCTGAAAGAAATAAGTCTTGGATTCTTGAATGAATTAACACTGGCTTCCTGAAAGAACTAAATACTGATATCAGAAAAGAATTAAATACTGTCTTCCAAAAAGAAGGCAATACTGCCCCCGCGCCCCAAAGAAATATATAATAACACCCAGAAATAAATAAATACTGTTTCCATGAAGGAAATGGCTAATTAAAAGCGAATGGCTTACTGGCAGAACTAAATACTGATTTTCAGAAAGAATTGAAGATCGCGTTTTACTTTTATCATTTCACACTAGTAAGGCGATAAAACCATTATAGACACAAGGGTGGGTGAAAGAAACTAAGAAAATGTTATTAAGGACTAAAGACAATAAAAGATTTTAAAATGATGACTATTGATGTTGCACTCAAACTTTTGAAGATCGTATTTGACAGGAAAGCAAGAAAGCGAAAGAGAGTTCCAGAAATGATACGTGCAAAGATAATAAAGCGTCAGCATAGTGTGACGTCCCCCGGTGTCGCTGCGCCAATCGTGACGTCTGCCTGGCCACGCCCGCCGTGCTGTCCTAGTCGCGGCGCCAATTGTGACGTCACTCCGTCTGTCTCCGCGCCATCGCCGTCCTATCCTGTCCTGTGACGACCAATGTGACTTGGTATTGGTCTCGGCACCAAATGTGACGTTCTAACCTTTTGCTGATTCGGATGGGAATCTGGTTAGATTCGGTATCAGCCTTGTCGTTCCCAGCTCGCCTCCAACGTCTGGTTACCGAAGTAACTGTTTTGATTTCTAGTCTAACCTACCCACGTTGTGATTTTGATCTTAGGTAGACGAAATCAATCAGTCGCCGGGCTGTAATGCAAGTCGAGTTCGAACAAGGGTAATACCGCACAAGTATATGTAAAAGAAAATAAAGTAATAACTCGAAAAGTTCAAATGTGTTAAAAAAGGAATAACAATATTTTAGATCTGGTTGCTGAATACAGGACTGAATCTTTCTACCAAACCGCTAATATGGATTCGTGACACTTTATGTTTGTTAGGCGAGTCTTAACATCTTAAGTTGTTTGTTCTTTAAGAAACTGGTTCTTGGTGTATCTTCAGGCGATATTCGTAAAACTTGTTTTGATGGTGTGAGTCTAAGTCGTTCTTTAAAAATAAATTGTTCTTGGTTAAAAGTTGAGTTCGGAATTGCGTGGATCTCAGTCAGCTTTCTGCGAGGCGGGTCTCACTCTGCAAACTGCAACTCAGCTCCAACTCAGCTGCCAACTGCTTAATTCAACTGCGAACTTACTCGCTGCGACTCTGCTTATATGGACGCCGACCAAAACCGGGGTGGGCCTGTCGGTGTTTGAGGTTCCTTGATAATTCTAAATCCACATTAAGGATTTTTCTTTGTTCTCGGTGAGGAAAAATTATTAATTTCCATTTTTGGAAGTCTTTCGTCCTCCCAAATTCTTCCTTTCTCATATTGGTATCTCACCCATACCCTCAGAGGGTGTCAACGGTTTTCCCCTCTCTCTCACAGTGGCATCTCACACCGATCCCTTCAGGGGGGCGTCAACAGGCCTCCCCTCCTTCTTCACATGATTACCTTCGCCTACCGCTCACGCCACCATTCAGCCAATGGACGTCCAGCAGTGTAGGTGTGGCCAGACTGGCCTCGGTTTAAAAAATCTTGCTCAAAGAAAAAAAATTATCTTCCTTTTTCTTTTTCTTTTTTCTTTTCTTTCTTTTTCTTCTTCTCGACAACAAATCCTTAGACTTTTATCTTAACCGAATGTCACCTGGACTTTATCAATCGAGACCTTCGCCAAACAAGTGGGTGGTCATCTGGCGATATCCACAGCCAATTATTCGCTCTGATAAAATAATTTTGCTATCATGGCCAGCTCTTGACACAAAACAGGTGCCTTTTCTAAACGACATCTCCGTATATAGCTAATGGGTCAGTCTTTCTTTCTTTGTAACTTGGGTGGTCCAACGGACATTCTGTTTTTCGGATAGTGCATGACCTAATTAATTTTATCTCTCAGTTTCTGTTTCGTAGGCCACTTGACCAAGCTGAAACTTTCATTATTGCCATGGGCAGATGGCTATCTTGTATTCGCTCTGTCGTAACATAAATCAAATCAAATCCGACATCTTACCGAGATCTTACTTTCTTCGCTAATGAATATAAAATCTTTACCACTTTTCCTTGTTAGAAAAAAAAATAACATTGTCTTTTCGTGATAGATTCTTATCACCTAATTTAATTCTCGCCTTTTTTTTCTTTTCACGCAGCCCTAAATAGTGTCACAATAGAAATTACAAATTTATTTCTTAATTAATTTCATTTATTTAGTTTTATTGCTGGTATTTTTCTATGGCTTTGGTGGCTGTATATATCAAATTATATAAAAAGAAAAAACAAAGTGCACCAGATATAACACGGAAAAAACGAAAAACAGAACCAGCATACAACAAAACGATCTAACTTTTGTCTAGAGTAGAAAATAGTGATAATTACTTTCCAAGAACAACAGAAACACATATGCAAAAGATCGGAGATCATTTTCAGGCACAAAAACAAATTCCTCCAGCGCAACCTACAGGCATACAAGAGATCAAACTACATAGCCTAATACAAATATATATTTTATTCCAAATACCAAAATATAAAATCGAAGAAATATAAACGAAAAGAAAATATACAAAACAAATAAATGAATAAAATAAAGGAATAAAAATAATAAATGACAAAAGAATATGCATATAAGCCGCCTAGATGTCATAAATAAACGTAGGCTATTCACATACACACTTTCTCCAAACACTCAACCAGCATAAATAAGAAATCTCTTAGTCATGAATGCCAATAACAGTTAGTATTAAACAAAATCTTAATTCGTAAGTAGTGTAGGTACAGAGCCCAATATATATACTAACCGATAATGTAACAGTAACACTTGGTCTCAAGATCGCATTGAAGCTTGATATTCACAGTCAGCGTGAACTCTTGATTCCTATATCCACAGTCTGTCTCTATTTATTGTTACAACAGAAGAAAAAAAAACAGGACAATCTTTTATATATATTGACGTGCTGACATAAGATGCAGCACAGTCACTTTGAGGCATTTCTTAATACTATTTATCCCTACTTTCGCGGGTTTTCTCTATATAAACCACTGTGGCATTAAGAGAAGTTGGGAAAACAAGGAACTGAATCTTCCTAGTTATTTAATTTCTACGAAATGCGAACAAGTTCTCATATTCTAAACAATCTGGTTCTCTCTCTCTCTCTCCCCTCCCTCCCTCTAAACAACACTCTGTCATTAATAAGATATATACCAAAATAATTAGAAATACAATCCTTATATGAAGGAAGTAAAATAGCATGAAGTAGCAGTGAATTCAAAAACAAAATTCGATTGTATATCGAAACCAGAAGAGAAATAGAGAAATAATAGGTTTTAATCCACAATTCATGTTGAAAAATAATCTCTCTCTCTCTCTCTCTCTCTCTCTCTCTCTCTCTCTCGCTAATCACCAGATTTTCCCTCGATAATCATCTCGCTACACTCTCCCACAACACTTTTTTTACTGATTTGCTTGTCTTTCTTAAGGGTCCCAGATTTAGTCTTCTGCTTTCTCTTTCTTCCTCTCTCTACTCTCTCCTCTCCTCTCTATAATCTCTCTACTCTCCTCTCTCTACTCTCTTTGCTCTCTCTATTTCTCTACTCTCTCTGCTCTCTCTAATCTCTATCTACTGTCTCTCTCTCCACTCTCTCTACTCTACCTCTCTCTGCTAATCTCTATGGATTTTCTCTCTTTCTCTCTCCCCAGTCTCTTTCCCCCACTCTCTCTCTCACCCTCCTTATCTCTTTCTACTCTATCCCTCCTCTCACTATCTCCCTCTCTATTCTCACTCTCACTCTCACTCTCCTTCACTTTCTTTCTCTCTCTCTCTCCCCAGTTGCCTAATATGTTGGTTGAATAAGCGGTGGAAAGGTCACACTACATCCTACATGCTAACCAATTTTTCTATGTGTTCTTGCATGCAAGAAATTTCAAGTATGCCCAATTTTAGGTGCCTCGTTCATATATCCCTTCGAAAAGGAAGTTTAAGCCACATTCAAAGTCACACCCCTCTTCTGTTGCCTAAGCGGGCAGGTGATATGATGTTATTATTTTCTGCATAGATTTACTGAAGAAGAAAAATGTATTCCACGAGGAGAGATCAAATGTGGATTCTCGAATGGATGCTTTCGAACTGGGAAAACCCAGCGCAGTTTCCCCGTTTCTATTTTCCAATGAGATTCATGCATCGTCTTAGTTCAATTCCTTACTCAACTTTGCCACTCTCCTCATATCTCTAGCAATAACTCATGGGAGATATGTTGCTTATCGTGTTCTCAGAAGAACTCAACGACCCGAGATTAACGAGAGGCGATATAAAGAAACTAAAACAAAAAGTCAATAAAAAGCGAAAAGAAAATCTTTTCAACTCATTGAGAAAAGAAAGGTTTTCTTTTTATTTCTTTTTTTTTTTTTTTCTGAAATAAATCAGTTCTTTTTTTTTCTTTGTTTTTTTTTTTTTTTTTTTTTTTTTTACATTTCCCTCTAACTCTCCAAAATTTTCTTTCGGTAAACCTTTTTTTTATCTTTCTTTTGTTCTTCCAGCTATTATGATATTCTTTCTTTCTTTCTTTCTTTCTTTCTTTCTTTCTTCTTTTTTTCTTTCTTTCTTTCATATTATATTCATTTATATTTCTCTTTGTCTCTTCTCTTTCTTTCACTTTTTCTCTTTCTTTTTTCTTTTTACTTTTCTTTCTTCCATTTCGTCTCGTTTCTTTTTTTAATTTTTTTTTCTTGTTCTCTTCGTTATTTTCTTCTAATTTTTCTTTCTTGTTCAATTTTTTCCTTTCCAATTCCTTCCTTCATTTTGCTTCAGTTTCTTTGCCCATATCTTCCTCACTTCTTTGCCCATATCTTCCTCACTTCTTTGCCCATATCTTCCTCACTTCTTCTTGTCGATCTTTGTGCTTTGAAATTTCTATCATTTTACCCTGACATTGTCATTGTCATTCTAATAATCATGAGCTACAAATTTTAGTCGATCTGCTTTTTTAGCTTTCTTTGAATCTCTCAAAATAAATAATGTCGTTAATCTGATATTTATTCCAATAAGAATCTTCATCTTTGTTATTTTGATTACAACTTTCGTGTCTTCCTAAACTTGTCTGAAATTCAGGGCTGACATATTTTGTTTATCCCACGACTTTCCCAGAGTAGTATCTTTATCTTTGTTGCTTTCAGCCTGTATTAATTTTAATAGAATTTTTTTCTGACTCGCCATCAACGTAGATTCAGTTTCTCTATCCAAAAGTACTTTTTTTAATCATGTCTATGTCGTCTATGTCCCTGTCTCTGTCGTATATGTCTATGTCTTCTATTTCGTCTTAACTCTTTTTTGTTTCCGAAAGTCGGTGAACTTGTTTACATTCCAATTTGGGCTTCTCGCTTTGGTTTGTTCTGATGTCGCAAATGTTTTTCTTGCAACTTCTGATTAGTATAAATCCTCTTTTCTAACTCTACTGTTTATATTCTTCAATGACAATAAATTCTTTTCAACCCTGTTTTTTACAATCTATCATTGTCATTGTTCGTGGTGCAACACTTTGCACATGGTCATTAATTACTTCGCTTTTCTCTAGTTTAGGAAGAACCCCGTTCATGTCACTCTATTTATTTCTTTGACAATATCTTTAATGTTTTCTGATTTCAAAAATAATCTTTTGTTACTTTTTCTTTCATTGCCTTCTTTAATCAAACCTGCAGCAAATATTGCGAGCTATAATGTTTTCACAGATTAACATTACAATGTTGAATTTCTTCAGGCCTTTCTTGATTTTTATCATCTCATACATGTTTATATCCAACGCCTTGTAAGAACAAGGTTCCTCAAATCTCAAGCAACCTTCCCAACATCCTTGCCTTGTTCTCATCTATTATTCCACAGCTACTCGGCACCCAGACGTTCCTTATATTTCTTGCAAATGGACCACTAAGTTTTGATATGCTTTTTCATTTCAACATTTTTTTCTTTTTTGCCTTATTCACAATTATCAAATACGGTTCTCTTTGTTGCATTTGGGATTGGGATGGATGTAAAATATCAAAGTATTTGATGATTTAAATTTTGCACGACACTCTCTGGTTTCTTTTGAAAACATTTATCTCCATGGTCGCTTCCAGATCATTTGCCCAGTTTATGACTGTCGATACCCTATCATTATCTGTCTTAATTTCCCTTTTTTTATCGTAGAGACGACGTCTACTGTTAACTGATAACAATAGATGTCACCTTGGCAGAGAACGAGGTACAATAATTTCATTGCATTTTATATTTGTAATAATAAATAAATTCGATATCCTGTAGCTTTCATTGTATTTAAAGAGATCTTCATGTCGAGTGACCCAATTCACTAATTCTATGGGACTATAAAATACACAGAGAGAGAACAATCAAAGCTAATCGCCCAGACATCGTGATCAAAGACCACAAAAACAGAATGTGCTTTTTTATTGATATGGCAGCCCCTGCACTTGGAAATGTAACTTTGAAGATATTCAAAAAGTACAAGGACCTTGAAATCAAAATTTCAAAAAAATGTAGCACATGAGGACATCAAAACTTTCAGTTATGGTTGGAGCCCTCGGTTTGATTTGAAAAGGTTCCGATTGAAGGGGTCCGCAACTATGTTGGCATAACTCCCAAGCTGACCTTGTTTCCACATCTTTATAAAAAAAAAATACAACCGTCTCCACGTCCCGGCTATGATGCTCCTTCACTACTCCCCCCCCCATAAACAAATATGTACATGACGTCAGTCCCTAGACGTCATGTACATGTAACTAGTTAAGATCAGGCAACTGACAAATAAGTCTACGGAATGTGATATTTACTGTACTCTTAATTCATCAAGACAGAATCGGTACATATATACTCATTTCTTGCAGTTTACTTTTCTGTAAAAGTTGCATATGTGTCTGGGCAATGTTCATACCAATTTCTTGCAGTTTTCTTTCCGTAAAAAATTTATCATGCAGATATTGGCCCACAATGTCATGCCGGGTTTTATATTCAGTGCATACCAATACAGTGCAACCTGATACAAACTGGTCAATTATTTCTGGATATTTATCACAGAATCTGCATTTTGAGCTAACACAATTTTTAAGTATGTGAATTTGTGTATGGGGTTTGTTTACATCAGCTTGTTTGGTACTGACAAAGTACTGAACATGAATAGGCATATCTTTCCATCGTTTTTGCATTTGGTTTTAGTTTCTTTTTAGGTTCTTTGCCGCTGCAGTAGGTACATTAAAGTTTACTGGCACTTCTTCACCCGCTTGAAATTAACTTTTGAATTTGTTGGCTTCTTTTATTACTGAATAAAGTTTCTTATTTCTTATTATTTTATTTCCTTTGATTTCTGGTGTGTACTCATTTCTTTCCGGGTCAAAAACAGAGATCTAATGTCAGAAATGGCATCATGACATTTTTCAATATTCATTTTTTGATAGGGAAGCATCTATGCTCATGCATATTTTGCATAGATAAACCCCTTCATTAGGTATGGACTGTACTTGCGAGTATTTCCTTTTTATATTTCTTTAAGGCATGGGCTATCAGGAATCCCTTCAAGGAGTGTATTGGAATCTTTTGCAGTCAATCCAAGGGCTGAAATTGTTGATGTCCTCATGTGCTCCATTTTTGAGATTTCGATTTCAAGGTTCATGTATTTTAATAGTTTTTGAAGATCTTCAAAGATACATTACAGCCTACAAGGACTGCCATGTCAACAATAGGGCACATTTTGACGACATCTAGGCGATTAGCTTTCCTTTTTCTGTCTGTATCTATTGTAAAGTCCCATATAGTTATTACCGGTCTTATCTCCGGAGCCTGGGTGGTGTTCATAGCAATTTCTTGCAGTTTCATTCCGTAAAAGTGGCAAATTTCCACATGCAGATATTGGCCCACACTGTCATGCCTAGATTTATATTCAGTGGGTTTCCAATACTGCACAATCTAATAAAAGATAGTGAATTGTTTCTGGATATTTATCACAGAACCTTCATTTGGGCTAACATAAATTTTCAGTATATGTGTGCTTGGTAATTTCTAGTTAGCAAGTATTGGTGATGTGCAGCGAGAATAAAACCTTCGGTTTCAGCTTTTAACTACGTAGCCACTGAGGGGCATGGAATTTCACCCACTTAAAACTCTATTTTGAATTTGTTGGCTCCCTTTATTACTGAATACCGTTTCTTCTTTCATGTTCTTTGACACAGATCATCATCCAATCTTCTGTAGTGTCCAGGTATCTTTTAAGACGGATTTTGTAGTTTTGTAAGACAGTTCTAGTTGAACTAATCCTCTGACTCCTTCGGATCTTGGCACGTACAGATGATCAACATCAGCCTTGAGATGATGCTGGGAGAAGCCTTCTCATTTTGGTGTCTATTCGCTTAATGTCATCTATGGTCCAGTTGAGGGTGTTGAAACTGTATTGCCCCACAGGGACAACTAGTGTGTTTAAGGCTGATATTCTGTTTCCAGGCGCACATGCCTGTAGTATTCTTCTCTTACTTTCTCCTTAGGTATGCTGCATTCCATCTTCGCTAATTCCTAGATACCTATAGGCTTCTTCTTGTTCCAGTTCCCTAATCTGTATAATAAAATCTAGATCTATTGAGTATGTTTCTGTAATTCTCCCTTTCTCGAATATTACTTCGGCACATTTAATCCGAAATCCATACCTATGTCATCACTGAACTAATTTACAGTATTGCAGGGGCCATTTAAATCATTGTCGTCATTTGCAAAGAGTTTGAGATCATCGAAGTAGAATATTTAATTGAATACTTTCTTGCTTACTTTGTATCCGTATTAGCACATTTATCCTAATTCCGTTCCAATGTCATCACTGAAACATTTTACTGTTTTCAGGAGGCCTTCCAGCTCACTGTCATCCGCAGCATACAACTTTAAGTTACCCATGTAAAATGGCTTATTTTCTTTTGAGATATATTATAACCATATTACGTCCTGTTAAGTTCGCTGGTTAATGTTATTAGGGATATAGAAATTAGTAAAGGAGACAAGGTGTCACCTTGAAATATTCCTCTGTTGATGCTATTTTCACCAAACTTGCACCCTTTTTGTTCAAAAGGCTGTATGTCAGAATAGATGTCAACAGTTCGTAAGTAGTGGGAAGACATGTAATTGGTCTGTAGTTTTTTGGAACATCTGCGTCACTATTCATTTTCATTCCTAATTTTTGTATTTTCTTTTCACTCTTCTGCCTTTTCTAGTCCGTTGTTCCTCTTGCCAGTTCATCGATTACTGATAATTCTTTTCTAAGTTCTTAAATTTCTTGCTCTATTTTTCATTTCCAGTGTGGATCTTCATGTCTGTGAGACTAATTTTCTCAGTTTGATGTTTAATCTTTTTATTTTTAATCTATTGCTGATGCATATATATATATATATATATATATATGAGTCTACTTCATCCAGAATTCATTTGAGTGTGACATTGTAGAGTTTAAAAGTTCTGCGGTTCTGCTTTGTTGGTTGTAATATTAGGAATTGTTCTTGTTCCTCCTTTTCAATATTTTGTGTCTGACTGATATGTCTTATGATTTCTTCTTTGGCTTCTTGAAAACTTCTTGTTTTCTGTAAAATAATTCGGTTCAATATGTTTTGGACTCGTGAGCGACTAAGATAACGCCTTTCCAACTCTTCTAAACTTTATTTATCTAAATTGTTGTGTCTTTCACTTTCTTCATTATGATCTCTGCTTTATGTGATGTTAATACTTTTTATGTCCTTTTCTGGTTCCCTTTCATGTTCTAGGGATTCACCTATTCTAGTTGCAGTTCTTTTTATTTCTTTATTATTAGTAGTAGTATTTCCTTTGATTTCTTTTCTATACATATTTCCGAGTCCCAACAAGAGATATAAGGTAAAAAATTACTTTAGTAAATCTTCCACTGAGCATTTTTGTAAAAAAAAAACAAAGATCAAATGCATTTTATATAAATAAAGTTTTTTTTATAATGTGTGAGATGTACTTGTGATAACATTTTTTTTTTATTCCTTTAGGGTATAGGCTACCAGAAATCCCTTCAGTAAATTGATCGGACACTTTTCCAATCAATCTGAGGGCTCCAAATACAACTGTAATTACTGACATCGTCATGTGCCACATTTGTTAGATTTCCACTTCAAGATCCTTGTAATTTGATAGTTTTTTGAAGATCTTCAAAGATACATTGCAGTTTGTTTCTTCTTCTTCTTCTTCTTCTTCTTCTTCTTCTTCTTTTTCTGAGCCATATACTTGCATTCTGAGCCATACAATTGCATTCTGAGCCATGCACTTACATTCTGAGTCATATGCTTGGATTCTGAGCCATACACTTGCATTATGAACCATACACCTATATTCTGAGCCATACACTTGCATTCTGTGTCATACACTAGCATTCTGTTCCATGCTCTTGCATTCTGAGCCATAGACATATGCATTCTGTGTCATACACTTGCATTCTGAGCCATGCACATACATTCTGAGCCATACACTTGCATTCTGAGCCATTCACTAGCATTCTGCACCATACACCTGCATTCTAAGCCATTCACTTACATCCTGGGCCATACACTTGCATTCTGAGCCATACCCTTGCATTTTGAGCCATACTCTTGCATTCTGAGCCATTCACTTGCATTCCTAGCCATACAGTTACATTCTGAGTCATAAATTTGCATTCTGAGCCATAAATTTGCATTCTGAGCCACGCACTTGCATTCTGAGCAATTCACTAGCATTCTGAGCCATTCACTTGCATTCTGAGCCATACACTTGCATTCTGAGCCATACACTTGCATTCTGATACAATATGACAGTGTCATGTCTCTCTCCTGACACATTTTACATTAAGCGGAAATTGTTGACCTTATCTTCTTCCACCTTTGCTCAGTTTGTCCACAACGCCTGATCAGCTGTTAATAATAATCCCTCAATCGCTTTCTTCAAATACCGTTTTTTGATTCATGTTCACCTTTGCGTTATCTACTCTTGTCTCCATTGTGTTCCATTCGTGAATGTACTTTTTTATAGTCAATTCAATCTTTATTTCTTCAGAGTTAGGATTTTCACCAAGTATTCTTTCCATTTTTTTACCTCACGTAACATTTCGTTTCTATTGTTAATATAAAGACAAAAACTGTTTCTCAACACATCAGACACTTTTACACTTCCTCGTCTACGTATTGCCGTGGCTTCTGTATATGGTCATCTTTTTTAGCGTTTTTCTCTCTAGGTTTTCGCAGATCATCTTGGTTTCAATGACTCCAATCAATGACTCTAATTCATAAACAATTGACGCAACGTAGAAATTATTATTATTATTTTTATTTTCTTTGATTTCTGGCGGGACCTAAGGTTAGAAATGGCGTCATGACACTTTCCACTGACAAAAAAAAAATTAAATTACATAGATAAAGCCCTTCGTAAGGTGTGGGCTGTACTTGTCAGAACAATTTTTTGTATCTCCTTGAGGCATGGACTTCCAGGAATCCCTTCAATTAGTCTACTGCAATGTTTTCCAACCAATCCTAGGGCTCCAACTACAACAGGGATTGTTGATGTTTCCATATGCCACATTTTCGAGATTTCTATTTCAAGGTCCTTGTACTTTGACAACTTTTTGAATATCTTCAAAGATACATTGCAGTCAGCAGGGACTGCCATATCAATAAGGAGGCATCGTTTTTGCTTGTGGTCTTTAATAACAATATCTGGGCGGTTGGCCTTGATTGTTCTGTCAGTGTGTATTGTGTAGTCCCATAGAATTGTAACAGATCCTATCTCCGTAACCGGGTCTGGGTGGTGTTCATACCAGTTTCTTTCAGTTTCCTTCCCGTAGAAGTTGCAGATTTTCCAGTGCAGATATTGGCCCACTCTGTCATGTCGGGTTTTATATTCATTTGATGCCAACACCGTACAACCTGATACAAGATGATCAATCGTTTCTGGATATTTATCACAGAATCTGCATTTGGGGCTGACACAATGTTTTAGTATATGTGCATGATAATTCCTAGTTAGCAAGCATTGGTCCTGCGCAGCAAGGATAAAACCTTCAGTTTCCGCTTTCAACCCTGCACTACGTAGCCACTGATGGGTACGGGTTTTGTCTACGTCAGCTTGTTTGGTACGGGCAGAGTATTGGCCATGAAGCGGTTTATCTTGCCATCGCTTCTGTAACTGGTCGGTTGCATTCGTCTTTCTTCTTCTTCTTCTTCTACTACTACTACTATTACTTCTTCTTCTTCTTCTTTTTCTTCTTTTTTTCTTCTTCTTCTTCTTCTACTACTACTACTACTACTACTGCTTCTTCGTCATCGTCTTCTTCTTTGTCGCTGTCGTCGTATTTCTTCTTCTTCTTTTGCAAAATTTTCCCTTCTTTCGCTTCAAACTATCCATCTTTCACATTTCCGCATCTTCCCAACCTTGTCCAGCATCCATGATTGATTAACCACCGCTAAAATGAGCCAAGGCGAAGGAAACGAGACAAGTGGATTGAAGGCGAATCATTTGAGACGAGCATCGAAATGAATCTCCTGTTGGCCTTTGTGTTACAATTGCAGTGATTCTAAATTGTATGGTGATTAAGAGAAGGTGGTTGGGTAGTGCCGATGATTTGACTCGATTGGAAAATATCTGATCCTCGAATTTCTATATTTCTCCCTCGACGTTTTTTTTTTCTGCAACAGAACAATGAGATTCATATGCGTCTACAATTCTTTTATTTTTATCCTCCCTTTCTCCCTCCATTTCTTTCATTTACTCTCCCCTCTACCTGCCTCCCACTTTCTACTCTCTTCTCCTAATTTTCCCCTCTCTTTCTTTACCCCATTCTCTCTTTACTCTCTAACTTATAAGCTATAGATACAAATCCTCCTTAAACAAATCACTTTCTCCCAACTTGCAGCAATAGTCTGAAAAATGTATATAGTGTCTACTACAGCCGTTGCCAACCTTTTCAGTATTTTTTCTTTATCATTTGCGAATTGCTATGCTATTCTTAAGAAAGAGAGTAAAGTCGTTTCTCGTTGCCTTTTTCCACAATTTGGAATTTCGAGTTTTCTATTACTTAAACTGATTGTCATCTAAGGCTAGAGAACTGAGTCTACATTGTTATTTACCTCATAGCTGAGGAAGAAAGCAGATTTATGTATTTCCAAAATTGAACGCAACAGAATTTGAACCCAAAACGCTGATTCCACTTTCGACGTTGATGTCCATTACATTTCTCTCTATTTACACTATATACATTTTTCAGACTATTGTGCTCATCACGACGTTTCAACCGTTATACGTTCCTTTCTTCAGGTGATTAGAATTTCGAACTGAATTCTTATTTCGTCCACCGGGGTAGATTTTCTAGATCCACGTACCATGCCTCTTCTTTTAACTCACCTCTCCAAGTTTTTGATCACCACTGCAGTAGCCAGGTATTGAAGTCAAGTCACTGGATCTAATCAACATTTTTATCCAATCGCCATGCATCCTTGACATCAGTGAATGAACTTTTAGTACTTATAAACTAAATGACTCAGTAATCATGTTTTACCAGAGCTCATATTGCAATTTTGTTGTTATTGCTTTTCTCTAGCACTCTGTATTACTGGTTCCTATATTGTATTCATTTCTATGCTTGGTCGGCTCAGAAGATTTTTGTGATGTTCACTGGTTATTATTTCAACCTCACCCCACAGCAGACGGTGATCACTCTTTTCCCGCCATATGTGGTCAGCTACGCCTGATTTTTCTATTTCCCCTCGTGCTACGGCTTTACAACGTTCTTGCAGTCTTACGTTAAGGGGGTGGCCTGTTTCTACTTTATATTTATTACCACATCTGCAGACGATGGCGTACATACAGTTCTTAGTCATGTTCTTTTCCATAGGGGTGGGAGTTTTACTCGGAAGAGGTATCTGCGAAGTGTCGAACCACTTTTGAATATCGTCCTGGTGTTATATAGATTACAGATCTTTTTCCCCCATAGGGTAGGCATGCCAAATCTGTTTTCTGAGTGATGTTATCCTCTTTTATTCTTCATATTCCAGTTTTTCGAAGCTGCTGCCATGTACCCAGGATAGTTGTTACGTTGTAGGGTACTGCTTATACTGACCATTTTTTGTTCATATGTCATAAGTGGCGACACAGAGACATATGAACAGGAAATGGTCATTATAGACAGTACATTACAAAGTTTGAGAATTGTATGCCTTTCGTCATGTTTGTTCAAAACCTGT
The DNA here is from genome assembly GCA_903632075.3 of Acanthosepion pharaonis. NCBI lineage: Eukaryota > Metazoa > Mollusca > Cephalopoda > Sepiida > Sepiidae > Acanthosepion > Acanthosepion pharaonis. The sequence continues at coordinate 741,461 of CAHIKZ030002212.1, forward strand.
TTTTTTCTCTGTTATATATGAAACGGAAACTTATTCAAAACAATTCCGCCCCTTTCATTACATAAATATTGAAAACATTGTTAAAACTCAATAATTACTTGACTTTTGATATGATTTTTTAAAAAAACGGATTATTTTTCATTATGTTTTGATTTGTTATCTGGTAAAGTACTTTTCACACTATCACTTTTCACGTTTTCGTTCTTCAGTTCTACAGAGTGTACACAATATTTACATCAGAGTTTTTTCCACTCTTTTTCATATTAATGACACAAAGATTTTGTTGATGAAATTTACTTTCAAGCATTTTTTTTTCTCAGGTATTTTTCTATCTTCCGATATAAAAAATATTTAGAAAGTATTTACACTGAATTCGACATTTTATGTTTCTAGAGAAGGTTTAAAAGCGTACGGAAGGGATTTGCGTCCAACATTCTGAAGCGATAAATTATCAACGTTTACATTAATAAGAGATCAAGTGGATTAACGCACTGATTCTTGAATTTGGCGACATTGCAAGTGTGAATTCAAACCCTGGAGTGGTTAGCAAAGTCTTAGACTTACTGGAAGCAGGGCGAGCAATGAATAAGTGGAATAAGTGATAACCTTTGAGATGGACAGCGAAACGAAGACAATTTATCCCCGTAGAATAAATAAGCGGTTCAGATCGAAATTACCAGAAGATGACCCGAAGAGACAGAGGGAACAACGGCTGACACGTGATAATAACAACAAAGACGAGGACATTGGTATGAATAGAAATTATATGCAGAAAGATGTTTGTAGACTATATACAAAGAGCAATCATTTTATTTTAGGCATTTTGGCACCCGCGGGTTGCGGAGCTGAAATTTATGTGCTGCGGATATTAAGGAACCTTCTCCATTGCAACGAAGCCTATTTCTGTTGCTTTGTTCTGATATTTATTAAATTGGATTCTACCGCTTCCTTCTCCTGTTCAGACATTTTTGTACATCATAAGCGAATTCCTTCCCAATTCCTCTACTCACCCAATCAAAGTGTCTAGACTGAATTCATGACTCATGTCAATTCAACAACGGTCAGTTTGAAGGGACGGGCTAGAGGAGTAAAAAGGGCCCTTCTATTGGCACGCATGCTTCAATGCAAAGGAGACAGGGGCCGCCAATTTGCCCTACCACTTCACTCGACTCTGTGATGCATCCCTATTATAGACACGGGCGCACACCCGCTTTTTATGCACGGATGTGCATAATCATGCACGCATACTGCAGACAGTCACGAAGAGAAGGAGGTGCACTGACGGCGGTGCATTGATATTCATGGAGATGCATTTATTATTGGTTCAGTGTGGAACAACATATAAATAGACGGCCAATTTAAAGTTAATTCCATGAAAAACCATTCAGTGTTATTATGGGTTTTATATAGAAAAGCATTCAACTGTATAACGCGTTGTTTTAAGAATTAAACATTTCCTTTGCATGTAAACGTCAAGAAACTTACTTCCAAACATCAATTAACCAATCACGGATATAGATTATCAGTTGTCTTTGACAGTCGCCTTTGTGTATTTAGTAATCGAACAAGCATCATAGATTTGATTATCTATCTATCTATCTATCTATCTATCTATCTATCTATCTATCTATTCTGTCTTAGCCTGTCTCAGTCAGTCAGGTCTATCTATCGATTGATCGATCTGATTCAGTCTTTATCGATCTATCCCACTTTTTATATTTGTCTGTCTGTTTGTCAATCTATCTATGCTGCGTCAGTCTGTCTCAGTCTGTCCAGTCTATCTCAGCCTATCTCTCTCTCTCTCTCTCTCTCTCTCTCTCTCTCTCTCTCTCTATCTATCTATCTATCTTTTATAGTCTTTCTATCAATCTATGTATCTATGAATCTATCTGTATCACTTTTTTCTGTCTATCTATCTAGCTATATGTTTCACTCTTTATCTATCTATCTGTCTATCTATTTATCTATGTCAGTTTTTTCTGTCTATCTATTTCAATCTGTTCATATCTATCTATCTATCTATCTATCTATCTATCTATCTATGCAGTCTCAGTCTGTCTAGTCTATGTCAGCCTCTTTCTGCCTGTTTAGATCTATATCAATATTTATCTATCTATCTATCTATCTATCTATATATATATATATATATATATATATATATATATATATATATACCAGATAACAAAATCCGTGGTTAAGTAATCCAAGTAGATCCTAATAATATAAAATATTAAAACTGATCCACAAAAGAGACCTCAGTATAATTTTTATTATAGAGTATATAAGTGAATTACAATTCATGAGATCCAAACGAATTACCTAATACCGATAAATCATTTCGTCCATAGGAAGGTAGTTTTTTTTCCCAGGACTTATCAATGCAAATATATTTACTGAAATGAATAAACCGTTTCTTCAGAGGAAATTTGAAAAGCAAAGGAAGGAAAGAAGGGAAAAAGGAAAGAATAAAAAGAGAGCAATTAAGAATTGGCCTAAAATAGAGGAGGGTGTTATATAGATAAAGAAGGTTAAAGGACCTAAGGTGGTTGTGGTGGAGTCGGGTACAGATAAATGCAACGGTTGAAAATGGACACTGGCATAAATGTAAACTGTCAACCCCTTTGTAAGGAAGAAGAATGAACCTAAGAAAGGCTATGGAACACTTATTATAGAATGGGAGTAAGATTTTAAAATTAATACTTTTTTTCAAAAAAAAGATGTGCATATTAATCCATCCAATACTACCCCTTTAACTATATAGTAAAAATTACAGTAAAGAAATTTAAGTAAAATATTAATAATTGAAGTTTTTTTTATTGTAACTTTTATTATATAGTTAAAGTTGAATGGATTAATATTAACATCTTACTTTTTAAAATATTAATTTTAAATTCTTACTCCCATACTATAATAATTTCAAGCTCGTCTCTAAAATGTTTCATAGTCTTTTTGTTCATTCTTCTTCCTTGCACAGGTATTGACAGTTTACATTTATGTCAGTGTCCATTTTCACACGTTGCGTTTATCTTTATCTCCACCACAACCACATTAGATCCCCTAACATTCGTCATCTATATAACTCCCTCCTCTATTTTAGGCCAATTCGTACTCCCTCTCTTTTTATTCTTTCCTTTTTCTTTTTTCCTTCTTTCTTATCTTTGTCTTCCAAATTTCCTGTGAAGTAACGGTTTATACATTTTAGTAAATGTATTTGTATCGATAAGTCCAGCGAAAAACTACTTTCCCATGGACAAAATGATCATCTGTATGAGGTAAATTGTTTGGATCTCATTAATTACAATTTACACACATACACACACACACACACACACACACATCTCACGCACACGCACACACACACACACTCATAAATATATGTGTCTGTGTGTGTATCAGCCTGCCTCAGTATGTCCATATCTATCTATCTAGTCTCAATTGGCCCATATTTATGTATCTAGCCATCTATCAGTTTCCGTATCTATCTATCTATCTATCTATCTATCTATCTATCTATCTTGTTCGGCACTTTCAAAACATCATTATTCATTCAACATATCCTACTTATTCACTCATCGAAATATTTTCCCCGCTTTACGTTTCTTGTCAACTAACGAGTATATTCCATCATAAAAGAATTATCCTGTTTTTTTCTCGATTTGTTCTTTGAAAAGCATTTATATTTTCAGTTTTTACAAGGAATAATACTTGACTTAATAAGACAAATAACATTTGAAAAACCGCAATTCTGAAAGATCCACTGGCCGAACGAAGAATTTCCCATGCCAGTTTTATTACGGCTTACCGCTCGACTTCCTTCCCCAGAATAGAACCACACAATCCAATGAATCATTCAAGTGAACCAAATGGATACGGTTTCACTGTGCACTAATAGTTTGTCAAGGTTTCAACAATTTATGATGACGGCTTCAATTTGGACTTTTACCAAACAAGAAAGAAATTTACCCCGCTTCAATTGATATTCTTTTCTCTTTGAGTGGAAGTCCTATCCTCCATTTAACAGTGATTTTCTGCGCTTTGTGTTCTTAGAATAAATCCATTTTTCCTGGCCAGTGAATTTTTACCAAACAAGAAGGAAAAGACAAAAATCGTTAACGGTGACCAGTGTTTGGCACTGGAACGTACCTTCCAATCTTCTTGATTGTAAACCAAGTAAAAAGCGGAGTCACCTTTAAAAAAAACCTTCAGCATGTAAACTAAATTTCCTGCCCATATATTTTTGCCTAGCAGCTTTACAGTAGGTTTTGTTTATTACAAACTCTTAATATACGACGAGACAATCGCCACAGATTTTTCTTCTTAACGACTTTGACGAATGAAGTCGAAGGTTTCCCGCTAATAATTTTTAAAACAAGAAAAGTTTGAAGAGAACATTTTTTTCTATAATCTGTTCAACAACAACAAAAAAATATATTCACTTGCACAGGATAAGGGCCCACCATAGATTTCAAAGAGAAGTTATATAAAACTCACAAATAAAAGTGAAAAGCTAATTTTCTTTTTGAAGTTCAGCGAAAGTATGAAATATGCAAAATTGAAATTTATTTCGTTTAACTTATTATCTTGACAGAACATTTTGATCAACATAAAAGACTCGCTTTCCATTTACAAACGATATATTTTAAAACTCTTTAATGGAAAAAAAACATAATAATTGCAGATACAAAAGCTTGACAGGGGCCGGAAAGGGGTTAACGGGTAGACAAGCTGGAAAACGAAGAAGTGAAAAATCCGAATAAAATATGGGAGAATGGAAAGAATTTAATGTCAGGAATTCAGAAGAATAGTAAGAAGCGTTAAGAATATATAAAACGCTGAACAAAAGAAAAAAACGGTGATGGAAAAACAATCGAGAAATATATGGAAAACTGAAAGGGTTCATTTACAAACATCACGAAATCGAGAAAAATGTATCATCGTAAATATTGTTTAATACACCAGATTAAGTCGACAATTTGGATAATTTATGGAATTAGGAAAACAATTAATCTCAGAAATGAATGGAAATGAGAAAACGCTGATGAATATCCGGCCAAGACGAAAACAAAAAGAATTTTTTATGAAAATAGTTTAATTCAAATGATTTTTGTATCACTGGAATTTTGGCCCAACGATTGATTGTAAATAAAATTTTTGAATAAAACTACAAATTTGGACTGAAAATTAAACTGCGAGAGTAATATTAAGTGGGAAGTATTTGAATGCTATTCCCCACTAAAATCTCCAATCTGGTTTCGGAAAAAAAGTCATTCTCACGAATAACAATGGAAGTTATCGCTGTAACTATAACTCAAGTTTCAAAAGATCAAATCCTCAGGCATTGTTATATTTTAGGAGAGAGCAGTAGATGATGGCGTGATGGTTAGAACGAATTCAATGAATTAGTTATCAAATTCTGGCTTAAACTTCTTATGTTCCCTTCACATTAACGTCTTTGAAAAAGAATTAATGAGCATCCCTATACTTTGATCTATTGTAAGGGAATGTGAGAAAATGTCACATCACTAACAGATCACAATAATTAATGTACAAAATAGCGGTTGAGTCAGAACTTGGATAAAATAATTCCCCATAGTAACCTAAGCTGTCCGAAAAGAGAAGTAAAACCCTATTCCTTAGAAGTGTTATAAAAGTTAATCAGTTTTTCTCATTAGTTCTGACAAAGTCTTTCTACTTGATTTTTAGTGCATATCTACGCTAAAATAATGAGCAATGCCTTTCAATAAAGTAATTATAAGCAGAAAAAAATAAAGAAGCAATCTCTCACAAGATTGAAACTAATGTCTTATAACACGACAGCGCGTCTAACATGGGCGTTGTTTTTACCGACTTGGCCACACTGGTTTTATCACTGGACGAAGCGAAAGCTACAGTTATATAGCGCCACATATCCATTTCTTTCCATCACATATTGTCTTTTAATTATCTTGAAGCAAGAATTTTAAATTACCTGAATACTTAAATGATGTATTCTCGTTAAATTTCTTTCTTGGCAGAACCCAAAGAAAAATCTGCAATATTATCAGTCCTGATCTGGCGTCTCGGCTTCAGTAACTGTCCTACATCCGAAACGTATCTTCCCTTTGCCTTTCGTATAAATACTTTCGCCTTAATGAGCTTTCTTCTTCGGAACCTTGATTTTACGAATTTAAGTGCAATACTAGATCGGTAGTTAGGTCCCATTATTTGGAAGTTGAAATTGCACTTCTGTCATGTGGAACTCTCTTCCATTTTCTTATTTTCTTGTCAATTATAATCTTCAATAATCTTAATCTCAGGGACACATGGCTCGGTGGATAAAAGCGTTGGTTAGATCCATTGCCCCAAAGAGCTGTGAGTTCAGTGTCTGGCTACTATATTGGCGAAAAACACTTCGAGAGTTTAGTTAAAGGGAGAAAACTTAGACATCCGGAAGAGGCATGACACGTGGAAGTAGAACATTCTACCCCGGTTGACGAAATAAAGGGTTCAGTTCGAAATTCCTATCTCCTAAAGAAAGCCGGAACGTAAAGCGGCCGAAACGTCGTGAATATGGCAATAAAGATGAGGACCACAATCCGAAAAATGCAAATAATTACAATAATTCATCTCAGAAACAAAAACGGATAATTATATAAATGCAACATTAATCTTCTGTCACCTTGAATCCTGTTCTTTTAGTGTTGTGAACTTTTCTCAGTTTCTTCCACTCTCTGAAATCCCTTGTATCTTAGTGGCTTTATCGCCTTGCCTCGGATGAAATGATTTGTTTTTAAAATTATAATACTTTTTTGTTTCGTCTTCTTTTTGCTTATATCACACAGCACACTCTAGGACGACGCATTGTATGACGGGTTAAATATGAAACATACACACATCGGAAATAAAGAGTTCACTGCCAACTAAATAAGGAATGTGATTTTCAAGTCTTGCCGGAGAGTAAATAAAAAGGGCGGTTGCTTAAGAATAACCGGTGGGGTCGGAGTTTGGAATATCATCCACTAGTACTAGTGGGAAATATGGAACTATGGTTATATTTACTAAAGAGCCAGTGGAAGAAGATTATTTTATCAGTCTTCAAACTGGGAGGTCGGCCTGATTTGAGAGCCAATATCTAAGATTGTTACCTTTTATTTAGGCTTGAAAAATGACCACTTTCACCGTTGATAAATAAGTGACGCGTGCGAATTTGCTTCGCAGTAATGTGATAAAAAAACTTGGTTTCATTTTGAGATATCACACACATACACGCATGTGTGGGTGTGTGCGTATGAATATTAGAACATCTTTTGCCACAGATTCTACCCCGTCAGTACATGTACCATTCGTCCTTGCATTGAATCTGATCTGGGGCTCCCGCTGTACATCTGGATATTCTTGAGAAAATCCGGAAAAGGATCTGTAATGTAATCGATCCTGACCAAACAGCTCGTCTTCAGTCATTTTCACACTGACATGACGTGGCTTCCCTCTGTCTTTTCTACAATATTTTCTCTAATGAGATTTTTTCCCTGGTTCCCTGACTACATGAATTTAAAACTGCTACTTGTTTGGCAATTAGGTCTCACCGTTTTACTTTGAAATTGCTAAATACAACCGCCAATTCTACTCCAACAGTTTCTTTTCTCGCACTTCCCACCTATGGAACTCCTTTCGGTTTTCTTGCTTCTCTGATAACTACAATCTTCAAAAATGTAAATGCATCGTCAGTCGCCATCTTCTATTTTCTTGAATCCCGTTCATTTTTGTCCTAATCTCAATCATTGATATTCTCAGTTTTCTCATTCTCTTTCACTTTCATTACCTGAAACCCCCTACGTATTACATAGAGGTATTACCGCTTTGCTTCAGGTGAAATGATTTTAGAAAAACTGTAGCATCTCCAAGGAACTGGGAAATATTTTGTTATGTCTTGTCCAGCTCATGTAAAACAACAAATCCAAGCTAAAAGGCCTGTTGTCTTGTATCCACGCTCGTCACACAAATGTGTGCGTGAATTAAAAATCTGGCAATTATTTGTAAATTGTTATATGTATGTCGACTATATTGTTAGTTTATATTTGAAATGCAAAAGGGCAATGTGACAAGAACTATATTCAAGACTAGAGTTTAAAGACAATAATTTAAGAAACATTTACATTCTATCAACGGGCGTTGTTTAGATTCTGATTCACTTTGCTGGAGTCGGGGTGTAGATTTACCCCAAAATAATTGAATGCGGCAAACACAATTATATTTGGGTTTTTGTTTTTCAACTCTATAGTTAAAGAAAGTTATTAAATTAAACACTTGACATAAAATAGAGTTACCTACTAACATGCTTTCTGTCATCATTTTTCGGTTCCCATCTCAACAAAACCTTCCCGCTTTTTTTTTTCCTTCTTTCTCATTTATTCTCCCCGGCATTCTTTTTCTGGCCTCTTTCATATAGAATGTAAATGTTTCTGGTTTGTTAAACGCAATTTCCGCAATTCTGTCTTAAACGAGGTAATTATTAAACGCTTTATCACAAAGTATTGCCATTTCTAAACCTCTTTTAGTCACTGCTGGAACGAATGTTCATCCACATTGGTCACTCAAGATTTATTGCCTTGTGCTAGACTAGTTTACGCTTTTTAAATACCAATCTCCTTAATTAATAGAAAATAGTCTAATTTCCAATAAACCCTGACATATCCATTTTCACTGAACGTTCATCACACTTGAGTCTTTATGTGACCTCATATTGCAAATTTCTAATTTCAATCTGTTTTTGATGCCAATACATTCATGATACATTGGAAAATTGAATTTAATACTTTTAACTTTTTCATCATCGATGATTGTTAGAAGACGAAAACATGTAAATCACTTTCATTAGAAAGAATGGCTGCCAGCTTATTAAATGTTCTGAGACTAGACAACATCATCACTCGACGTCGAACCGTCATATTTTACTGTTTCATTTTATATTCTCCGCACTTTTGTCTTCATTATAGGCACAGTCATAACATTGTGATTGTTAAAAAAAAATCTGCTTTTAACCCTTCTTTGCCTGCTCTTTGAACTATCTAACTTTTCACATCAGGCATTATCATAGATTGATGACTAATTAGACTAATATCCTCATCTTCCTAACACACGTTTTTGTCTGCTCTGCAATTTGCCTTGCACTACCTTTGTTATGAGTTATCTTCATACCTTGAGGATTAATCAGACTAATATCCTCATCTTTTTAATTTTTAATGTAACCATTTGGCTGTTCATCCTTTCTTAGACATCATAACGTGATGTATTTTTTTTCTCAGATTAATATTCTCATATATTTATTTTTCATTGGTACTCTCTGCTCTCAAATCAATTTTACGGAATGCTGCAAAAGCAATGAAAAACAGATTTTTGTCTTGCAAAAATGTTTGGAATTGATTCTTTTGAAATGAAGCTTTGAATATTCACAGTTTTTGATTTGGAGAGCGAATAACTTCCATATATGCAAATAAAGGAGTAATTTCAAATTGTCTGTCATTTTGTAAATTTCATATTCGCAAAGTCCCTTCGAGTTGTAGACTGTTCCAGAGTCGAATTGCTCTGTAAATGATTAAAACAAGAAAACTAATCTTTTGAGACAAAAATAAGAAAAAGGAATTGAAATTACGTTTCATTTCAGCAAAGTTTAATTTTACTAATTCCTATTAATTGGTTAAATGTGTTATGTTCGAGGCTAAAAAAAAAAGTGAACTACTTTTATGATGATAAACTTTGTGTCACATGGAATTCATTAGATCATTACAACGACTTTCGATCAGAAACCATTTGCTTACAACAGTCTTTTGAAAGAAATGCAATAAAAATCCTGATTCATCAAGAAAGAAAAAAAGACTTTGGTACATTGTTAAACCAAAATTATTCACAATGAAAGATCTCACCGACCAGAGGAAAATAACTTGAAAAATAACTTAGTTTCAAATAACAAAAACTTAGAGCTTGTCCAAAATAAGTGAAAAGTCGAAATAATTTTGCTGAATCAATATCAAGAGGGAAAAACATAGCTACGGTATTTAAAATCATGAGTTTCACTTCATAAAAAAAATGAATATCTAGAAACAAAAGGAATGTCCGATGATAATCATCCTCAAACAACAGTGTGTCGGCTACATTACTGAATGGTCAGTGGAAATAATTTGCTAGCTTTTTAATCATATCCAAACATGCGCACACTCACATACACACGCGTTCACACATTATATATATACAAAAAAGAATGTATATACATAAAAATGTCTTAATATATATATATATATATATATATATATATATATATATATATATATATATGAAAGGCGATTGATCAGAAAATGTTTCGCACGGGGTGACGTCGCTAATAATAGTGATAGAAATAGGTTTGAACATTCATGGCTCTGACTCAGTTTCGAGTAATGACATCGCTTGACGTATATCTATGAACATCACTGAATTGGCTTTTAATCCTGCTAGGGTCTTACATTCTCTTGTACAGATGTGGCTACGTTAGGCCTTTTTTGCAGTAGGTGTTACATAAATTCCACATAATAAAAGACTTCTTTCTTAATGTGGCAGTTTTGATGATTTTTGAGGCCTTGTCTTACTTAGACAGACGCGACCACGTTAATTCAAATTTTGTAGAAACACCAAGCCCCAAATGAACATCTGTCTTGAGTATTTGATACTCGATACGATTCTGTTCAAAGTCTCCATTACCTTATTTAAGAAATCTCACGTTGAGAACTGAATCATTCTGAGCGATGTGTTTTTTATACTTATTCTACTGAGAATAAACTGTTCTTTCCAAATGTTTTGAAAAATAATTTCTTTCAGATCACAGCAGAGAACTTACCATCAAGACCCTTATCGTATATCTCTCTTAGGTTTATTTTGCTCAACATGATTTTGTTCAAAGTATGACTTTCTCTGTGGCCTCTTTGAGGATTCTTGAGGCTTGTCTTAGTTATCTAGAAGAGCACATTGATGACACATAGTAACATTTTCAGAGAATTAAGGCTCTTACGAATATCTGAATATCTGATGCTCAACACGATTCTGTTCAAAGTCACTCTTACAATTGTGCACTGCTTTCCTCCAAGATGAACGATCGAGAGCCAGGGTTTTTCCAAACGTTTCACCTCACGCTTGCCTTCTTCACTATATTCTTGATGCACACTTTATATTTCAATGTCGGCTTGGGAGCTGCTCTTTTTGCTTCAGAAAATTCACCCGACAGAAACTACTTATAATGGCGATATGAACATTTTTGAACAATATAAAGCCCTATCAAACCTGATTAGTGTTTGCGGTGTAACAACATTGTGTCAAGAACTTTCATGTGTATTTCTTCCGAGTTACATATTAATTAGCGAGTCATTCGCACGGAATTTCTGCCGAATAAAATGTTGATAAGGTATTGGGAAGCCTTGAGGACACTCAAACAGCACACCTGCCTAACAAATCCTGTCATTTGCTCGATGACAACGGAAATCCGAGTTGCAGACAACAATGCAAGCGGGAGCCAGAAGACTGAATTACGCATCTAAATTGCACATCGTCCGTACTGCATCGATTTGGCATCAGCTGGTTTTTGACAAAATTGAATGCGACAAGAAAAGGTCAACTTTTTTCATCCTATCCCGAAAATGTGTGTGCTATTTGAACAAAAGTAAGCCGAATCTTTGTTAACTGAATAAAAATTTTGCCTATTTTGTTGCCAGAAGTTATCAGACATCAGACAGGAAAATTGTAAATTGAAACCTTGAATGGTTCACTTCAAGAACAAAACTAGTTTTACATAATTGTTCATATTCTAACGTGGGACAGCAAAAACGGCACATCATAACGCAAAGTTTGCTAGCGCACAACTAACTTAGATAAATAAATTTTCAGTGCAATCGGCTAATTGGTTTACGGTTAATTTTAATTACGTATATATTAATGAAACCTCTAAATCTATTTGATAGAAATTGCTTTTTGGTTAGTCTATATTTCATAACATTTACTTGTTGAGACGTCATCATAACTTGATGATTAATCAACTAATATCCGCATCTTTTTATCTTCTCAACATTTTACCTCGTCTGCTCATCGGCTTCTTTCATGACTTCGTGATTAACATAATCATATTTTCATGAATTCATGTTTAACATAATCATATTTTTAAGTTTTAACATCATTATTCTGCTGGCAGATTCTACAACTTTAAACTGTTTTAAGAAGAGGCCTCACCTTGGCTTGATTTATTCTTACTAAGATATTCATTTTTTTAGCAGAGGGATAGTTACAGCGTTCTTCGAAGCGAAATTCAGATGAAAGGATTGTAGCAATTAATAATATATAATAATATTAAATAATATATAAATATAAATAATTAATAATATAATGAAGACATCGTAACATGTGATTCACACCAGGAAATACCAGAAGTCAGCATCGAATTTAATGTCAATATTGAACGTTTGTTCTAAGAAACCTTAATAAGACTTGTGCTCACCCTAAGAGATAGCAAAATAGGCTTTGAGCTCAGTTGTATCCGGATATTGACCAGGTGCAGATTCGCGCCTCCGGCATTTAAGCATGTGGTCGAAATTTAGGAAGTGCACAAGTTGAACAAATGCATGAGATGATATATAAGCTCTCCACGCAAAATACGCGAGAAGAAAGCTCCCAAAGCCACATACACTCGCGTCGATAATAATTGACGAAGTACGGAGATGAATAGAATAATTTTATGTCTGATACATTTAGTCACATCTTCTTATCAGTCTCTATAATGATAACGCTGCACAGCGATACGAAGGAAGAGAAAAGGAGAAACTGCTGCAACAAAAAAGACCAACAATTAGATAAATCAAAATATCTTGGTATTGGAAAGTGGACTCAAGAAGTGCTGTCAAAGAATGAAACGATACAGACATGACAAAAAATGCGAAAACAATGAATGCAGATTTCTAAGTAAACTAGAAAAGAACGGAGAAAATCGAACAACCGGATGATGCAGACACAAAACAAATCCAGAATAAGCTGAGGGAACAGAGAAAAACACAAGAGATATTCTGAGTGTTTAGCTAACATTAGAACACAATTACAATCGAGAGAAGAATGATCAGAAGTTGGAATAAACCTCTAAACGTTGAAAAGAAACATCAAATTTCTTCCAGTTGCAAAGTACATGACACCAAAAGAGCTACAGCTTCTGGGTCAAGAAAAGCACTGATGTAGCTACCTGAAAAATCAATAATCCTTGAATGGATGAAAATTTACCAGGATCCAGAAAAATGTCAAGAAATGAAAACTTCCGAGCAACTACAGACCTATAACATGCTTACTTATATTGTGGAAAATCCTCGTAAGAAATAACCGATTAAATATGCTTTTAGTTTGAAAGTTTCGGATCGCTTTGTGAAGAAGAGAAAGGATGCTGAAAGGGAACTAGAGTGACGAGTTATCTTTTATATATAGACCAAAATATACTTTACAAAAAGTTAAAACAAAAAAGAAGAATCCAGCCATGATACGAATAGACGCCACAAAGTCTTACAACACGTGTTCAGAGATCTTTGAACACTATTATTTCTTAAATGGTTAAGTTTTCAAAGCAATGGAATACTGGAAAGTTGAAAAAGATGCTCTCTGCTCACTACTGTTCGTGATAATGTTGATAGTACTGGAGTAAATGCTAAAATAACCAAATTCGCACGAAAAATGAATCACCTCACTTATATCGATGGCATTAAAAATATTGCCCCCCCCAAAAAAAAAAAACATAGAAATAGTCAAAATAGTCGGCCAATATATAGGAATGGAAATTGAAATTGTCAAATATGGGATGCTGATAAAAAAATCCTAGTTACTGAAAAGAAGAAAAGGAACTGGATTACCGACCAGAAAAAAAAACCAGCAAACTTAAAGGTCGGTGAGAAGTACATAGATGTATTTGAAGCACACAATCTTAAACGGAAAGAAAACGTAAGCAACGAATACGACAGAGGAACAAGAAAAAGGCTAAATTCTTCAGCAGAAAAAGAAATAAATAAATCCCGGATCAGTTCCCATTATAAGGTATTCTGGGGCCTTCCTAAACTGGACAAAAGAGGAACTCACCAACCTGGACCGCAAAACAAGAAAACCGATAACTATGCAAAATGCGACACAATTTCAAGATTACATAGTGAGACATTTGAAAAAAAAACTTAGAGGACGAGGAGTAGTCAGCATCAATCATTAACTCGTCACCGCAATTAAAAAAAAACAAACTCGAAGATGACAAAAGACAGCGCAAGTAAAGACGACTTACAACATCCACAAACTGAACTAAAATAAATAGAAAAATTTGAAACGCAAAAACGAATACTCAAAGATGGGAAGAAGAAAAAAAACAATTATATGAAAACTTCAGAAGACAAATCTATGGCATGACAGATAAACATAGAAAAATGGTGAATCAGAAAAGAAGAAGAAAAAAAAAGGATTGGAAAAAATATAGAACTGAAATGATTATTTTAAAAGGCTTTATGACGTCGTTCAAGAAAAATATCCAAGCTCATTAAAAAAAAGCACATGAACTTTGATTTTGATAATGGCCAACTAAAGATAAACTCATCACAATAAAAAAAAAACTAACAAAATGACAAAAGAATAATTCTTTCTCTTCATGCTTTTCTCAAAAAGTTCAACATTTATTTATTTGGTTTTATGTACCCAGAAAAGCGAATGAAAATGCTTTTTATTATAAACTTCTTCAATGTTTACGGAAAGCCTTTCCACTTAATAAAAGTTAAGTTCTGTTTAGAATTTTAATATTCTCAGCCGTCGTCTCATTTGTGTTGTTTCAATCAGAACGTTTTATACTGCTTAACTCACCGGCTATATCCAGTAACCTTCAAGGAATTTTGAACCAAACACAAAGGGAGATCGTTCTCATTGTATCATTAATTCTTCCGAGTTAATCTCTCTTTCCAAGCCGTTCCCCTGGGCAAAGGAAACCGTGCTTTAGACATTTCGATCACGAATTGTGTCGATTGAATAGTGTCTTTAAACGCAAATTTTCCCTGACTCTCGAAATATGCATATCTACTCGGTTTTGTATACTAACATAAACAAAGCAATTTCTAAAGATGTGACGGATGTTTATTACTTAAACGTTATTTCTCGTAGAAACCCATATTTGAGTAGACTCTGCGTTTATTTATTAAATAGTATATTTCTTTATTTTCTTTTCCCGGCCTGAAGGAGAAATCTAATTAAAGAAAAATATGTGCGCTCTCCAGCAGAAAATTAGAAATTGCTTTGTTTACGTTAGGATACGAAGCCGAGCAGATATGCATATTTCGAGATGGAAGGAAAATTTGCGTTTAAAGTCACTATTCAATTCTCTCCTTCCCCTAAATCAGAATCTAGCACTTTCATTTGTTGACCCTAAGGTCAGAAACCATGACAAGTAATTATATACACGTTTATATATTAGGCGATTATCCCGGAAGAAAATCAATTTGTAGAATTTTGAAGGTTTAATTTTTGTTCTTTTCTAATGAGACTCTCCGATACGGTGCTCATTTTTATGCTTTGTCTATTGATGACGTTATTAGTGTGACACTATTATGAGACTGGTAGTATGAAATTAGGATTAAAAGGATTCATGTGAAAACCTAGAATAGGAATTGGAGAATCGAAAGTGTTAAAAAGACGTTAAAGTCGCTAAGAAGAAAACATGAATTGAAATATGAGGCAAGGAAAAAAGAGAAATGTTTGTTTTTTCTTTTTTTTTTTCCTGATAAACTGATGGACAAATAGAATTGTTATGAATCGGCAAAGCCGGAATGTAAGCAGTCTAAAATATGACCTGGGAATGAGAAATGTGAAAATTCTTTGACATCAGAAAAATAGAAATCATTTTTAAACACAGAAGTTTGTTATCGGGAAAAATTTCGTTCTCGAAGAATGTATTGGTTTAAATAATTTAATTTAATTTGTTTGAAGATTAATGCTGTTTCTCCACAACTGGAGAAAATAATAAATTGATAGGAATATTGATAAGTACTGAGGCGCGGTAGCAATCAGGCGAAATACATATAAACAGAGCGCTAGTTGAAGCCAGCGGTTGGAGCCAAGAGACGGCAAGATACGCAGACGAAACGAGAGAGCAGCGGACGAAGGAGCTACTGAACACCAACCATCATTTGACCGGTGGTAGTAATGACCAGCGTGCGAATAACCCAGGATCGAGCCTGAGCCGGCCGTGTTACAGATGGAACCAAAAAATCACAAGATTAACAAGCATGATGATTCTTTCGGAATTTTTATTTTCCAGTCTTTGTATTAGACCAGGGCAGAGTGTCCAACTTGCACTTATGAATATATGTGAGAGGACTATTTGTAAAATGACGCTCACTATTGAACTATTCATAGCAAGTTTCACTTGGTTAGTCTTATAAGTCCTTCATTATCTTGGCCTTGGTCAGACTAAGCCAATTTGGTGAATATATCGAAAAAGTAACTTTTATAAAACGAGATGAACTCTCTTTGCTCTAACGATGTCATGACAGTCTCAAATTCCTCCTGTGAGTTTCTCCGACAGATGGAACCAAATAACCATGTAACCTAAGGATTCATTATCATGAGAATTGTCCAATAACTCTCCTTAATCTAAAGTTCTTATAACAGACTCAGAATAACATCATAATGATCTTCAAGATTCTGTGACAAAGCGACCGATTACTCCTGTTGCATGAGATCGGGAGAGGAGAGAGGTATTAGTAATTAACATTTTTGCCCCAAGAAATGCAATGAAAATAATAGTAACAAAGGATACGAATTAAAAGAATTCAGAAAATATCACTCATGCAGAAATGACCCAAAATAAAAATTTCTTAACTTCAACCTTAAATAAATATATAAAGAACTTTTTGTCGAATATATATAGAAAAGTGACATGAATTACTGGCAAATACTTCCTGTAATAAACTTAATAAATTGATGAATCTCTATCTATAAAAGGCAGGATGTGTGTGTGTGTGTGTGTGTGTGTGTGTGTGTGTGTGTGTGTGTGTGTGTAACGAATGCACGGCCAAAATTTTCGACGGATTTGCACCAAAATTTACATGCACATGCTCCAAGTTAGTGGGAAGGCCAAGACCGACGTTGCAATTCCCAACTCCCATCGATAGTGGAAATAATCGATTTTTCATGCTTCTACGGCAGTTTTCGTGTAGTTTGCGGCTATTTTGTAGTGGCCAGAGTGAGAGCCAATAGCTGGCTGCCACGAATAGGCAGGAAGATTATATTGGCCAGTGTGAGAGCCAACAGCTGACTGACACGAATGTTAACTAGCATGCTAACATGCAAAAAAATCGATAGCTGCATTCGTCACAAGTGGGAAAAATTTAAATCTGCATGGCACTTTACTCCAATTGGCTCATTCGCTTGCTTAAACTCAACGTTGATTCTGATTCCGCAGAACGGGGTTGGGTGTGAAAAAGTATTTGTTGTTAACATTCTTTTTTCATTCGATTTTTCCAGTTACGAGTCCTTTTTTAAAGCTGATCGTTTTGTGTTCATTTTGTTTAGTTCTTTTTTCGTAACAGATTTAATGTTTAGTATAGAGCTTAGAAAAAATTCGCAGTGTGAGATGAGGCAAGAAGTAAGGCCATTAGCAACATCAGCGAGGCAAAGGGCAACTCCTTTAAAGCCAAGGAAGGGCAAAAATATTTTAAGTCAAGTGATAGCGATTACTGTATGAGTCGTACGATTTTTGAATCAATCACGGGCAACGCCGGGCCATGCTGATAGTCCATATATATATATATATATATATATATATATATATATATATATATATATCTCTCTCTCTCTATCTCTATATATATATATATATATATATATATATATATATATATATATATATTTGTGTGTGTGTGTATGTATGTATATAATTAAATCATTAAAATAATCCAGTATATACATGTATATGTATAGCTTAATCTGATGAGACGCAAGTTAATATATACAGTTCAAACTGATTCAATATTTCTACAAAAGCCCAACCAAGGCATTCCCTCAGATTTTTTTTTTTTTTTTTTTTTTTGTGAGGGGAATCTGCATCAGAACCTGAACATCTCTGCTAATCCTTATGAATTTTCAACCACCCACTCATATATATATATATATATATATACACACATATATATATATATATATATATATATATATATATATATAATATAATATTAATATATATATATATAATATGCTAATATTAGAATATATATGTAATATGTTAATATTAGAATATATATATATACATATATATATATATATATATATATATATATATATATATATATATATATATATATATATATATATATATATATATATATATATATATATATATGATTGAGATAGGTATGAAATTAATCCCTCCCTAAACTCTACCACGTCTCTTTAACTACTTTTACACTCTCTGTTAAATTACAAAAAACTTACACTACCCATCAAATTTAATTTCATTTTTCGTTTCATTTCATTTTTTGGAAGTGCTATCTGATTATCCGGCGTCCTTTAAAAGGGATGTGGTGAAATAGATTATTATAATGGTACCTTAAAGTAGTCTGTTTTCTTTAAAAAACACACACACACACACACACACACATATATATATATATATATATATATATATATATATATATATATATATATATATATATATATTAGCGTAGAGATATCCTCCGTTATGTAGTGATGCTGCTTCTATTACCTTTTATTCTTCATTTCGCCTTTTCATTCGGCTTCGGGAACAATAGATAATCGAAATTCTAAATAATTGGCCGAAAGACAAATAAATAAATAAATAAAAGGCCCGTGGTTCACAAGACAAATGGCGTGGGCTATTTTAAATCGACTTTTTCTAACCATGGCAGGACAAAGGAGCCGGCCTTAGACAATTGATATTTTAAAAAAATCAATACCGATAATGCTGACATCAAGTGGAAGGAATCCTTTCCGCTTCTCTTCCTTTGTTTGTATCATCCTATCATAATACCTAGAATCATTAAATATCTGAGATTAGCCTAAATTGGTACATGGACATTCTTAGGGAGCACTTAGTGAAAATAAAACTTACTACATTATCGTTTTCGAGACTAACTCTACACTATGACCCTATACAAGTATTGATTAAACTTAACTTAGTTACAGATCAACAATAGTGCATCACTCTTCGAAGAATGAACATGCATTAGCTGCTGCTATCATAATAGGGCAGGTATTTATTATTAAATATATACAAAAGTTTTCAGCGCCCTACTTTTTGAGAACTAGTGACTGAATAGATATTTTGCTGGGAAATTGTAAACACCAAATCAATTTAGAATCTTCCAGTAAAAAGACTATAACAGAGTGACCAATGAGGATATAAAATTTGCAAACAAGGAAAAAATTAAGACTAATTTACAATCCATTGTTTTATAAAATTTTATACGAATATTTACTTCGGCTGGCACTACGATACGCAGATCTAGAACTGAAAATATGACAAACACGTGAGATTTGTTTAGAAACAACCAATGCTCTACTCATCTCATCTTCACCTCAACTACTGACATCATTTGACTCTGGAAGTATAAAATTTTAAATTGATTTGTATTATAAAAATAACAGGGTACTTTAATGACCCATTCATCTGTACATCACATTAAGTTTTTATTTTCCTAATTTCTTGTCTATTGAACATAGGAACAGCACGTAAACGAACGTTTGTAACTGACTCAAATAAAGGGCTTCGAAGACTTTGCCGAAGAGGGGTAGGAGACTGATAGGACGGTAGTTGGAAGGGTCAGAGGGGTCACTGGAGTTCTTGAAGACAGGAACAATCGAAAAGGACTTCCAGCAGTCAGGAAAACAAAATTCCTTGAGGCAGTAGTTATATAGTTTAGAGAGGGGTGGCGCCAGTTCAGGCGCGCATTTCTTCAAGACAATGGCTGGTATCCCATCTCCACCACTAGCCTTGTTGGGGTCTAAATTGGAGATAATGCCCAATACCAAAGACGGGGTTATGTGTAACCCAATCAATAGGGCCTCAGTTCTAAGAGCGAAGTCGGGTATGGGTACACCGGAAGAGTCGAGCGTTGAGTTGAATGAAAATTTCCAAGCAAAGCATTCAGCCTTGTCGGCAGAGGAGGTCAGAACTTCGAGCTGGTTGAACAAAGGAGGTAGAGAGGGTCTGCAATTGTTCAATACGCTCTTGCAGAGACGCCAATAATCTTTAGAGCCAAAGTTGCGAGATGCAATACGCTCCTTCATCCGAGAAGCAAATAGTGACTTAGCATCGTTGAGGACACGCTTACACTCGTTACGGGCGGAGGCAAAGAGACGGCTATTGCAGTCAGACATGTCGCTATGGAATAGGTGAAAGAAGTGGTTCCTATGGGCAATAGCGGCTGAGCAAGCAGCGGAGAACCAGGGGGAGGAGCGCGACTTGACCCTATATTTCCTTGTGGGGATGAAAGCGTCGATTCCAGCTTTAACCCAGGATGAGACCTCAGAAGCACATTCTTGGACGGAGAGCGTAAAGACAACATCCCAGACGACATCGCGGAGGAAATCACGGAACGAGTCCCAGTCAGCTCGTTGATAGTAGAACGATGTTCTAGTGGTAGGAGGTTCTTTGCAGGGGGTGGAGTTGAAGGAGATGTTAACAGACACTACAGCATGATCAGAGTTACCAAGAGGGCAGAGTGGCGTAGCGCTACAAGACTCGGGGATGGAGTTAAAACACAGATCGAGAAGAGAGGCTTTAACTTTCCGCTTGAAGGCAAAACTAGTGGGGAAGTTAACTATCTGCGTGAGGGATTGAGAGACTGAAAAATTGAGTGTTTGAATTCCTGCGTGGTCAGTAGTAGCATTTTTAAGCCACTTGGTATGATGGGCGTTAAAGTCGCCAAACACAAATATGTGAGCAAAAGGGTGGAGGGAGAGAGCCTTGTCTATGCTGTCAGAAATGCTATCGAGTATCCCACAGTCTTGAGAGGATGGAGAGCTATTTACATTATTCGGACTGTTCTCCACATCTTTGTCGCCATATTTATCACAACGTTTCGGCTGTTGTACGTTCCGGCCTTCTTCTGATCTTTGGAACTGAACCCTCTATTTCGCTCACTGGTGTAGACTGTTCTAGTTCCACGTGCCATGGTTAATGGATGTCAGTTATCAGTTATCTCCTATTAATTCCCCTCTCCAAGTTCTCCACTGACATTCCAATCACCTGAAGAAGGCCGAAGCGGACATCGGCCGAAACGTTGTAATAAATATGGCGCCAAAGATGAGGACAATAGTCCGAATAAGACAAATAGTGTATCAACAAAGTGATTTTATGATATTTGATACAAATAAAAAGTGAAGTAATGCATTGACTCACTCGATGTTCGAATGGCATCATGAAAAGAATTGACGGTGTCTGAGTTTTGAGATTCCTTAGGAAGAAGACAGAATTTGTCAAGTACACAAAAAACTTGTCATGTGGATCAAATGAACGTCTCTGTTCAATATTCTCAGAAGTTTACCAAATGTAACAAAAGGAAGGACGTGATTAAAGGAACCGAAACTGCGTAAATTGAAAAAAATGGCCCGGCATAAATAAAGTATATTAAGAATTATTTCAATGAATTTTAACAAAATAATTCTCTGTTGAATCGTTCTTAATCTTTTTTCATTCATTTTCCCTTTTAAAACCTGTAGACTCCCCCATCGGCCAATGGGACGTAGCATCAGCGCACATTTGATGTTGTTACTATAGTTTCAACAACAAGACGGTTACTGGTTTGAATTGCTTACCTTAGCCTAGTTGGCAACCAAGGTTAAAGAACACAGTCTACCCTACTATTTTTTCACATAGCTTGCTGGAGAAATGATTATACTATACGAACAGTAATTTCGAGAAATCTTTAGAATCATAAATATTCAAATAATAGAAAAATAAATCTTTAGTAAAACAGTACAGAAAAAATAACTTAGTAAAATAGTATTGAGTATTTTGTATTGATCGATGTTGTTAGTAAAAAAAAAAATAACTGCAAAAAATAAGAGAACTTATACCAGAAATATTTCCTTATGTCAGAATCTCAAAAGAATAATGAACTGACTTAGGCTTCTTGATGTGGTAATAATCATATATTTATTTTGTCTGTCAGGAAGAATTTAATTAAACTTACAGAAGTTTAGTGTTCCTGGCAGTGTACTTGTATATAGTTATGCTTGCGCTGACAACAATGTGTCGAGCAAGGTTACAGTAAGTTCATTAATGTTCATGAAGTGATCAGTTCTGAAAAGCATAATTGGTATCGATTATTCTGCGTGAGTCGATGAAACGTTTGTTTGGAAAATGTTTAGATTAGTATTTGTGGCTAGAATCGAGAATTCAGAAGAGAAAGCTTAACGCTGCTTGTCAATAAAACCAAAGTCTCTTTACAACTTTTGAATAATGAAGTGAGTATTTTACTGTAATATATATATATATATATATATATATATATATATATATATATATATATATATATATATATATATATATTAAAAAGAAGAGGGGTGCCGCAAACGTTTTTGGTTGTAATGTGGATTTATTGAGAAAAAATATTATACTTTGTTTTACATAATTTCACGACACGTGTTTCTGGTCTGGTCTCGCAACCGTCTTCAGGTGAAAGTGGAGATTTTTACATATTATTAAAAATAATTAATTTTTCTTCATGTTCAATGTGGAATATTCTCGATATGAGACATTCTGTTTGTGTGTTGGCAATCCGAATTTTCTTTCAATCGCTATATATATATATATATATAGAACCACTACAACATATTTCCTTTATATATATATATATATATATATACATATATATATATATAGCGATTGACAATGTACTGCAGTTAGTTATTTTATCTAATGTTTCTGTTGTTTTTATAATTTTATTTTATGGACGTAAATTATGTAGAAATTGTCCAAATTTTTGTATGTCCGAGTGTTTTTCGGTGGCTATACTTTTAGCCATTATCAAGGATGATAATGATTATCCTTGATAATGGCTAACGTATAAATAAATTATTAAATTAAAAAAAAAAATTAACCGTAGTACCTTGTCAGTCGTTTTTAATGAAAATAGTATATAAGATGGTTTGCTGACCAAATACAAATATATATATATATATATATATATATATATATATATATATATATATATATAAGTGAACATTGAAGTCAACACTTAGAGGCGACAGACTCTTTCATGCTAGACGCAATCGTCAGGCCACATATGTTGACTTCAATGTACACTTCAATGTCAGGTCATGAAACAGACTGTTGACTCTGGGTGTTGACTTCAATGTCCACTTTTATATTTAAATATGCTCTATTCTTGATATTGAGCATTTTAAAACTATATTTTACAATATATATACATATATACGCGTGTGTGTGGAGTGTTCCAAAATATGTACAATTTATTTGAATTATTATAAATTTAATCTTTATTAAAAATAAATTTCATTTTCAGTATTTAATAAAATCTACTGGCAGGCTTTCAATTTCTTTTTTCTGTTAATGCCTGTTTTTCAAACTGAAATCCGTTCTGATCAAGGCACTGCTAATAATATAAAGCAATTAAATCACAAACAGCAAAAACATTTTATTCGGCATTTGCACGCAATCTTGTTCAATGGTTGTCTTCAAGTTGTCGTCTTTTGTCGGTTCTCTACCTGCAATCTACTTGTTTGGAAATTTTCTTGAAGGTAGACCCTTACATCACGGTGGTAATGTGGACGCACCCCATCTTGCTGGAAATAAACTAGTCACTGTAACGTCAAAAAAAAAAAAAAAGAATGGTTCAGTTAATCCCTTTGATGATAAAACACGCCAACAGCGTAATTCCTGGTAAATTAATATGATGTTCCTCCATCGTTTAATTAAACCATTTAATTTAAATGTAGCTTCTTCACTTCAAAGAGTCTTTGCCAAAAACCATGAAAACATCATTCTTTGGTTCATATCATCTTCTTTATAGACAGATGGGATCTATTCTTGCAAAATCTTTGTAATACTCTTAGGGAACTTTCCAAGCTCGCTAATAATGATGGGTAAAACTCTCAACACAAATAGACAAGGACAAATTAAATGAAAGATTTAATGTACTTCCCTGTTTGTATTTCTCAAGTTTTAATAAATGTATCATCACATCCGCGATTATTTACAGAAAGGAATGCAGTTTCCAGTTTTATTCGACAGACAGATTTCATGTGAATATCCATATCTTAAATAATATCTGAGATTTTGTTGATTGCACAAAATGCACTCTGTCCTACTTTAATCTCGAAATGACAGGCTTATATAAGCATTCTGATCTTTCTACACTCTCTAATGACATTTTTAACGATGATGTGAATGGAATTAGAAACCTGACACTTCGGCATAGCCCACTTGAGTTCGTACGCATCATCATGCTATTTTAACTATCATCACGGAAATGCATTCTATTTGATATTTCTATTATTAATATCAATGTATATCGTTGGTACTCATCAACACAGAAGAGATGAACTTATGTTATTTGTACGGCTAATTATTTTTACAGTCTATCTTGTTCGTATTCATCTTACCGTCTGCTTTGTTCAAACTGATAGAAATATTCAGCGACTCATTTGCAATTTCTTCTCCATGTTTCATGCAATTATTTCAAGGTCGACTTTCCTTCTAAATGCAACGAATATGTGTGTGTTTATTTCACAATGGAAAAGGTAGTTGGTAGGGTGAAACCCCACCCACGAGGAAATCAGTACAAAAAACAAAAAAAAATGAAAATGTAGAGAAAGATAGAAATCGACAGGTTTCAGATCAAAGAGACGGAACATAATTGTAAACATAATTAGTAAAGAAGTAGAAATAATAAAAAGACAATAAAAAGAAGGAAATTAAGAAAGAAAAAATGAAAGTATAAATGAAGAAAAAAAAGAAAGGGGTGAGAGAAAAAACGCAAGGAAGCAAAGGAAAGAAGAAAGAAATGAAATTTGGAAAGAGAGAAAAAGAAAAATGACGAAAGTATGAAAAAGTGACAAATAAATAGAATGAAAAGGAAAGAAATTAAGGAAGAAAGATGCATGGGAAGAAAAGAGGAAAGATGAAGAAAGAGATTAAGTGTGAAAGAAAATGGGAAGAAAGGAAAGAGTGAAGAAAAGAAAGAGTGAAGAAAGTGAATCGTAATGGAAAGAAAAGATAGAAAAAGTGAATAAAAGGTGAGAAAGAGAGGCAATAGAAAGACTTCACAGTTGAACTGTAAACACACTATCTTTAAAATTGTACCTTATTTCACATCTTAAAGAACACACAGATACGCACACACATATATATGCGTGTGTGTGTGTATGTGTAGGAAACAAGGATTTCTATTATTATGACCGTTTCGTGTAATCGTTAATCATTGCCAATGCTTCAAACGAACACCGAAACACACACACACACACACACATAGAGGGATCGATTGCTCTGATTGTGTATTCCATGTATTTTGGGGTGTGCTCGGCATCAGTCGAGAATTACTCTGCTAAAATCCCGATGGTAAATGGTCATCGAAAAAGGCCGAAAGAAAGGTGAGGGTTCGGGAGGTGACGGGGTTTTATTCACATAATGCAGGACCGTTCGAGCGTAATCGGTCTATTCCGATTGTTACGGTTGGAGGGTCGAACGAAAAATAACGATGGCGCGAAAATTGTTTGGGAATGGATTTCCATTTTCTCACGTTGTCTTCTCGCGCTATCATCCTGTCCGCACACGAGATCTATATGTGTTCGGCCCTTCCGCATTACTACCTAAATCTATTCTGAATGAGCTTAACAACTTACACACACACACACAGACATATATATATATATATATCTTGATATGATAAAAATATTTTTACGGGATGCTATATTTATGCATTATATATATATATATATATATATATATATATATATATATTGCATAAATATAGCATAATTTAAAAGTATATTTTATCATATCAATATATGGGTGATGACCTCAATACCTATTATATATATATATATATATATATATATATATATATATATATATATATTATGAATTAACTGATTTAAAATATGGTTTCTTCGCTACACAGGAATTAGCATATTTCAAAAACCGAACTAAAAAAACAACAATGTTTAGAATTCCCTATATTTATAGAAGAAGATTACTTAATATCAGAAAGAAAGCTTTGGAGATCTAGAACATTGAATCAACTGCATGTTACATAATAACAATATATATATATATATATATATATATATATATATATATATATATAAGCAAACTAGATTTTATGATTATAAATATGCCTTATTTCTACATACTTCCTCTAGCCTACCTAACCAACATAAGCAATCAGTCTCGTAGTCATGTGCGTAAATAAGCCATAACATTAGCTCTAAACAATAGAAATTGTCCATGTTCCTTTTTCTCTTCCTCAATTTCCATTAATCCATCCAAGTCTGCGTCTCACTATATTCAGCCCGTTAAACGAAATGAAGTGCGAAACTGTAGTGTTGATTTTTATGGCCACACTGCATATAGCGATAAATAAAGAATGAATGGATTTTATTATATATTTATATATATATATATATATATATATATATATATATATATATATGGAAAAACCTAATAGTGATTCATTTTTTTTTCGTGAAAAACTTCTTCAAACCAAAACCGATTTTGTAGATGGAATGAAACTTATATATAAAAGGAGACGATAGTTTGTAAGGGAAATACATTAAATGTCAGTTAGAGGTTGACATCGAAACGTTAAAGATACAGAGACCATCAGCTGTCAATTAAAATTTTATCATGAGATGTATTCAGGTGTTTAACTATCATTCACCTCTTTATCAGTTTTAATTTGATTTTTATCTTGATCGTTATTGTTTTTAATTAATCCGCACAGTTTTGTGAGGAAAGGTAGTTATGTTGTCCAAAGCTGGGCGTACATTTAGTTTTTTAAATATAAAATTATTTTATTTTCGTGATTTTAAAACTACACTTTTCTCAGCGTGTATAATTTTAACGTAGTTGTTTAAGATGAAAAGAAATGTAATTTCTTTGTGTATATCCGTGAAAAAGTTAGGCAAGGGAGAAAATGAGGAGGAAAGTTTAAGTGTGACGTAGCTTGGGGAGAAAACGTATCAGTGTCATGTAGCTTGGTGAGGAAGTGTGTAAGTCTCACGTAGCTTGGGGAGGAAGACGGGTGAACGAGTAAGGGAATTTCTTTGAAGCCGTACGCGTCGTATGCTGAAATCCCTTCTCCTGACTGGTTTTTGTAAACCTTGTTTAGATCCTCTTCAAAGGGATCACAAAGAATTTTTTTTTATTATTATTATTGTCGGTGGAAACACGACAACTGGTTTACAAATGTTATATATTTATTTTCACAGAATTCATTTTAACCGGAAGGATTAGCAGAGAAACCAGTTTTTGTCAATAATTGTCTGTCTTGTTTATTTCCGCCTTCGCTCCATCAATGCATCAAATATATCGAAAGATTAGTGAACTTTCATTTCATTTTTGCCTGAATGATTTTCTTGTTTAATCAAAACTGCATTCTTTATGAAGAATTTATCATTTAAGAAGAACGACTAATACAATGCGTGCATTGTCTTATTATTTGTCCAAAGAGTTTTTTAATTAAATTAATTTCATGAGACATTATTTGCAGTCTCTATTACATATTTCTATTTCCGCTTTTATTTTGTTTTATTTTGGTAATTTTGGTCAATTTTTTAATGATATATTCATTTGATAAATAAGGCATGTGAATATATATATATATATATATATATATATATATATATATATATATAGATAGATATATATATATATATATATATATATATATATATTGTTTTGTTTACAAATATTTAAATTATTTGCTGGCATTATTCACCTCAAAGTTTGTTTTTCATGTAATAAATAAATATAAAGAATAGTATAAATAGTATTACTATTTCATTTAGAATATACAGTAACTGATACACGTCGTAAGAGAGACATGATCTCAAAAGAAAAACAATATATAATGTTTATTGTGTGATGCTAACATAACGTTGAATATGCAAAAGAACTTAAACAGAACACACTGAAAAAGCAAAAAGAAATTAAAAACACTGGCAAAATAAGAAGGCGACAATAGAATAGCCTCTCCAGATTTGAATTAAATAAAAAAAAACTGTGTTCTATTGTGAAAAGAAGTGCATATAAGAATGAAAAAGTACGAAACGATCATGCAAAACATCACTGGAAAGAAATAATAATAATAATAATAATAATAATAATAATAATAATAATAATAACCTAATGATTATAATGTTAAATTTGAGAGAGTAGAAAAGTTAAAATCAATGAATGAAGACTAAATGAAGGTTGTAAAATACCAAGGAGGATATATTGACTTGTAAAATCATAACTTAATAAATGAAGTGGAATGTGTTTTTACTCAAAGATTTGTTTCTATGTCTCTAATTCTTATATTTAAGCATAAATAAAAAATGTGTATTTCCTTTAGTTTGTCAAATAAAAACTAACATCCCCCAGTAAAAGTTATTGTCAGTTATTTTTTTTAATAAGGAGAGATATTAGAAGACATACTTCACATATAAAAATATCCTGAAATTTTGATAAACATTTGTTGCTTAATAGCAATTTTATTATGAATCCAATGACTTACAAAATCAAATATGACATAGTGTATAATATAAAAAGAAATTCATGTCTGATCGTTTTAGGAAAGCTGTGAAAATGAGGAAGAAATTTTAAATTAAGGCTGGCGTTGCTGACAGAATAGGACACTTATAGGCATGACGTCAATGCATTTTTAGCTGTATTGAAGATTTGACATTGAGTGGTGAGAATGTCATGGACAGACATGTGACCAGGGAAACAAAAAGCATATTAGTGAATAGAATCAGCAAGACAGTGTTGAACATTCGGGGACAAATAATGAGAAAATAGAGGTTGGTGAATTTGACACTCACTAGACATATTAAAAGCAATGGAAGCAAAGAGAAAAGTTGAGTAAACTACCTAACAAGTTTTTGTAAATGGTTGTCAGAATTAGGATTGGAAGGGATTAAATGAAGACAAGCTACATACAAATAATAAAAAATTTGAGCCATGATCACCCACATCCGGAAGGAACATAGAAAAATGTTATGTTAGAGAAAACATTGAAGCCTTTTGTTTTATTTAAATCAATGTACTAGACTATTTTTAGTTCAAATCCACGCAGTGGCCAGACATGAAAGGCGAACAGGTAGCCGACTGTTAATATTTATTTTTATTTTTATGACCAGAAAGATTTTATGCGCTATAAAATCAATCATCATATTAAAATCTCTTCACTTCTTTCTCTATATTGACTTTATAGGTCGTTAACCCAATCTTGACTGCAATTCTAAAACAATAATGGGACTCTTGGCTAATAGGATGGTCCACAAGGCCCACCTGTGATGATGTGAGCATCAGCTTTTCACTCGTATGAATCAGACATAGCCTCGACATATCTGTGTGCATGCGTGGTATCATACGTGGAATAGAGAATGTTTTAAGGTGAAGACTTCATTTAACGACACTAACGCAGAGAATCTACTTCAGAAGCAAGTATTATTTATTTATTTCTTTTTCTGAACGAAATTTGGAGATCGTTGAACTAATGAGGGCGGTAATGCTAAAGATAATGATTATGCTACGGGCTCATCGTCTTGATTGTAAATACTAACGGGGACTCTTTGCCTCTCCCACAAAATCACCGAACTGGGATAGACTTGCGCTGAACAGCAAGAGAGGATTTTCTCTCTCTCTCTCTCTCTCTCTCTCTGAAAAAATAAGCAGCAAATGGGGATTTAAAAAAAAATCTTCGTTTCATTCTAATTCTTTCTTTCCATTTTCTTTTTCCTTTTTCATTGTCCTCCTTTTTTAGTCAATTCATTTTTCTTTCTTCAACTTTCTTTTTAATTTTATTAATCTTTCTTCTTTATTTTCTGTAAACCTTTTTTTTTTACTTTGTCCTTTATTTCCACTCTTTCTCTTTATTCTTCGATCTTGCTACAGACTTTTCTTATCACTTTTAGGTTTTAATATCATTTCTTCGACTTATCTTTATTTTTTTTCTCTTCCTTTCTATTCGTTCAAATCTTCCTTCATGTTTTTTCTTTCAGTTTCTTATTCTTTAAATCGTTTATTATCTTTTTCTTTTTTTCTTCTACCCGTTTATTTTCTTTTTGATTCTTTTTCTTTTTACTCAAACTTTTTTCTACTTTTTCATTTTCCTCACTGTTTCTTTTTTCTTCATTTTCATTCCATTTTTCCTTCTAATTTTCCATGTTGATCTTTCTGTCGCTGCTTCTTTTATATATATATATATATATATTTTGGTGGGGGGTGTCTTCTTTTTTCTACTTCTTTATTTTGTTTTTGTTTTTTTTTCTTTCAGCGTCCTTTTTCGTTCCATCTATTTTATAATTTTGTCATTCATCTTCTTTCTCTCATTTTCCTTCTATTTTTTTTTCCTTCGTTCATCTTCAATCTCTTCCTGATTTTATCTTATTTCCTTCCTTAACACGTTTCTTTCTTTTCTTTTGCTTCTTTCTCCTTGTCTCATTCTTCCACGTCATTTCTTTTTCACCCAACGTTCCTTGCACTATTTAAGCCTCCGGATGGCATTTAATGGCTGTCCGTAATTTTTTTTTTTCTTGCGTGCAACGAACCGGAAACGAGTCGGCGCCATCATTAACGGCAAGACAAGAGAAATAAAAACAGACTTAGTAAATGACATAAAAAAGCAAAGAGAATGGCGCCTACAGGGGTTGACAAAATTTTCTCGGAGACAACTTCCTAGTTTAGTGTGCTCACGATGACTATGTCCCTCTTGTGTCAGCATAGTAAATATTCTTAGTACATAGTCATTAATATTTATCGAAATACTTTTTAGATAATTTCTCACTAAATGTTCAACCAATGTAAAGCCCGTGAGCCCTTCAAGGTAGAGCATTACTGAATTCGGTTGTCAGTAAAAGTAAAAGGAGAAAATAAATGCAAGTTATGAGGATATTGTTGGGTAGATAACAGTTGAACCGTGACATTTGTTTTTACATTTATTTCTTTATTTTTTATCTGCTAATGTTGGGAAGAAGAAAACAAAATCGTCGAAACTTCCTCGTAGTACAAATATGTGAGGAAATTCTTACTCTATTCACTTTTGAAACATTTATTTCTTCTATACCCTTCTCAAATAAAGAATGGTATTTTCTATTTTCTCGTTTAGGTGAGGGCCTGTAACGAGATTTAGACTAAGTTACAACTATATATACATCCAATTACAGCCTTTCTTTTATTTACCAAAAATCTCTAAGTGCCTTCCTTTTGCTAACATTTCTTTTCAATACTTATTCCTTAAGTAATATTAATTGAATTGCGGTTAAGGGAGGCTTGGGCGTCCCCGAGCACCCATTGTAACCCCGCAAGTTTTTTAGTGGGTCCTTTGATCCTAAAAAACTGAGCGAGAATGTCTCGTTGCCAGGGCAACCCGCTTAGTCACGGTGATTTGAACTCAGGAAAAAATTCTGTTGCTTTGAATTCTGGGAAGATGACACTTGTTCACATCCGACAAGTATGCCTGCACCTAATTCTTACCAGGATCGTTTCTTCATTAATTGTGTTGGAGATAAGTGTATTCTGGGTTGGTGTAAGCCAATTGATAATCAGGGATCTGAACCTCAGAGTAACTCCTGAGGAGACAATCCCATATATGTCCCCCAAATATGTTCGTTACATTGGTTTAACTATTGTGTTCCCTCGAATGGAAACATGATGGCATTCTTCTAACTTCTTTGATGAATTGAAATATTTTGCTGTTAACCTGGATTTCTTGGAGACATGTCTGTCAGATATTGTTTTCATTGATCTACATACTTAATCATTTTCCTATATATGAGCGTACAGCTAAACCGATACCAAATTTCCAGCTAGCCTCGTGTAGTCTTCTATACTAATTCTGCTACGGTACAAACTATGTTAGCTTTCAGTGTAGCAAGTCGTACCACAGAAGACAAATGACGTTGGTATATCGTATCCAGCTGTGATCGATGTGCTTTGGTTTCAAATACCAATGGAACTTCTCCTCCAATATACAGTTGGTCTGACGATAATAAGTCATCTTGAGTATTTGCTGGCAAGCAAAAGTGATTGATCATTGAAGCAAAAAGTATCAACTTGCCTTCCCTTGGCTGTGACTGGAGAAAGAACTCTAAATTAGATATATGAGCGAAATCTATGGAAGAGGCGAGCGCGGAGACCCAGAATTCCCTGGTGTAAAAATGCGTTGGCTTCTTTGCTTCCGTTGTCTCTAAGGTCCATGTAAATTGAGATGAATAATGTATTTCTGTACTGGTTTTAGTAACAAGCCATATACAGGAGGCTTTTACTTAGTAGAAATAATGAATTCTTTGGCAACCAAATAATGATTTACTAAGCGTAGCTTAGATCGGCACAAGGCTGCATGTATGGAGCACCCTGTGAGGATCATGGTGATGACGATTTCTTTTTGATGGCTTATCAAGCTTTTGCAAGTTATTTAAAGCCACAAAATATTTTTAGATTGTAAGAATTTTTTGAGGTATTAATTAACCCATAGCTGGATGTAGACGATGTTGATTAATTTCCCAAGGATGATTTCGCGTAATAAAATATAACTAACTCGACTAGAATTCGAACTTTGAACTCCAAATTCTAATTCTGAGCCGTTTTCCATTATATCACCCGCACTGGTATTTTCAAGCGGTCACCCATCTTGATACTGACCAAGGTTGATGGTGATTAACTTCGTAAAGCCCTTTTAGGATCGATCTCAATACTCAGTCGTAACTGATCTAGTTAAATAAGCTTTCTATTACACCATGAGGAAGTTGACCCATGGCATCCAAATAATATCAAAAATATTTTACAGACAATTATATAGAGAAAGTTATATATATGACAATATAACATTATTCATTTATGATGTGAATGTGGAAAATCACCTGTAAGAAAGATGCACCACCGAGAAAGCACATGAAAACCTTCTGTAATATTTGAAATCCGCCTCTAAACATGTTCGAAAGGGACGTACGTGCGTCAAGAAGTCATTCAAGTGTTCAACAGTAGGATTGAGGAGAGAGAAAAAAACAAACGAAATGAAACTAAAAAGAAAAAGTAGTAGAAGATTTAAGATTAGAAATTGTCTCATCAAATGAACAGACATGGTCGAAAGGCAAAATGCTGGTGGGAAAATATTCGAGGTTCTCGAATGTGAAACTGATATCCTTATTTTGACGTCTGATAGCGTCTCAAATTGTGCAAGAGGTTTGCAATCCCTTTCTTAGAAATCTTTTGAGCAGATTGTAAATGAAACTAGAAGTTTAGAAGCAAAGTTTAGAACTCCTACGAAGAAGCAACCACGCCCCATTTGTTCTGTAATCGAAGTATGAGAGACCCATATGAGTCCGCATCTCTCACCATAGGGCGTGCTGAAAATTCGTGAATACACATACATTTAAAGAAAAGGAATTATTACAAAGCTTCATTTCTTTACTTTGGCGAAGAATCAGTCATCATGTTGTTCTCTTGTAAAGAAAATGCCGTCGAAATATTCAGGTCAGATCAAATCAGGATCATGCTGTGAGTCTTTACATGTTGCTCACTGTTCTTAGGAAAATTATTTCCTTATAAATATTTATAAAAAGTATTCTTACATAGAGAAATTGCTTCCCTAAATTGTTTTCGACGACTTGACAAAAGCCTTTGACACTATCAACAGGACTTTGGACGCCTAAAGCGGTTTATGAAGATCATCCAGCTCTTTCATGATTGCTTAGAGACATAACAGAGCCTTTTGAAATCAGCAACAGTGTGAAATTGAAGATAGAATTGTAACAGGTCCTATCTCCGTAACCGGGTCTGGGTGGTGTTCATACCATTTTCTTTCAGTTTCCTTCCCGTAGAAGTTGCTTGTTATTATTATTATTATTATTATTATTATTATTATTATTATTATTATTATTATTTCCTTTTGATTTCTGTTGCATACACAGTTCCTTCGGGATCCCAAAGCAGAGACCCAAGGTCAGAAATGGCTTCATGACATTTTCCACTGATCATTTTTATATAAAATGACCTCCAAGATCACGCACACATTTTACATAAATAAAGCTTTTTGTAATGTGTGAGCTGCACATGTGATTACACTTTTTTATTTCTTTGTGAAGAAGTTTAATCACATCATTTTAGTATGAAACGGTAATCGCATTTATCGTTTGCATATCCCTTGGATATTTTCAATTGATTTACGAATAAAAGAGAAGAGACTGTTTCTTATGGTTGATATAGTTTATTTCTTTGTGCACATTACCTTGTTAATCACTTTTTTTGTCAATAGATGAAAAACCACCGTATGCAACATACCCCAATAGAAGGCTTAAGAATAAATATATATCAATCAAAATGTTCTGTTAAAAACAACAAAGAGGCTAGTTTGAAAATATTCGTAATACATTTCAATCTTCTTTAAAAAATTTGAGGCTTCTCCAAACGAATATTCTTCTCCAAGCAATACAAGAGACACTCTTTAATCGTCCTCTCCGGTGGCAGCTTATAGATCTACCTCTATCCAGTTTGTCTCCGAAGTACATATTTACTGTTTTACTTATTGGGGGCAGTCGTTGATATTATCTGATGTCCGGGACAGCATCTGATGGCCTGGAATATATATATTTCAGTTCAAACCGTTGAAGTAACTGGATTCTCTGAAGCTCCAGTGTAACAGTGAGTGCAAAGTCCATCTGGGGTTAATCCGGAACATATTGAGTCATCAGAGATTAATCTCTCACAGAACAAAAATTGAAATTAAATTCAATTTAGAACATCTCGTACGTCCTGGCGTCAATCACATACTACACGCTGATAGCATTGCATTCAATGGCAGTAGGACGAATTCAGTGTAAGGAAGAGAGTTAATATTTGACAATGAAAGATCTCTTTAATAAGGAAGGCTTAATGTGGTCAATGCTTGCCAAATCTTCCTGCCACCACCAGTCTAAAGGTCAAAACTCCAACACAAAATTATGATTCTTTTCAAATCATCATTATTTTTGGCGGATATTCTCACTCAGGAATAAAGCCAAAAAAAAAAAAGATTGATTTCTTTTGTTTGCTTTCTATATTTGGTTTTCGACGCCATAACAAGTTGTCTGCTGGTTTTTCGTCTTACTGAGATGAAGCTGACGCCAAGTTGAATTGCGCATGCGTACTGCAGACAATTCTGCCCGCTTACTTGGCCAAATGCGTGACCTCTATGAAGCGGCAATTCTACGACATTACTGTTGTTAACTAATTGCTAATTGTCTTTAATGTTCACCTCTTGCTTGGTACTGATGCGGCGCCAACGGGCGGAGCAAGCCAAGTAAAGAAAAATGACTCGAAAGAATTAATGTCCTTAATAATAAACGCATAGCAAAAATGTTCGCCTCCCGTGACTGGTCATAATTTAATTAAAAGCTTCTTCTAAGGTGGACATTAATATTAGGAAAGCGTTCTACAAGTGGAATGAATACATTATGTTTGGGGAAGATAATGAATGAGACTGGGTGTCACCGATGGAACAATAGTTAACAAGCAAGTATGCTGACAATTACTACGTTAGTGAGTTTGCTCCTCACTATGTGGTCTTATATGAGACTCATTTAACTTTAGTAAATACCGTCGCAGTTGAAACACTTGTTCAGGCAAGTTTTGTTTGTTCAACACCCGCAAAGTCAACCTGTTGGGCGGACCTTTGTTAACATTTCTAGACGAAAGCGCATAAACAGGGGTGGTAAATATTTGAACAAGGGCACTACTTTCAATCGCTCGGTCACGATGACTTGTGGCTTTGTGATCAGATCTGAGACAACTTATGCCCAAACTGAAAGGAATGTAATAAAAAAGGTTTTATCGATCGATTTCAATCAAACAGGTTGTTCATATATATATATATGTGTGTGTGTGTGTGAACTCATTATTTATTACATTTCTATATATGAATGCATTCCGTCCTGGGTATGACGATAAACTACGTCCAGCAGCAAGGCCTCTGATCAGGAGGTTTTGAGGAGCATGAAACTACCTCCTAATTGCTGGTGTTCCCAGGTCCACTCTTACCCGGGGTGATAGCACCTGTTAGGGTCCCAGCTATGGGCAAATAGTTAGACCCCCCCCCAAACTGGAGTTAAAACACTATGAAAGGGTAAAAATAGGTTTTAATACTAGAAATACATTGTAAAAAATTATTACCAGCAATAATTTTTTGAAGAAAAAAAAACTATGACCAATAATACATTTTTGAAAAAAAATATTACCAGCTATAGATTTTTGGAAAAAATATTACCAGCTATACATTTCTGAGAAAAAATATACTACCAGCAACACATTTTTGAAGGAAAAAATATTACCAGAAATAGATTTTTGATAAAACAAAATATTACCAGCAATAAAAATTTTGTCGGCATTAAATAAATCATTGTGTTTGTTATGCTGTAAAACAAAAACAAACCAAAATATGATTGTATTAAAAGTCGAATATGTGTTTCTTAATTGTCTGTCTATAAAAATAATCTTTCTCTTCCTTTTTGATACAATGCTGACCAATACGCGGAATTGTACCTTGCAAAAAAAAAAATTTTTTTAATAAATTAAAATAAACCAAGTTACATATTCTAATAATGCCATTGTAAGCATTTCCTTGTAAGCATCGCTCCCAACCTCATCCAATCGCCATGAAGGTGACCGGGCACAAAAGTCGGTCGAATCTAACAAATTTAAATCCGTTATGTAAACAGTGTCGATTTGGGGTGACACCCGAGTCGCTCGCCCAGACCAAACAATCGGCTTCTTAACAATGCATTTATTTACTGTTGACAGATGTTATTTGGAGTCGAGTCACTAAGAAATAAGATAGATAGATAGATAGATAGATAGATAGATAGATAGATAGATTATATTTATTGAGAGGGTATGGCTTTTGTTTTTTTTATTGTCGTTTTTATTACAAAAATAACTACGCCTAACATGATTGAATATAACTTTAAAACCTTCCAACATATATTACTGTCCGGATGGTAAGATAGTTATGGGAGTTTGATAAAAATGCTTATTCACCAATTCTTCTCGCCG
Organism: Acanthosepion pharaonis; assembly: GCA_903632075.3. Classification (NCBI taxonomy): domain Eukaryota; kingdom Metazoa; phylum Mollusca; class Cephalopoda; order Sepiida; family Sepiidae; genus Acanthosepion; species Acanthosepion pharaonis. The sequence continues at coordinate 778,728 of CAHIKZ030002212.1, forward strand.
TCGACCTTTCTTGGAAAACATCAGACGATAAAACTTCGACGATGGAAGAAATTCAAAAAGTGGATCCATACCTTTCCCAAGTTCAAATTGTGAACGCTGAATCAGTATTCTGTATTGATAACTATGAAATTCCGACAAATATTCTTTGGCTGCAAACTAACATTTTCGTAAAAATCTCAAAGAAAAAACATATACATATGTTCTGTATTTCTACAGCTTGAAGATAAAACTAAGGATGTTTGCCAAAATCATATTTATGAAAATTAATATTTATGAAAGAAGCAATTTATATAAAACAAAAAAAAAACATTAGAGAAAGCAGAATATATTTAACAAAAGAAAAAGAAGCCTAAACCTTATCAACCCCATCCTTTCTCATAAATATTCACTGAGGTAAGCTACATTTAGCAATAAGTTCACACAATGCGGTGTATGTACCGCTATTATTTGCTATGAAATCGAAACAGTTGCAATATATATATATATATATATATATATATATATATATATATATATATACAGTTGCAATATATATATATATATATATATATATAACAGTTATATATATATATATATATATATATATACAGTTGCAATACAAATATATATAACAGTTGCAATATATATATATATATAACAGTTGCAATATATACATATATATATACAGTTGCAATATATATATATATATATATATATATATATATATATATATATATAATAACAGTTGCAATATATATATATATATATATAGATAGATAGATAGATAGATAGATAGATAGATAGATCGTGAGTGTATGTGTATATATGTGCATATATATATGACATCTGATGAGAGGGAAAACTCAAGAAAGCCTGCAGTTGAAGTGATTACCAGTAATCTTACCTTGTTTTGTTTTTTTTACTGGGAATCAATTATGCCCAATGGTATTTGGCAATTTGAGGTAAACTTTGTTTCCCTACCTGGAAGAGCATTTAACACTCATTGGCCGAGCAGCCAATACAGTTTCGGTTGAAATTTATAAAATCTTTCTCTTAAAACAATTTTTCAGGAAAATAAGTTTTTTTCAAGTCCCGTAGCTATTATCGCTCTTTTCATTGTTATTGATGGGAGTTTCCTTCCTGACCTTTTGTTTGAATTAGTGTGGAGAGCCAACATCTTGATTATGTTGTTATTTTCTCTTCGAGTTAAATGTGCTATTCATTTTAGTTGTTGCTGCTGTTGGTAGTCTTCAAGTGGTTTCTGTTATTTGCTATAGTTCTTTGTAAATCTGTAGCCTAGTCTATAATGTTCAAAGACGGATTATCTTTGCCAAGGAGTTAAGGCTTCACTCATTCAACGCTTTTTTAATCATTGATCTTAGAAATTGTAGACGGTCGACAGTTTAGATATTTTTGAACAGGTTTGGCAACAGGCATGACATCCATATAAAAATCTCGATCTGACGAGACTGTTTAAGAACATAATTCGAGTTATCAGGTTTAATGTCTAAAGTTTTGTAGCAATTTGGCTGAAGGCGCAAACTATTCTACGTCCATTTTTATCTTTTCTGCTATATACTAAATTTGTTATAACTGATCCAGAGACTGAGATAGTCCAAGTGTTTAGTATTTACTAAATCTACATCCTGAATTTTGATGATGGATTCAGGTTATATACCATTACTGCTTTCATTCCAATTCCAGATCATAATTTCTGTTTTGGAAAGGTTTATTTTGAATCCTGTTCCTTGGAACACTTGGTAGTGGATGTTGATTTTTTTTTCAAGATCATTCTTATACCCACTATAAATGCTTAAGTCATCAGCATAGCCCCACACACACACACTTTCATCGTCAGTACATTGGCCTCGGAAGGGAAAGCAGGATTGTTGTCATCTATTGGTAGAATCATTTGGGACGCAGTATAGAATGCTTAATTAGTCAGTGCCCATCTCATCAGATCAGTGTTTGTAAATGCGCAGGGCATTAGTCTAGAAAGAGATTAGTCTGAGGCTCTCATTTCCGCCTTGTTGTACTCCGGATGAGGTTTAAAATGTTTCCGTATTCGGGTCCCTCGCCAGTCATGTAAGGTTTGTGGACCGATAATGTACCTCTGTTTGATGCCTTCGGCAAATTCGGAGCTTATCATTTCTAATGGATGAGAAGAGAAAGTCTCTATTGATGCAGTCGCATGCTGCTGTCAAGTCGACAAAGAAGATATACACTTTACTATTTGAGCAATAAGCAATTTCTTGTTACTTGCTGTTATCATTGCATTTCTTGTCAGAACGAAAACCAAACTGGGTCGTAAGGAATTGACATTCATAGAAGTGACTTTGACACAGCAGAGCGAACAAAAACTTGGAGAGTTATGTTACGAAGAGGAATTTCTCTAAAACTAAGATATCCAAAAATATTTCACGTGGAATTAAAACAAGTCTACTTTAGTGGACTAAATAAAGGCTTCAGTTCCAAATTCCAACAAATATCAAGAAGGTCAGAGATTACAACGGCCAAAATGTCATGAATATGACAATAAAGATGATGACAACAGTCCGAATAATGTAAATAGTTACAATATCTCATTTCAGAAATGTAGACAGAAGTCTAGTTATTATAACATTCGGTAATACTTTCAGCATTGATGGATCTAATTGAGATTACCTCTGTGTATGTGTGAAGGGTTTTAAATCTTAGCTTCTTCTTTCTATAAATACATTAATGCGTGATTAAAAAAAGAACACTTTTGGTGACGTATTTTTTGATTCCAGACATAATTCATAAATTGAATTCAGCGCGAAACTAAAGTTCAACCTCGACGTCAAGTGATGCTTTCTCTTTCTTTAATTTTCATTTAGGTTCATTTTATTGTTTATGTTTAGAAACGGACTGTGTAATGGTTGGCTGAATACTCGTAGATATTCTATTTTCTGTGGGCATTTTAAGTTTAGTGTGGTCAGGATTAAAATGTGATTCAAAGGTTTTTTTAGACCAGGACATTTCTTCGCTGAAGGTTTCGATCGTGTACGTTATTATTGTAATTTTTCTCTTTACTCCACATTTTAACATATTATTTACGCTGATTGGCTTCGTTGATTTCATTTTCAGTTTTCCGGACATTCTAGTTTCTTAAATAATTAACAATTTCTTTTCATTTTCTTTGTTAATTGTTTGAAATTTTCCCTTCTATTTTTTTCTCTTCCGTTTGTTTCTTTCTTGCATCAATTTTTTTTTAACTCAGGATTGTCTTCCTATGGTATTCTTGCAATAGTCCCACATGCTTTAATTATTAACGATATGATAACATTATGTGATTATTGTACGTTTTGAACAAGTTATCTTGACATCAATTTGGACTCTAGTTTATTACTGAATTCTAAATATACATTTTCATTTTGAAGAGTTTCGAGGTTATGCCTCGGTGTTTTTCCTGGTTTCCGTGAGCGTAAGCGAGATATTTTGTTGGCTGGTGTTGTCAGTTTAGTTATAAGTACTCTGTCATCGGATTCAAAGTAAGAGTTTTATACTCTATCATCTGTAACTTCTCCCAAATATTTATCCATTGAGATGACTTTTGAGCACTATCTACTTCTCCTAGATGAAGCGCCTTTAACACGGCTAAAGGTGCTGACCTCAATATAATTTATTTTAGGGATTGACAATAGAATGGTTTCCCTTTGTATTCTCCGCTGTATTTTTATCGAGACACAACCTCTAGTTGGCTAACCATTGGCTTGTCAAAAAGTTTTTTTTTTTCGTCCTTTCATAGGTCGATTTTCATCGCACAGGTTACTACTAAAAACCTGCCTCCCTCGCAAAAATTGAAGTGGGATACCTGTTTAATCGCCGACTATCCAGCAGTAGATTTTATCTGAGTTTAACTTTAACAAGGGCGTTTTTTCTATTTTGTTCTCTTCTCGCCTCTACTCGGCATTTCTAGACCCTGGGTGATGTTTTGCGTCCTTAATCTTCTCTATGCGACTGGGGCGATTTTTTGTTTTATCAAAATTAGCAGAAGAAAAATTAGTCAAGAAACTCAGAGAGTGACACCCGTTATGCACAAGTGATTGCCGCTATAATCCAATAAATGACATACAGATGTTTCAGCATCATATTTCATTGTTCAAGATATTCTGTCAGCTTTCATCCTGGCTTCTCACGATGTTCGTCTCAAGAGGCATTTTGGGAGCCATGGACGTCGAAACGAGAGGGAAATCATTACAAATGATGAGGGCAACGTGGCGGTGATCATATGAAAAAGATGTAGAAATTTCAGTGTACGTATATGCATGTGTGTGCGCGTTTACTGTATATTATACAGTTATATGCAAGCATAATATTCGCGTATAAAATTCTATATGAGTAGATAGATAGATAGATAGATAGATAGATAGATAGATAGATAGATAATGAATAGACTGAAATAGATAGATAGATAGATAGATAGATAGATAGATAGATAGATAGATAGATAGATGGTAGGTATGTAGGTAAGTAAATGTGTTGTAAAGTGAGTATTTGGGTTTCTAGCAGTTTTTCTTAGGCATTCTCTGTATTACAAATGTAATAAATATCTTTGAGCAAATATTTTTCTAATTTAAAATCTCTTTCTTTGCCAGCTTAAAATAATGGACAATCGGACAAAAATAAACAAACTTTCTCAAGTCGAGTCGAGCCCCCTCGTCTAATCCTGTAGCTGTTGACACAAGTGCTTGCGTGTGTGCGCAGGGGCGGAAATTCAACATCTGACTTTTGGCGGCAACTCGTTGTTTGTCTTCGAGAAGGATCGTCTGTCTTCAAGCAAATATATTTTATTGATTTCCCGCCAGAAACGAAAATTCCCCCTCGTCGCCATTCCCTTACGTTCGAACAGACTACCGTTAATTTTCACAATTCGTTGAATGACGTATCTTCTCAACCTAAAATACGTATGATAAGCGATTAGCGGTAAACATTAGCGTTGGCATCGGATATTTTCACGTCACTTAAGGAACGTACGAAGAACAAAAAAGTTTCATTGGCTAAATATAGTTTTATGAATAACAATAGATTGTAATGAGTAGTTAAAGATTGATATGAATCACTTGTAACCTTTAGCCAACTTAATTTAATCTTTTTTCATTGTTGAAAATATTATTTCTCTGTTGAACATTGACTTTTAAATCACTCTTTTCCGATTAAGCTAATGTTAATGCATACACACACACACACATATATATATATATATATATATATATATATATATATATATATATATATATAAACACCCACATACACACACATATAAGTGGACATTGAAATCAACACATTGAAGTCAGACTTGAAGCATAAAACAGATAAACAGATTATGGCCGCTGGGTGTTAGCTTCAGTGTCGACTTTTATATTTACATACGCTCTATCCAAGATATTGAGCACTTTAACTCATAAATATAGTATACCTTTAAAAGTATATATTTATATATATATATATATATATATATATATATATATATATTTGCGTGTGCTTAGCTGTGTGTGTGTTTGTAAGATGTATAATAGTATACGCAACAAAAATGAAGTTGATGAGTCAAAAACAAAAAGTAAAAGTGAAAAAACTTCTTAACGTGTGTTTGTTTTCTCGTTGGCTTCCCCAGGTTAAAATGAAAGAAAGACAAAACTGAATCCGACGAAAATGGCCTGGGATTTCTGAAGATAAATGTTTACCATAAATCAAATGTAATTTCATTTGATTTATGATCACCACATATCCTCAGAGATCCTAGCACATTTTCCTCAGGAATATATATATATATATATATATATATATATATATATATATATATATATATATATATATATATATAATATTTTGCAAAACTTACAAACAAGAGATATGACCATATAAACATATGTCGAAAAAGGGTATGGTTCTGTACTTCAACACACCAACTCATAACAAATGTCCAAAATGTCATCTACTTGATTCTACACATGTATGCACCCGTCGGATCATTGACTGGCAGACCCTTTCAAATACTCCCACACGGTGTCTAGTAGCGATACGAAGTCATGCGTCTTCGTATTAGCAGTGGTACATCTTCTAGCAGCTCTGGAAGTGTGTACGAAATAAAGACCCTGTAGTTATCTTCTGTAAGACGTGCTGGGAGAACATACGGACCTACCAGTCACTCATAATTCCAGCACACATATTAATCGTAAACTAATGCTGGTGTATAACCTGTATTGTACCATCCGCATTTCCATCAGACCATAAATGTTGGTTGTGTAAATTTGTTATTCCATCGCTTCCAGATGTTGCCTCATCAAGACTGAAAAGACAAACGACGGATTGGCAGTTTGTGTAATAAACCATCGAAAAAAGCTCTCCCATGGTGAGTGATCCGAAGGCGAAAGACGTTGTAAATGATACGGATACAAGGACTGCTATTAAAGTACCCTCCATGTGGTACTATGAGATGTACAATATGCTAGGGCCACTTGACGTGTGCTGATACCTTGATCGTCTCCGACAGCCTGTAGAAGTGTTCTTCGTGGTCAGGAGCACGAGTGGATCTCGGTCTTCCTCGATCCAAAGTTTGTGGTGCCACGGATCATGTCTCAGCAACTTGACGATAAACACCAGCAAAGGTTGGATGACTCTGTTGCCTTCGGTTTGGAAATCTAATACAGCCGTACAGCCTTGCGTCCATTACAATTCGCGAGGCCTTATGTAAAAATCATATTTGCCTGCTCACGATATCAATATCCTGCCATTGTTAAGTCACTACTACACACGTTAACCGTTGAAGACAGACTAGCCACAAATGTCCACGAATGATAAATGTAACCTAGTCTACATGACAGCACAGCAACACGGTAAACTTGCTTTTTCTTTATGAAGATTTTTATCATATTCAATAATAATAATAACAACGTGCATATCAGGCACATGGGAACATCAACAATTCCAGTAGTTGGAGCCCTCAGACTGATTGGAAAATTTATCCACTGAATAGATTCTTGGTAGCCTATGACTTAAAAAAATATGAAAAATTGTTCTCACCAATACAGCCCACAACTAACGAATGGCATTATCTATGTAAAATATGATTTGTTTTTTAAATTGCTCGCTGGAAAATTTCATGATGTCATTTCTGACCTTACGGAGCCGGAAAAATGAGTACACACCAAAAATCAAAGGAAATAACGTGGGGAAAATTGTGAAAATGGCTTACCTCGGAAACGCGTGCGCATCTGTGCAGTGTGCAAACTCCGGTCCTCCCAACGGTAAAAGGAACCAAAATGGCGGCGCCCATATTTTATGCCGGGCGGTCTCGGTTAGTTAACGCGAAATCTCGTTGTCTCGTCATTCGCATGCAAATCGTGGTCGGTCCTCGGCTGTATAAAGCAGGCTCGTTTTGCTGTTTGGAATCAGAGAGCTTTCGGCTCGTGAGAAGGTTGGACGTGCGACATCGGTTTCTTTGTTCCTACCTTCTATCATCAGTTTGAGTTGTTGCGTTACCTACCACAAATAAAATAATAATATTTAAATTAACCAATTACTGCATAATGTTTCGTTAAGATTTTTGGACTTATTTTCCCGGTCTACCTTTCTCGCTAATGGTAATCCTAGGGTATCCTAGCTTAGCAGGAGTTTATTAAACTAAACTTACTAAATATTAAATCAGGTACTTGGCCCCCAAAACTTTGGCAAATACACACACACATATATGTGTATATAATATATATATATATATATATATGTGTGAGTGTGTGTGTGTGCGCGCGTGCGTGTTTATGTGTTGGGGTGGGGTTCCTGGTGATTAGAACGTTTGCTTTTTTACTATAATTGTCAGTAGTTAGTCACTTAGGCGATCATGTATCTTTCGATACATAACTGACGAAGCAGTTTTTTTTCGCGCATTAGGTTGCCATTTCTTTCTGCGGTAGACCAGTTGCCATCCAAAGCTGTAGATCTCGGTCTGTCTTGCTATTTACCCATAGCTAGGAGAAGAAGAAGAGGATTCATACTTTTCCCAAAGGTATTATCACGTATGTGAATGTAATGGATTCGACTGGAATTTGAACTCGGCTCTCCGATTCCTCAATCCAAACCGCTATCCATTACCATGATTACCATGTTTAAATGTGTTGCCCACACCAGATTAGGCGCTTTAGCCCGGGAATCTGTAAGTAAAAGTCTGCAGAACCGCATAGGGAGATGCAGTGTAAAACCCCGGGGGTAGGCTTTGTGAGTGTTGAACGAATACAAGTGTACAAACAGGGATCAGTAATTAGTGAATGTAAAAAAAAACTGTATAAATGTTTTTGATCGAACGCTATCGGCTATTCGTTGGTCCATTTCAGATCTTCATTCCTGGTAATGAAGGGCCGAAAGAGGCTCTTTTTTACACTCACATCCTTCTCTCTCTCTCTCTCTCTCTCTCTCTCTCTCTCTCTCTCTCTCTCTCTTTCTTTCTTTCTCTCATTAATGCACGCTCTCTTTCCCTAAATAACATCCACATGCACTATCTTTCTCCTTCTCTTCCTCTCAAACACACACACACACATGAGCAAACTTTCTTTAACTACCTCTGACACACATACACACACATTATAGCTTAATCTCTTACAAACCTAAGCCTTCCACTTTCTCGCACACACTCTTTGTCTTCCCTCTTTCACTTTCATGCCCTCTCTTTTTCACACACATTTTTCTCTCCCCTTTCTTGTACAGACTCTCTCCGCTCACTCTCTCACTCACTCTTTCTCCCATTATCTTTCACATGCACATTCTCTCTCTCTCACTCACTCTCTCTCTCTCTCTCTCTCTCTCTCTCTCTCTCTCTCTCTCTATCTATCTATCTATCTATCTATCTATCTCAGCCACACTGATATAGACGTGATACTGAAATGATAGCCAGTTTTTTGTTTCTTTCTTTTTTTTTTTTTGCTTTCGTGGCTTGTTTTAAAAAAGTGTTAAATGCCACACACCCGTAAAGAGTTACCGTTATAGCCATGCACTTGTGCCAGACTTATTTAATCGATATAAAGGCCAACCATCAGACAGAATGAAGTTCAGATATCTCCAGGTCATTTTTTCATCAGGTGAACATTTCCAAAAGACAGAAATTATTGATTTCATGTAATTGACCTCAACTGATCGGTTTAATGAGATCGATTTCCAAACGATTTAATTCTGAATTTGATGCCATCCAGTCAAGGAACATTTTTCATCAACGTTTCTGGTTGTCAGAGAAAGCTTAGAAATGAAAGAAACGTAAATTACGGAAAAGGTGTCCTCAATTCGTCTTTTGCTTCACCCTCCACACGGATAAGAATTTCATTTGCTCTCACCTGGTTCATTACAAAATTCCGGAGAAATTAGGCTAAAGTTCAAGCAGACGGACAACGCGGTTATTTGTGGGGTCAGTTGGAGAAAGGATTGTTTTTATAGTCGTTATGTTAAGGATGGTGCTTAGGTTCAGTGTGAAACCACATTCGTAGATTATTAGAATACTGTTTATGAGGATAAACGCTTTGGCAAACTTTAAATACCTAGTTTCTTATTTCCTATGATAAATAAATTGGTTGAAGTCATTTGTATGGCAACTAGAGATTATAATTTTCGCAAAGGATTTTATCATCATTATCATCATTATCATTATCATCATTATTACCATCATCATCATCATCATCATCATTATTATCATTATTATTATTATCATCATTATCAGTGAGACATTCATTTGTTCATCGCAGTTGTCTGATGGTCGCTAGTAAGGATCAAATGACAGAAAAATCGATCAATCCCATCATATCTCCTCAGTATTGTGGCAGAACTCAGGACTGTTTTGGTGCGAACCATTTCAAACTTTCCTAGAATCTGCAATTCTTCGTTTTGTCTGTAATGTTTGTAGAGCGGTTCCAAATGCAACAGTTATTAAAAGTACAACCATTATTCTCATATTCCAAAGCTTTTTTTTAAATCTTGGGTATGTGACACCATTTAAGGAAGCAAAGAAAAGGAAGAAAAGAAGGGAAAGAAATGAAATTTTGATAGTGACAAATGGTGAAAGGTTTCATTGCTATTGTCGAAAATTCTAAATAGATAAAAATTAACTGTGTCGTGGTGGCGGACTTATATTATCGGGAATAGATAATAGCCACTTGGTGCTGGCGAAAATCTAATTGACAAATTCCAGATCGGCTAGCTAAATTCCGGGACAGAATAGATAAACATTTAACTGTGTCACGGGAATGCCCTGACCACCCACGAGATGAAGAAAAGACAAAGAAAATAGGTTAAGTCTTTGTCGAGGGAAAGATATCGTTAGACAAGGTCTGGGTTTTGTTAGAATCTGGCGATAATAGCGAAACTATTTTATCGGAAAAGTTGGCGGTGTTTGCTGGATGACCACCCACTCTGATAATTGGCGAAAATCTGATTGACGAAGTCCAGATGAGAATTGAGGTTATCACACTACTGGTCGCATTGTTCTGTTGGCGGCCAGAGAAGAAGAGAGAATAGAAAAGAAAAGAAGGAAAGGAAATAAAAAAAAAAAAAAGAGGAGATAATTTTTTTCTTTGAGCAAGATATTTTTTTTAAGAAACAAGGCTAGTCTGGTCACGCCCACACTGTTGATCGGCCATTGGATGAATGTTAACGAGAGCCAGGCGGAGGTGATCATGTGATGCAGGGGGAGGCCTGCTACTACTCCTTAAAGAGGATAGGTATAAGATGTTACTGCGAAGAAGTAGGAAAATCGTTGACGCCCTCTGAAGGTAGGGGTAAGAGAAGACTTCCAAAAATGGAAATTATAAATTTTTCCTGACCGAAAACAAAAGAAGGGGATTGTGGATTTGGAATTATCAAGGAACCTCAGACCCCAACAAAGCCCACTCCGGTTTTGGTCGGCGTCCATATAAGCAAAGTCGCAGCAAGCGAAAATCAGTTTCCCAGTTCAGGCCAGTTCGGTTCAGCTTCCAGTTCGCAGTTGAAGTGGGCCTCTCAAAGCTGACTTGTAAGATTCGCACAACTTCCGAACTCATCTTCAATCCAAGAACAATTTATTTTTGAAGAGCGACTTAGATTCATACCACCAAAATAAGTTTTACGACTATCGCCTGAAGACACACCAAGAACCAATTTCTTAAAGAACAGACAACTTAAGATGTTAAAACTCACCTAACAAAAACAACGTATCACGAATCCATATAACGGGTCGGGAGATAGACGCAGTCCTATGTATCCAGCAACCAAATATAAAGTATTGTTATCCTTTTTTTTTTATACCTTGAACTTTTGAGTAATTATTTTCTTTTCTTTTACACATATTTGTGCGATACCACCCTTATTCGAACTCAGCTTGCATTACGGCCCCAACTACTGATTGATCTCGTCTGCCTAAGATCAATTCACAACGTGGGTAGGCAGACTGGGGATCAAAGCAGTTACTTCGGTAACCAGACGTTGGAAGCGAGGTGGGAACGACGAGGCTGATATCGAATCTAACCCGGTTCCCATCCGAATCACCAAAGGGTTAGAACGTCACATTTGGGTGCCGCGACCAATACCAAGCCAGTTGGTCGTCACAGGACGGGACAACACGACTGGCGCAGACAGGCGGACGTCACGTTTGGAGCGGCGACACCCAAACGAAGCAGCGAGGAACGAGCAAGGCTGGGGGACGTCACAGTAAGATCCTTGTTTTTTCATTTTGCTTTTTCTTTTGCATTTTCTTTCGTCTTTACCCTGTGTTCTGCTAACAATCTGACAATTTTTTCTCTTTTCGCATTTTTTATTCATTTCTCTGGGAAAACCCAGACATTTCCTTTTTTTTTCGGAACGGTGCCATTCATTTGATAATTTTCTTCTTCTGATTTCTTTGAACTTCAAAGATTCTAAGAATTTTCCTTTTTTTTTCTCTTCTAAAAGTCATATTCTTGGAATTGTGGTAGCACACCTGTTAAGGGTACTGAAAATGTAATCGGCAATCCGAGTTCAAATTCCAACTGAAGCATTCACTTCGCATTTATCCTTGTATGAATCAGTCTCTTCACCTTGGCTTGATGTATGGAGAGGTTTAGGGTCATTACATTAATTTCGTGGCTTTAAGAAGTTTCTTTTCTTCTATTAGGATGGGCAATAGTCATCTTTTTGAAATGTGAAGAAGTATTTTTGGTGTCATAATGCTCTTTGACTTAAGGATAGATAGATAGATAGATAGATAGATAGATAGATAGATGCAACTGAACAGACATTGGCGGGAAGAATGTCGATAATGCCGATTAATACAATGAATCGGGCAACCTTCATTTCATTGGACGTGACATAAGAGATTCCTTGTGACAGGTGGAAGGCCAGGTGAGTTAAGTGGAAGAATGTAACAACCCGAGAAGGTGACAATGAGGACGGCGGGGTGTCCTGTTTCACGTTTCACCTCTGCAAATGACTCATCGCAACACTTGTAATGGCAGCAGCCATAACCCCACCGCTTACATTAGAGGGGGGAGAGAGGGGGTGAACACCTCCCACTACTCTCAATTATCTGCTTTCACCCGACGATAAATGTAATTCTGGTCGCGGTTTTATTTGATATCTCACTATCAAATCTATTTCTGTCTGAAGAGGATTCAAACTATGATGTGGAAAGAGGTGAGATTCCTTTCCCGTCCGACACTTGTCGGGTAGAAAGGGGCTTGTGTGGAGAAATATATGTGCGTCACATTGGAAAGGGAGATAACTTGAAGCATCTAAGGTGCCTACTTTATTGTAGATAGAAGCATAACAAATGTACAATGCTTATCTTCCCATCTCAGTTGATTTATAACGTTTTTTTCTTTCTTATTCTCCTTATATCTCATTTGAGTTTTCTTTTTCGTTTTTTTTTTTTGCACAAACCTTATTATCTATCTTTTTTATACACACACACACATGCGTACATACACTGACACATACACATATACGTATATATACATATATATTATTTTTATCATTTAAGTTATTTTTAGATGACACCCATATTTGAGTAGACATACTGTTTATTTATTAAGCAGTTTATTTATATATTTTCGTCTTCCGACCTGAATATTCGAGAAATCTTATTAAAGAAATGATTCCCTCTACATTACTTCTCATGAAAATATTCCCCTTACAGTACTTTTCATATCAATATATATATATATATATATATATATATATACTATCGGTATTTTAATAATATATATATATACGAATGAGAACCAAAATAAAGAGTGCTCAATACCGATAGTAGAGCAATACTTAATAAGATATTCGGCTTATATACAGACAAAATTGTTCATAACCATCTTGCATCTTTGTAGTGAATAAATTGTTTTGTTTTTGTATATATGACAACAGGCTGTTTCAAAATTATATTTATATATATATATATATATATATATATATATATATATATCGGCCGTTATACGTCGGCCTTCTTCAGAGGCAACAGGCTGTTTCATGCATGTTTGATGGATGGCTGACGGAATTGAACTCACCTTCTTTGGGGTCTATCATGAAACACGCCTTTATCCCTGTCACCTGAGGAGTGTTGAACTTTCTAATGTTTTCATCATTTTTACCATATCTATATTTACATTACGCTCTATCTCAGATATTAATATTGCAACTTTTTATCCTATAAATATAAGCACGCTCTATTAAAACTATAAATATATATATATATATATATATATATATATATATATATATAAAAATAAAGAAAAAACAAAATTCTGAATATGCATTATTAATGTTAAAATAAAGTAATGCATATTCAGAATTTTGTTTTTTCTGTATTTTTTTTCATACTGTCGGATTTATATCCATATATTTGCTTATATATATATATATATATATAACGATACACATATATATATATATATATATATATATATATATATATATATATATATATATATATATATATATATATATAATAAATGTATGTATGTGTGCGTATATAAAGTGCCATGACAAAATGAAAACCTTTCTTTAACAACACGTTTCATCACTTGAGAGACTTTATCAAGATAAATGTCGAGATTTGAATTTTCAGCCTGTATTTATAATTGAAGTTAAGGAAATATTTATCGTCAAGTTGTCAATTGATAAATTTAAGAAAGCTGAAAAATATATTCTGAAATCCATGTGCGTAAGGAAAGGTAAATTATGGCACAATGTCATTTATTGCCTAATAAACGAAAGTAAATGTTATTTTGTTGTTGCACTTTTGTTTATTTATCATATATTTTTTGTAATTTTTATTTATTATTTTATTTTATTTTGATAAATTATTTATGCATATTTTTAATTATATCACCCAAAGCAAGGCAATAAAGCCACTTAGACACACGGGATTACAGTACGTTGGAGAATATGAGGAACAAAGCACTATTAAGGAAAGAGAGCAATAAAAGATCAAGAATTATGAAACAACACATAACGACTGACATTTTGAAAATTAAAGTTGACTGGTAATCAAGAAGACGAAAGAGAGTTCTACAAGCGAGAAGTACGACAGAAGAAACTGCTAGCATAGAACTTGCATTTAGAGAATTCAACTTTAAAAAGATGAGACCTTGCTGCCAATCTAGTACTGCATTTGAATTCATTGAAGTCTTGGTACCATTGAAGAAAGTTCATCAGAACAATTACCATGAAAGTATTTATTTAAAAAAAAAAAAAAAAAAAACGCGCATGGAGCTACGTAAGATTTGTGGGAAAGTAAAAGTCGAGATGCCATGTCAGGCCCAGAAACATTGCAGATTCTCCTGTGGATTTTATCGAGAATTTCTAAATATATAAAGGGAGCACCAGACTAGATGCGGCAGGCAAGATTCAAAGCAAGGGCGATTGGTAGACTTATAAATATGTCAGATAGATATTTGCAAAAAATTGTCTAGCACAACACATTGAACCAACTTTCCTAGCGGCATACCGAGCAATTGACTCTATATAATCTTTCCACTTCAGGCGAGTGTAATATTTAAAGGTTTCAAGTTAATCGTTTTCTTTTAATTTTCTAAACTTTATATGGCCCTGAATATTGGCTTGGGAAAAGGGGTAAATTTCCAAATGAAATAAAATAATAATTACATTAAAATCAATAAATGAAAAAATAAATAAAGATTCAACAACATTGACTTACATTTGTTTATTACGCAATGAATTGCATCACAATGTAAACAGTGTAAATAAGGACAACTCTCCATCCCAGAAATTCAGACAGAGATTACGCTAAGTGTCCTCCCCTTTGTTGTTATCACAACGTTTCGGTCGTTATGCCCTCCGGTCTTCCTCAGGTGTATGTCGATCTGGCTAACCTACACAGAATTCTGAAATGAACCCTTTATTTAATCGACGGGGATAGATTTTTCTCGTTCCACTGCCCATGTCCTATGAGACGTTAGCCTAGTAGATTAAAGCGTTGGTTCGCGAATTTAGTGAGATAGTAACTGTGAGTTCAATCCCTGGGCCAGGTAGTGTATACCTGGACTCAATGGGAACGGGTGAGCAATAACTAAGCATTAATAAAAAGAAGAACTAGTCGAGATATCTCTGGACAATGGCAGCGGAACTAGAACAGTCTACCCGTGTAGATTGATATTGCATTTAAACTTTTGAAGATCAAATTTGACTGGAAAGCAAGAAGCGGGAAGAAAAATAACTGGCTTGAATATATTTTCCATTTGATGTATATATATATATGTATATATTTTCCATTTGATGTATCTAATACAAAAATATCAACTTTATTTGGATTTATTCTTGAAATAATAAAATTGAAAACAGATTAGACGCAAAAAGCTAAGATATTTCTGTAAAATCTTTAAACCTAGATGCTCAAAAATTGGTAAAAAATCTTAATCTGATTTTTGGTGTCACTACTCATCACTTCAAAGACACAATTTCACATTGAATCCAATATTCATTTTCTAAATAAAAGTGTGCATCAGTTGGACGGAACACAGAACAAATGAATCGGTCCAGGAGGAGATGGGAACAGTGAGGCAGTTTGTCGCGACCATAAGTAAAGGCAAAAATGCAATATTTTGACCATGTCATCAGGCCAAGGACCTCTGCCTGCACATCCTGAAGAGAAGCATTGGTGCCAGGAGATAGAGAAGACCAAAGATGATGCTGAACAAATAACATCACAGATGGAGATCAGGGAGAATGAACACGGACGTAGCAAGGACAGGGGGGAAATGCAGAGCATTGATATTATAACTGTCCATCTCTACGACCCTCAATAATGAAAAAGTGAAAAGAAACAACAAAAAGGGGGGGGTATGCGTATGCGTATGTGTGTGTGTGTGTGTGTGTGTGTATGCGCATTCGGTAATAATTTTCATAGAAAGAAATTTGGCTTACCGGTGGATCTTCTAATTAGCGGGTTTGTTAGAGTGCCTTTTCTTTGAATTTTCTAGAAACTGGTCCTTTCCAAATATTTCACCTAAAAATCGATATATTTTCGACATATCGATGACTTTGTATTGCTATCTTCCCTTGAAAATGAAGATCTTACCTGATCTTTTAATAATAATAAGACTAAGTATAAAACTGAATTTACTTATGAAACCAAAAATGTTTTTTATATAGTGTTAAAACCTACTGATAATGGTCGAAGAGAAAACAGCCAATGACAAAAGATCACATAAATTTCTACTCATACTGCAATTAAGTCAAATTCGATATAGATTATAGATTTCTGGGCACCTCGAGGTGATGTAATGGTTAGCAAGCTTGTCTGGCTAGAACCATTACGAGTAGTGAGTTCGATCCTCACTGGGTGCCCCATACTTTCGGCATTGTGCCACATCTAAGCTACGCTTGGAAAATCACTAGATTATAGATTTCTATTTAAGAGGTCTCAGAATTTGTTACCCACAATTTTTGCAAATGAAGAAAAATACTTTAAAACTTTTTCAATATCGTAATTGATTCATATGTAATGAAAAAAAGAAAGCTTACACTATCCACAAAAACAAAGAATAGAATAATATAAATAATCTTGATAAAATAAATCACACCATATTACTTACTAACTCAATAATGAACATTTAAATTGAAAATAATTTCGACAATCTTAATATCAAATTTTAAAAGCGTTAAGAATTTCAAAAATCAGTCGATAAAGGCGGCAAGTCAAAATAATAACATTAAATCTGAAACAGAAATATTGCAAAATGTCCTCTGGATAAATGAAACGTCTAGAAATTTAAATAAAATATTATCTGAACATATAAGCAAACATTTACCAAAATCTGCATTTAATTCCTCAGTTGTTTATCGTTCAGACCATAATGATGAATGCGGTTCTGGATAAGAGAAAAAGAAAAAAAGAAATGAAGGCGAAAATCTATTGACATTTCAGAATGAAGGCGAAAATCTATTGACATTTCAGAATTCTAAAGTATTCCGAAATTTCAATAGATTTTCGCAGTAAAATTACGTCCAGAATCATAAACATATCTTTTTTCTATTCTATTAATACAATGTGGATTAATTCGACATTGTAAAAAACAAAAATGATGAAAGCTTGAAGGAGATAGACTAAGTTTCAATTTTTCATCTGGCGTCAAAATTGATATTCAAATTTTGAACATGTAGGCATTTTTAACGTTTTAATATCAACAGCATTTGTCATATTTTCTTTTCTCTACAGGATTGAGACCGTCGTTAAAAACCGTTTTTTTTTTTTTTTGGAAAGACATTCATTTAGGGACGAAAGGCGTTACGGTAATTTCATGGGTGCGTGATTGCGTGTGCATGCGTCTTGCTAAAAAATGATATATTGTTTTTCCAAGAATGAATCAAAAATAAATGCAAATATAATTATATCATTTTATTTAATTAAATAATCGCTGACGAGAGCCAAAAGTGAAGTCAAAACACACCGGCAAAATCTTTATTTCTCTGCCATGACCTGGCACTCAATTTTCAGATAATAGAAATAAATGATAACCTAAACATTCAAATTCTGTTCAATTCAAATTGAAAAACTTATGGCTTCATTTTCTCTTTTGTTCTGCTGAGGTGCTGTATTCTCATTCATGAAGAATGGTCCGCTTCCTGTTCACCAATGCTGTATTACAAATGTCTTCACTGAAATTTTCTCCAGAATCCAATGGACAATAATTGCCATGTTCTGCTATGTAGCAGACACTGATGCGAATAAACTCCTATTTTCCGTGATGGCATCAATCATACTTGAGTTGAAATTCATTGCATTTTGCTTTCTTTTTTTAATATTCAGTGATTATTTCTCATCCCTTAAGCCGATGAAGAAAAGGACGCGCGTTTAATTCAGTGGATCTTTTCAAATTGTACGCTCGATTTTCTATTGGAATCGAAATGATCTATCGTTAAAATGTCGCCTGTTTGCTTGGAATATTAGAGAAAGCTGATCATGTTTATTAAATCTCTTGACAATGCCTGTCTATATGTTGCCCATACTACTCAAAATGCTCTTTAAGATGTTCATTAACTTCCCTGGCTGATATGTTTACTCGACCTATTAAGCAAGTATTGTCTATACTAATATTTACCCAATACAAGGCTCGACAGCCACCCAAAATAGAGTGTTAGTATTAAAATAGTAACGAGGTGCGTGATATGAATGACAGAAGAGGTGCCAGGAAGTGAGGATTAGGAGAATTAGGAGAATAGATAAAAATTGTGACTTGAAGAAATTAATATTATAATGATCAGGAAAGCAACCACTTGGGAGTCTGTTCTGCAAAGTTGTAATTCCAGAGAAAAATCTTTCTGAGTGAAACTTTCTTATTACCTGTGCACCCGAAGAAAATGCAGGTGAATGAAGTGTCTTAGTTGTAAATATTTGAACTAGTGGAATTAAACAATGGAGTTCATCTGAACATTTTCTATAGAAATAGCGATTGTGAAATCTATCAAGTGTGTAAAGTGAGCAACCCCAGCTCGGATAGGACAGCATACTCCAATTCTTGTCTAATCTGGCACTTGTAAAAATAGAGAAAGAAGCTTTATGTAATACCCAGGAGGTTAGAATCAACTAGCCATTTTTCCATCTTGTTTAACGTTGGTTTGTGCATATGAATTACACTAGGGGTCTGGAGTAAATTTGAAACCTGACAGACAATGATCAAAGCATAAAGTCTTATTCAAACAGTTCATCATTACAGAAGAAAAGTATGGGACATGAATTGACGAAACGTAGTTCATCCTGTTCTTCGTGTATTGGATCAGCAAGTGTAAGAGGTTTGGAATATTGCTCAAAGACAGAATCTGCCATTTGTAAGATCCTATGCCTACGTAAAAGATGATGATTTTCTAAACGTAGCTTAGATGTGTCACAAGGCAGGAAGTATGGGGCATCCATTGAGGATCGAACTCACTACTCAGTCCTCATTGTCCTAGCGAGATAAGCTTGATAACCATTACAGCACATAGAGTTGCCAGGATGATATAGAATGTATTAATATAGAGTTTGAATAATGCTGGAACCAAACAGATGAATAGCAAGTATTCATCTATATATCGGATTATTTACTGTCATCAAGCCACATAAGCTATACGTTTAATAGTGAGCATATTAAAAAAAGATATTCAGGGCGTTACAATTAAACATTCCACATGTATATTTATATCACACACACACACATCATATGTGTGTATCAATTCACAGCCGTTTAATAGATAGATAGATAGATAGATAGATAGATAGATAGATAGATAGATAGATATTTATTATTGTTTTATCATATAGACAAAATCATTTTACGCACTACAAAGATGCAACTTCGTTTCAGTGCATTTCAACTGCGCTTCGACGTGTGAGGATCGAAAATAATTATCGCTCTACTATCGGTATCCAGCCCTCTTTTGGATTAATGCTGTGAACGTTGGTTCTCATCATTTATATATGAACAAGTTGAGATAGATAGATAGATAGATAGATAGATAGATAGATAGATAGATCATTTTCATTTTTTACGTTCATACAGATATGTAGATGAGCACACAGGTATGTGCGAATGAGTTTACAAATATTCATAACCGTATTTATTATTTGTCATAAGCGTTTTATCTATCTCAGCGGTAATGAGATTTCTGCTATTCTAGAAATTTCCATAATTAAATTTCATTTGTTGGTGAAAGCGACGTGTCTTTACGTCCTAAACTTTGTCCCAATACTCTGCTCGGAAGGAGAGACAGATTGGGACGCATTTGACATAAAATGTCATAAAATGTCGGTGCGTTTTTGTTTTATTTTTATTTATTTATTTTTGCGCGTATGTAGACATTGGTTTGTGACAGAGGTGTTCAGCTGTTCTCGGGAAAGTGTACAATAAAAGGGGGTAGAAGGAGAATGGGGTTTTGGTAATTGTCAAGAAGAAGAAGAAGAAGAAGAAGAAGAAGAAGAAGAAAAGCAAATAAAAAAAAACTCTCATAGAGTTAAAAGATAATGAGTATATTTTTCCAATCGTTTCTCCGTTTTTTCTCAAGATTCCTTTACCGTCATTTTGCTCGCCATTGATCTCGCTGCAAAAATGCCGTCTGTTCAGTTAAAATGTTACTTGGCCACAATCCTATTTCCAATGTCCGACTAACATGTATTGGTTTTAATGGTTAACATAATGATTAATAACTGGTAAAACCAAAAACCAATGAAAAAGATGATGCGAACGAGAAAGATGCTGAAACTTACAGAAGAGTAAATTTCATTTTAGACGCTAAACGAAAAATGAAATAACAATAAATATATAATAATATAAAAACAGACATAATCTTTGTAGAAAGAAACACTGTGAATGTTACAAATGATCTTGATTAGGTTTTTGATGGTATAATCCTAAAAATAATGTCTGTCCAAGAAAATTTATAAATAAAATACTCCCAACACTCCAGGCCGACAATCTGATTCATGTAAGAAAACTGGATCGTATTTTTGTGGAAAAAATTGAGTTTTTTTTTAATTATTAAGATCTTAGAGGAAGAAAAATATTGTAGGAATTTGTAAATAATGAGCGGATCTATATTCAAGCGAACGTTCGGAACAGTCTGTAAAAAAAGTTCGTAAAAAGAATGGGAAATTTAAAAGTATTAAGATAACAGCATTTTGGAAATTTCAAGAATGCTGAAGAAAGTCCTGGCATATTGGAAACATTTTGTGTCATGTGATTACTGATGATAAATTTAATAATAATAATAATAATAATAATAATAATAATAATAATAATCATTGTCAAAAACCAGAAAGAAAAAATGCCATTCCAGCGGATTTGAAAAACTATCAAAATACAAAACTGAAATTGAAAGAAAATTGAAATTGAAAACAAGAATAATACCAGTGGTAATGTCACTTGAATTATAAAAATGGAAAAACAACACATTTCTGAAAATTACAGAAAATTGTCTTATTGACACACACTAAGGAGAATTTTCTATGTAACGCTAGCAACTTCATCGGAGATAAAAAAAAAAAAAAAATAAACGACCTGCCTTAAATGGTAGTGTGTCAACATAGCAGAAATCGAATGATGATGATGAAATAATGCCATTGTTGAAAACTGGAAGAATATTGGATGAATGAAGATTTTGACAGGAATTTTTAATAATAGGATTTAATAAAATAAATTCAGAAAATAACAATGTAAATACAACAATGAATTAATAATGATAGACTTGTTGCATTTTTTTCCACTCATCCATTTGCCTGACAATTGTTATCATTTCGACTCGCTAATCAAGTTGGCTTATTTGCCCTTGTTTTCTTTTTTCTATTTTCTTTTTAAATAATATCTTTCCGTAAAAGCCGATCTCCATTAATCACAATTATTATCAAATAATAATTATTGTGCTGTCAAAATTGCATAATTACTCTGCGAAAAGATGAAATAAAAAAATAACAACATTGAAACAGTAAATTTCACGGTGTGTCTGAAGAAAGCGTAACAGAATATGAATGTTTAGTTATATTCTTGGTCGATGGGTGGGACAGAAAGATGTCAATGCTTCACAGATATTCATCATCAATTCGAGACAGAAAAGATTAGCATCATTGTTTGCCGGATCTACAGTCTCGAATCGATGATTGTCAGTCATATTTTAAGTCAAATTCATTTCGAATATTTATCGATTTTTTTCTTCGATGAAGTATTTTATTGCTTTATTCAATTTTCAACTTTGTCGATTTTAATGACCAGTATGCTAATCAATTTTGCTAATCATTGTCTTTAATTATTATTAATTCTGAACCAATAAACCAATAGAATTCACTGATATGTTTTCGATTTTGGTTGTGATCGTCACAATGTTTCGTCCATTCTATTCTCTGTTTATCTTCAAGTGTCTGTTTTATTTGGTCACCTTTCCAGATTTTCGAAATTAACTCTTCATTCAATCCACGAGGCTAGATTATTCTCTTTCTACATCCTACAGACTATCTTTATATCAGTTCATTACTTTCAGTTTAATAATCCTTTCAAAACTGTTGATCCTCTTTCGGGATCGCTTGCAGATGCTTCAACATGTTCCACTTAATCTCTTAATACAGTCTGAAATCTCCTTTTTAACAGCCTTTTTCGCTTTCAAAAAAAATTAGACCTCTAAACGCAAATCTGGACTCCCGGTCAATAGAGATGAATAATGCAATGATTTATAAAATTCCCAATGTAATTCAATATGGCTGGATACTTTTCGGACACATGTCATATATATATAAAATACATTTTTATGTTTAACGTTCTTTTTTATAGATACAAGTATTTAAGTAAATGCTCTGTTTATAATAAACAGTATTAAATAACATTTACCGGCCTGAATGTCCGAGAAATTTTCATAGAAAATATTCGTTCTTTGACAGGATTCGAACCTGCATCCTATACGGAACCGTCATTTACGCTGACGTGCCTTACCGATCGGCCACAAAGAAGCGTTCGGTAGGCAAGGTCGAATTTACTGCTTATAAACTTCAATCTTCCATGAATCTCGTACATTCATAACTGCTCTGGCGTATCAAATGTAAACAAATGACGTCATATATTAAGAAATGGACAAAGTCCGACAATTTATTTATTAAAGACATTTTTATGTTTAACGTTCTTTTTTTATAGATACAAGTATTTAAGTAAATGCTCTGTTGTCGGGCTTATGTGGTCCGATGATTCTGATAGCGATGCCGTCGGGAATTCTAAACTCCGATTACGGCCAACCTTGGCGGCAGTTGAAGAAGAGGACCCAGACTAAGCGCGAACAATTTCAAAGACCCTAAAGGTGGAACAGGCGATGACGATTACAACAGATCTCAACAGTAGACAAGCAGATGAAGAGGGCTACGCATTATAGACATGCTACAGAAGGTGCTACTCGAAATTATAACAGAGTCAGCGGCAGTCCGTTGCAGTTTCATAACTGGATTCAACATGCCTCATTCCACATGTGCCACAGAGGAAGGTCATGAAATCAAATGTGTGGGTCACTTTCTGGCAAGTTGAGTTCCACTTTAATAATCCAAAATATATTTCGGCTTTGAATAATCCGCAATGGGTTGATAAGCCGTAAAAAACAAATCAATTAATCATTAAACCCTTAACTGATTACTATAATAATGTTAAAATAAGAGTGAAAATGCTTAATCTCAAAATATTCAGATTTGTTATATTTCTTTTAATTGACTTTAAATGCTGATTTTCAAGGCAGGTAGCTAGCTCCCACCCGCCTAGAAGATTCCTACAGAACGATGATCCTCACTCAGAACATGTGCGTGCCTATAAGCGTGTGTACTCGTGTATCACATAAACGCAGTGTTACCTTATCATTCAATGAGGTTGAACAGCGCATAGCGAATGTAGTATGGACTTTTGCCGCTGCTCTTTGTGAGTAGCAGATTTTTGAACCAGTGCGCAAAGAGCAGAAAAAGGAATACTTTGAAAGATAATATGGAAACTGCGTGATATTTAGGATCAAATTACCCGAAATCTCAGGCAGCACTTCGAATACTATGAAATTATATATAGAATTTATATCTTTTATTATTTATACACATGGCGGGGGTTGCTGAGGCGTATGTGTTTGCGTGTTCACCAGTGTCTGTGTTCGTGCAGGAGAGCGTCTCTTTTTACTCCTCATTTAGTCTTGCTCTTTTCGATTCTGTAGAACAAAAATTCCCCCAAAGCAAATACGCAGATGTGGCTTTATCAGAAATAGCTCTGTTTTTCGCAGGAACTCTTCAGCTGGCCACTTCCCGCGAATTCCAGTCGAGGAATAATTATTCTGCTGATTCGTGCGAAAAGAAGAAAAAAAAAGAAGCAATAAAAATCTGACTAGTCCTCGCCTATATTACACCGCCATTGTTACAAAAAATATGTCTCATGAAAATTCGTACCAGAATAATTTTCTTTTCACCATAAGAATATGACACAGCATTCAACGAGTAAACACAGTATAACAGCGAATCATTTTTACTCTCTTTTCCCTCAAATGCAAGGCCCAACAGTCACTGAAGGTAGAGAGAAACTGAATAGAATTGTTTCATGGACATAAGAATTCTAGATTATAAGGATTTTGGAATAGATATTGGTTGCGTCTAGTCTTTCAAAGAGTAAGATTGTAGTACTCGAAAAGCATCCCCTCGAGAGTCTGTTCCACAAAGCAGAAAAGTTGTCCGAATGGAACTTCCTCCTTACCAATGGAATATGAAAGCAATGACGATGATTCGACTCTGTGTATGTGGCATGGCGAGTCTTAGCTGCAAAGGTCTGAAGTGGTGGAATTAAAGAATGTAGTTCGACATATGATTTGCTGTAGAAATAGCGATAGCGTAACGTGGGTCTTGCGAAATTGCGTCTGAAAAGGTGTTGTAGGGTGGAACATAATCCATCGCCTTCAAGGCTGCGCAAACTCTTTTGAGCTTTGCCGTGTCTGGAAAGTGAGGATTGGGTAGATATGGCAGAAGTACTCTATTTTTGGCCTGATAAGGTGCTTGTAAAGATAGAATAGGACAGGTGGAACCAAAAACCTTCTGGAAGAGCATAGATGTTGGGGAGACATTTTTCCAGTGTCTTTAGCGATGGATCCTATTTGAGTGAAATTTAGCCGCAAAAGATGATCAAAGCAAGTAGCCTCTTAAAGAGAGCAACCATTCACCGTGACTGAGGAGAATTCAAGGTCAGCTTGGTGATGATGAAAAATTATTTGTTCGGTTCGGTTAACGCGTGTTTATTTGTAGCATAAAAAAACGACTAAACTATATTAGTAGATCATCACTACTGCATAGTGAGTTCGATCCTCACTAGTTGTAGTCTTTTTACACCAGACTAATAAGTAAAAAAGTAAATAAACATTAATGAGTGTTTCACCTTGGATCAAAGTCACACGATTCCACTAATCAGATTATGACTATAGTCTTTCTTCTAAATTTCACAAGTCCCAAAAATACATATTTTCGTCAAGTCTAAAAATAGAGTTCACGATCCCAAGGAAAGGCGAAAACATAGAGTTGTAATTTTATTATTTGATTTTGTTCAACTTTAATATTTAAAAGTGATCTGGTCATCTTTAACATTTGATCTGGTCATCTTTAAATTTTAATCTGGTTATATTTAAAGTTTGATTTGGTCATCTTTAATATTTGATCTGGTTATCTTTGTTTTGTTCATCTTGCACGTTTAATCTGGACATCTTTAATGTTCGATCTGGTCATCTTCAACATTTCATTGGGTCATCTTTAATATTTGATCTGGCCGTCTTTAACATTGCGTCTAGTCATCTTTAAGGTTAGATTTGGGCTTCTTTAATGTTTGATCTGATTATCTTTGATATTTGACATGGTTATCTTTAATGTTAGATCTGGTCATCTTTATCGTTTGATCGTTAACATTTTTATCTTAACATTTGATCTAGTCGTCTTCAATGTTTAAATTACTTATCTTTAATATTTGATCTAGTCATCTTTTACGTTTGAGCTGGTTATCTTTAAATTTAGATTTGGACATCTTTAAGGTTTGATCTAATCAACTTTAACATTTGATCTGGTTATCTTTAATACATGTTCTGGATATCTTTATGGTTTGATCCGGTAATCATTAACGTTTCATCTGAACGTCTTTAACATTTAATGTTGTCATTTTTAATATTTGATCTGGTCATCTTTAAATTTTGATCTGGTCATCTTTAATGTCTTTTCTGGTTATTTTGAACGGTTGATCTGGACATTTTTATGGTTTGATCTATTAATGTTTAATATTTAATCTTCTTATGTATAATGTTTGATCTGGTCAACTTTAACGTTTCTTCTGGTCATCTTTAAGGTTTGTTCTGGTCATCTGGTCTTCTTTAATATCTGATTTGGTCTAGTTTAATGTTTCTTCTGATTATCTCTAGCGTTTGATTTGTTCCTCTTTAACGTTTGATGTGGTGATCTTTAACGTTTGATCTGATGTTTGATCTGGTCATTTTAACGTTTGATATGGTGATCTTTAATGTTTGATCTGGTCGGCTTTAATGTTCGATATGGTCATCTTTAACTTTTGATTTGTAATCTTTAACAATTGATCTGGTCATCTTTAATGTTTGATCTGGTAAACTTTAATATTTGATCTGATTATCTTTTATGCTTGATCTGGTCATCATTAAGCTTTAAAAGAATCTTTGATAGTTTTACAAATTCGAGACATATTTAACCAGTTAAAGAAAACAACCAGTGACGCTTATGGTCAATTATAATTCGAGATGCCCGACAAATTAAAATATCTCAGCCTAAATATAATTTACAAGAAGAAAGATTCCAAATTTCTGGGATCTTGACAAAATGTATCTGGGAAATGGTACTGGC
Organism: Acanthosepion pharaonis; assembly: GCA_903632075.3. Classification (NCBI taxonomy): domain Eukaryota; kingdom Metazoa; phylum Mollusca; class Cephalopoda; order Sepiida; family Sepiidae; genus Acanthosepion; species Acanthosepion pharaonis. The sequence goes on from CAHIKZ030002212.1 coordinate 805,534, forward strand.
AGGAATTGATCTTTCAATATGGAATTGGAACAATAGAAAACCTTTTACAAAGTAAAAAATCAATAAAAAATTTGGATGCATGCCAAAACAATTTTTATGATGCAATTCTGACAAAGCGAAATTCCATGAAAATTGGTATAGGAAGTTCTTCTAAATACGGCGCATTATCCAGTCTTACCATCTTGAGATTATCACTTCTTCAGTTCCGTACAACATTCATCATCAGTGCATTTGGTGCTGTGGTGCAATGAATCCTCGGAATAATAAATTCTATAATTGCTGAGAAAGAGGAAATTTATTGTGAACATTTAGTTTTGGGACCTGGAGCTGGAGCTAATATATTTTTTGCTGGCTTCAGCTCCGTCTCCAACTTTTCTAAATTATCTGTTGCCACAGCCCAGCACAAAAGTTGTAGAAGGCCGTACGTGATGACCCAGAAGGCCGCATGTGGTCTTAAAGCCGCGGGTTTCCCACCCTTGTTCTAAAACCTAGCTTCCACAAATTTTTAGACACTTTTCTTTTCTCCATTGATCCCACAAATAATGTTGCTCTCAAAGAGTAGGGGGAAAAGTCCGTACTACATTCATTTTGCACGTGGTATTCAGGTTCCTAGAAATTCTTGATAATGTATTATTCTAGTTCGCAGTTTTTATCGAAGAAAATGCACACAAAAGAGAACAAAAGTGATTTAAAACCTTTTTTTTCTCGTGCTTGTCAAACAAAATGACGACGTAAGGTTTTTATTTAATTATAACATCGGACACTTTGGTGATTTGTGACTTTAATTACCACTGAGATCTCACTTAGAATAATTGTATGACCGCCAAATTGCACCTGTGTGTAAAGTTATGAATAATTGAAATGTTTTTCTGACCGGTTTTCTTTATTGCCGGCATCTGGTCGGAACTTTTCTGGTTTGCCTATGGTTATTTACATATTTTCTGTTGAAGTTCTTGCTGTTTTTTTTTAATATTTCTGTATATTAATATGCATTAATATGTATGTACAAAGAATATCTGGAAAATAAGCAACAATTCAATCAATGTTAGTCAAAATGTAGCTTACCTATGACAATGGTATATTAGACCTACTTCAAAAGGACTGTCGTTGGGACCTCCCACGTTTATCTCAGCATCTAATTCACTTTCAAACCCTAAAATTCCTCTTTAGACAACACCAGCTAGCTATTGCTTCTTAACGTTCTCCTTAATCTTTTGTAATAATTCGTGCCTGATGAGTTGGTATGACAATGAAACATCGAACATATATATATATATATATATATATATATATATATAGACAAATTCCGACAATTATTTTAAGACATTTTTTATGAAAAGAATGTATAAACATAAAAATGTCTTAAAATAATTGTCGGACTTAGTCCATTTCATAATGTGTGACATAATTTATTTTCATTTGGATACGCATCGAGCAGATATGAATGTACGTGAAAGATTTATGGAAGATTGAAGTTTAAAGCCAGTAAATTCGACCTTGCTAATCGAACGATTCTCCGTGGCTCAATCGGTTAAGGCACGTCAGGCTAAATGACGGTCCCGTATAGGATACAATTTCGATTCCTGTCGGAGGACGAATATTTTCTATGAAAATTTCTCGGACATTCAGGTCGATAAATGTTATTAATACTGTTTATTATAAAACAGAGCATTTGCTTAAATATTTGTATCTATAAAAAGAATGTATAAAAAATGCCTTAATATATATATATATATATATATATATATATATATATATATATATACCCAAGTATAGGATTGGTGTATACGGAATAAATTCCAATAACCAACAAATACTATTCTTAAAAGAGTGTTCAATACAGATTAAAGGAAATATATAGATATATTATAAAATCACTACAAAATAGCCATTTTGTTTCAACACTTCTGGTGTCTTCAAGTGATGGTGTTGTATTCTCTCGACCTCCATCCTTTGGATTTTTAGCT
>CAHIKZ030002212.1:810000-870000 GCA_903632075.3 Acanthosepion pharaonis
ATAAATCCTGGGCAATTTCTTGCCTCGTTCTCTTTTTCATTTTCAGCGAACACATCTACAAAGTAAGCTCTCGCAGAAGATTGCGTCTTCCCATTTGTGGGAGACGCCATGAACTTTATCGACACATACACGTATGTACGAACATTCATCAAAAATACAAACTCTTTACGTTCACACACAAACACAAATGTTAATGTCTATGTCCATTGTAAATTTTGTTGTTTAATACGTATATTGGTTGATATATATATATATATATATATATATATATATATATATATATATATATATATATATCGGTCTTGTTGGTTTTCTTTACACTTCTTTATGGTGGAATCAATCACTGCGTCCGCTATATTTTGTAGTGGACCATTTAATATTCTATCAGGTGTTACACACGTGTTCCTAATTTAACAACGCGTAAACCTGTGGTTCTCTATACTTCTACAGATGCATTCCATCTGAGAATATTTACAAACACACACACACACACACACACACACACACACACACACACACACATATAGATAGATAGATAGATAGATAGATAGATAGATAGATAGATAATATTAGTGGTAAATATACACATACATATGCAAACTTCAAACGAGATTATAATGGACATTTCGTATTTGAAATAGAATTATTAAAACGCGTGTATTCGTCCTGGGCATTCAAATAATCATAATAAAGGAAATGTGTTGTCCGATAGGGATCGAATCGGCATCTTCACACCGCCCTCCTTTGTAGAGGAAATCATCTCTCGGTCATGAAGAACGTCACAGTAAGCAAGGATTTGTTTTCTTTTTCATCTACGTTTAAGATACGAAACTATGCAGAAATGACTTTCGAGAAAAAAAAATAATCTGGTGAAGAGTATGTGGTTTTCTATAAAAGGGAAAATATTGCCTTGCTTATTGTGGCGTCTATTTCAAATACGAAGTGTCCACTATAATAACTTCTGATGTAATATGTCGGATATGTGGAGGTATATTCACTAACACCATGTAATTAGAAAAATTGGGTTTTTGTTCACAAGGAAAACAGTAGAAACAAACCTACACAATAAGAAAAACAAACAGTAAATTCTATGGTAATTTCATACAATTTCATTTATGTATTTGTGGGTGTGTTTTAAATTACAATTGTGATAATTGCTATAAAAAGCAGGAAAACATTCCGTAATATCACAAGTCCTATCACGGAGGGAACTTACACACGTGTTATCATCACGACAGTCCTTGTGAGAAGAGGTTGAATCTTTTGGCGGGATGTCTGTACTTCCGGCAGGAACAGTTCCTATTACATGCTGGGAATAATTTCATTATTTTTATTTTTATTTATTTATTTATTTTAAACGAGGTTTAAATATTATCTTATTTTATTTATTTCCCACATATAAAACACAAATTCATTAATTCTTATGTTCACCTTAATGTCCTTGGAAAAAGGCCTGAATGCGTGTCCACCACCCCCACCCACCCTGTCTATGGGTTAAAAACTGAAAATGAGAAAAATCCATCATCCTATTTCCTTTTCTTTGTGAAATCGACTTCATCTTCACAAGAAAGATACCCAGTGTTGTAATTTTACATGTGCTCGCCAAACATGCTGGGTGCGTTAGTTAGAACTTAATTCTCAATTGCCAATGATAATTGCCCCAACCTTTAACACCAATGAAGAGAAAAGTTTTCTTGTTTTGTTTTGTTGTGTTTTTTTTTTTTGGGGGGGGCGGGTGTTAATGCTGAATCAAGACAGAGAAATACTTTGCATCAAAGTTGAAAACAGAAAAGAAAAAAACGCTGCTCGCTTTTCTTCCACTGCCTACTTTCAGCTACATTGATTTTTGTCTTTCCCTTATGTTTTTTTGATGATTGTGTTCTCAGCATAAAACTAAAAAAAAAATGCAGGCACGCAACAACTAATTTCCTTTTGAGATTCATTGTTAATCACCTCGGGTTGTGATACGACTTTGTACTGATTGGTTACATCGCAGGACACGATCATGAGAATGCCCCCCCCCCGAAATAAAATAATTTCTATAACTGACTGAAAAGAAACCAGAACAAAAACAAAATAGATTTCGCTAAGTCTATTTTAATCCAGCCTCTTGGTCATCGTCAAATCATGTTGTCAGCGTTTGTATTTTGAGAGAACTGAAAAGAAAAGCCGACCGATTGACGCCGTAGGAATGAAAAGCTGTCGATCGCAATCAGAAAAATCGGCCCTCGACAATTGTTCGCTAATTACAAATAATGAGAAACTGATGTCATCCATTTGATGGATGACATCGTCGGTCGTTTTGACAGAAATTAGAGATGGCCGATAAGTTTGGACGCTTAACCAAGCGTCTTTCTATTGACTCTCAACAAACTGCTCTCTCTCTCTCTCTCTCTCTCTCTTCTTCTCAATTTCTATTAGTTTCTTGCTCTCCCTTTAACTGATAGTGCTTGCTTTTATCCCCCTCTCTCTCTCTTTCTCGCTTTCTTCCTCTCTCACACACACACACACACACACTCTCTATCTCTTTCTCTATCACAGTATGTTTGTCTTTGTGCATATTCTCAGTCTCTTTCTTTCTCTCTCTCACTCTCTCTCTTTTCCTTTCTCACAATCTTCCTTTCTTTTTTCTACTCTGATTATCATGTTCGATAGTAATATATATTCTATCTATCTATCTATCTATCTATCTGACACGTTCTCACGTCCTTTCTCGCGTTTACTCTCTCTTTCGTTACCTCTCTGTCTTTCGCTCTTTTTCTCGTCCTACCTTTCTCACTTACTATCCTGTTTACTCTCCTTCTCTCTCTCTCTCTCTCTCTCTCTCTATCTATCTATCTATCTATCTCTCTTTTTCTCATATTGTTTCTCCCCTGCCCCCCCCCCATAATCTCACACTTCATTCATATTTTCTATTCATATGTGGTGGACAATCTTAAGAAATAATTTTTTTCTCTTTTCTGTTTGAATTTCTCGCATGAGGAGTTATCATTATTTACACTATTTACATTTGATCTATTGTTTTCAAATTTGTTGTTGCTATCAATCTATTCCGGCCTTCCTCGGATGTATACCGATCCGAGTCGATATACGCCTGATGAAGGCCGGAGGGTAAAATGACTGAAACGTTTTCATAACAACAACAAAATTGAAGACAATAGTCCGAATGTAAATTGTGTAAATAACTTTACCCTCTTTCTCTCATCCTCTCTCTCAATCTCTGTCACAATTTTTGTTATTTTCTATCACCCTGTTTCTCTTTATGTAGTCTGGCTTTAATAGTTTACAATATCTGGTTTTACAGAAAAATCGCGCATCTAAATCTTTCAACTGTGATAAAAACACAAAAAAAATTAAAAAAAATTGAATAAACCTTTAAAAAATGGCCGGATGACTTTGTATGTTAAGGCAAAAATTCTACCGGTATGCGTGTGTGCGAGCCATTGCTTGAGGCAGACACCCTTCAATGTCTTCGTCTATGAATTCTCTCCGTGAACACAGCTTGCATACGCCCAGTAAATAAATTACCCCTACACACGTAGACCACAATAAGCGATGAGCAGTGCCGTCTTAAATCACCACCTTACACTCGTCTACCAAACGTGTTCTCCTATTCAAAATTCTAAGGCCCACCTGCTATCTTCTTTCACCCAAACTCTCTTTACTCTCCAGCTTTGCACTCCTCTACATCTCGCCTCGATCTCATTCGAAAACGAGATTTATTTCTCCATTCAGATATTTGCCAACTCATCACAGACATCACTTAGCCGAATAATTATCTCATTTCGTTACGATTTTCTTCATTTGCGTCCGTATCGCCAATCACCATTACGAATACATTCGATATTGCTTACTTATTATTTGCTTGTGTAAGTTGTAATATTACGCGTTAGATTTGTCATTTTACATTCGATCTGATATTTACAAATAATAAACAGCGCTCTCTTTTAGTACCGACATTATCTAAGAACCCCCTTTACTCGAGGAAGGTTTGTTTTTTTGTTGTTGTTGTTGCGTTCTGTGTCGTCTCCCACGCTACTAGCCAAAATAGTATCAACGAAAATGCTAATTTCTTTTTGGCATTCGTTTTATTAAGAGTTGGCAGCTTGAATTCTAAGAGGCAGTAGGAGGATTGACGTCACAGGAACACATGTCGCACATTTGCTCAGCGTCCCTCAGCGGGTGGTCTTAGCCAGTCGCAAACCTGGGTGTGGGAGGCGTATGAACGGTTCAGAATTCTTGAGACCCTCTGCTGAATTCACGCCGTTTTGGACATATTCAAACCCCAAGCAAAGGCAATCCGTCACTGTTAGAATAACCCACCCACGAGCCACTCCGGCTAATTGCTGACCATGGACTATAATAATAATAATAAACAAAAAGACGCAAACAACAAAAAAGTACCTCCTTATCGATGTGGCAGTCCCTGCGGACTGCAATGTATCTTTGAAGATTTTCAAAAGCTATCAAAATACAAGGACCTTGAAATCGAAATCTAAAATGTGGCACATGGGAACATCAGCAATCCCTGTTGTAGTTGGAGCCCTCGGGTTGATTGGAAAAATTCAGTGGACTAACTGAAGAAATTCCCGGAAGTCCATGCCGTAAAAAAACAAATAAATGGTTCTCATGAGTACAGCCCACACTTTAAGAAGTGTTTTATCTATGTTTTTTTTTTTTTTTTTGTCAGTGGAAAATGTCATGATACCATTTCTAACCTTAGGTCTCTGTGCGGGACCCAGAAAGAAATGTGTACACACCAAAAATCAAAGGAAATAAAATATGCAAGTTTGAATGAAAATCAATTTTCGCCGATTCACTTGATCCAAATAAACTTCCCGTTCTACGTAAACAAGAAACATTGATTCAAAATTTTAAAAAATGAAAGGAAAGAAAACATTTCTTTTCTTTTGTATTTAATAAAACATGTATCAGTGAAAGACTACCACCTAAATGCGTAGAAATACATTTACAAACAGGGACGGGTAATCGCCATCACATATACACTCAGACAAAAAAGACAAAAGAAGAACCGAGAAATGTTATTTAAATTCAGAAGCGGATGAGATTTCAAATCTAAAATCATTCCCAGACAGATTGTCATTGAGCGATGGTTATCGCCCCTCTGGGGGAAAAAAAAACTTTTCTCACGGAAGTGTATGGTCAGGGATCAGAAACTGTTTTGTCTAAATCATTTCTGTGGTGACGTTCGTTTTCGGGATGGGGGGTGGTAACAAGTTTTTTCCTCTATACGAACTGAATAATCGTTCACTTAGGATAATGGAACTATTTCGTAAATATCTATTTTTATATGCTACATACTTTGCTTAAATCGTTCAGATAAGTCGCTCCAAAATGAATAATTGGCTTAGATATTAACACGAGATGAAAACCACTTCTCAGGGAAGGAAAGCAATTATTTCAGTATTAATTGTTGAAATAATTATTTTTCCGCCTATATTGGACATCAAGATGATGATAATCTGAAATATGTTTGGGACTTAAATAAGCCACAATGGTTAATAAGCCGTAAAAACTAATCAATCAACATAAAGATTAAGCACATACTGATACACACACACACACACACACACACACACACACACACACACACACACACATACATATATATATATATATATATATATATATATATATATATATATATATATATATTATCACTTTAAACGTTATTTTTAGCGGATACTCATATTTGAGTAGACCCTCCATTTATTTATTAAACAGTATATTTATTTATTTTCGTCTTAAGAAGGAATTAAAGAATATTGTTACCCGTTTGTGGTCAGGAGTCTGCAATGAGGAAAATAGGTCTTTTTCCACAAAACTTGGTAAATGATTTTGAATTCTCCCCAAATTGAAAAGTATTGTGCAACTCCAGCCCAGAGATGGCAGCCATACTCCATTTCAGGTTTGAATCAAACTCTTGTAAAGATAAAGCCTAGCTGAAGGAGTCCTGTACTTGCTAGTGCGCGGTCGAATGATACAAACCTGTTATTTGTCGTTGAACATGATAAAGCTGACCTTGCTTGAGAATTGAAATCATTTGAATTCTAAGGGCAAGTCTGTTGAAATTATGGCTAATCTGCATCATTTTCTTTTTAAAAAAAATGTCTAGCAGTTGTACATACATGTAGACTTGTATTTCTTTCGAATTCTTTATTCTGCTTTCCTTATGATTTTTTATTGTTAAAGGAAAATAAATAATGAATGCCATATGATTAGATTTAAACTTCCGGAACAGATAAATTCTGTGTTCCATTATTGTTTTATTGCAGAGGATAAAAGTGCAGGTTTCATACTAAATGTCTATCCTGATCTGAAATGATTACCTCAGAAAGTCGACCGGTGTGTTGTGATAGAAAGCAACTTAGAAAAAGTAGATCCTTTAAAATAAAAAAAAAACGGCAGCAATTTTCCCCTATTTTACAAACCAACTGCTCCATTTATTACCGTGACATTATATGTTGATCGGTGAAAGTGTTAATCAGCTATGACACAAGGCGAGATCAATGACAGCAATGATTTACGGTGAAATATATCGATTCTATATATGAAATGTTCAGATCAATACAATATTGATCTTCGGATATGGGATAGTTGTTTTATGGCAAGAGAAGATCACAGGCCAGTGGCTGGTTTGAAATCAAAAGAATTACTAAATGAACCGCTGGTCACATCCACCAAAAGGTTTCCGTCTTGTATTCGACGAAACAAAATTTAGAAGATAGGAAAGACAAATCTATAAGTTAGAGGAAGCAGATATTTAAAAAGTAAGAAGCAGATATTTAAAAGGTAAGAAGCAGATATTTAAAAGGTAGGGAGCAGAAATTTAAAAGGTAGGGAGCAGAAATTTAAAAGCTAGGGAGCAAATATTGAAAAGGTAGGAAGCACATATTTAAAAGCTAGGGAGCAGATATTTAAAAGCTAGGGAGCAGATATTGAAAAGGTACGAAGCAGAAATTTAAAAGGTAGGAAGCAGATATTTAAAAGGTAAGAAGCAGATATTTAAAAGGTAAGAAGCAGAAATTTAAAAGTTAAGAAGCGGATATTTAAAAGGTAGGGAGCAGATATTTAAAAGGTAAGAAGCAGATATGTAAAAGCTAAGAAGCAGAAATTTAAAAGGTAAGAAGCAGATATTTATAAGGTAGGGAGCAGATATTTAAAAGGTAGGAAGGAGTAATTTAAAAGGTAGGAAGCAGATATTCAAAAAGGTAGGAAGCAGATATTTAAAAGGTAGGGAGTAGATATTTAAAAGGTAGGGAGCAGATATTGAAAAGGTAGGGAGCAGATATTGAAAAGTTAAGAAGCAGATATTTAAAAGGTAAGAAGCAGATATTTAAAAGTAAGAAGCAGATATTTAAAAGGTAGGGAGCAGAAATTTAAAAGGTAGGGAGCAGATATTTAAAAGCTAGGGAGCAAATATTGAAAAGGTAGGAAGCACATATTTAAAAGCTAGGGAGCAGATATTTAAAAGCTAGGGAGCAGATATTTAAAAGGTAGGAAACAGAAATTTAAAAGGTAGGAAGCAGATATTTAAAAGCTAGGGAGCAGATATTGAAAAGTTAGGAAGCAGAAATTTAAAAGGTAGGAAGCAGATATTTAAAAGGTAGGAAGCAGATATTTAAAAGTTAAGAAGCATATATGTAAAAGGTAGGAAGCAGAAATTTAAAAGGTAGGAAGCAGATATTTATAAGGTAGGGAGCAGATATTTAAAAGGTAGGAAGGAGTAATTTAAAAGGTAGGAAGCAGATATTCAAAAAGGTAGGAAGCAGATATTTAAAAGGTAGGGAGTAGATATTTAAAAGGTAGGGAGCAGATATTTAAAAGGTAGGAAGCAGATATTTAAAAGTTAAGAAGCAGATATGCAAAAGGTAAGAAGCAGATATTTAAAAGGTAGGGAGCAGATATTAAAGATAGGGAGCAGATATTTAAATGTAGGAAACAGAAATTTAAAAACGTAGGAAGGAGATATTTAAAAGGTAAGAAGTAGATATTTAAAAGGTATGAAGTAGATATTTAAAAGGAAGGATGCAGATATTTAAAAGTTAGGCAGCAGATATTTAAAAGGTAGGAAGCATATATTTAAAAAGTAGGAAACAGAAATTTAAAAGGTAGGAAACAGAAATTTAAAAGGTAGGAAGCAGATATTTAAAAGGTAAGAAGCAGATATTTAAAAGTAAGAAGCAGATATTGAAAATGTAGGGAGCAGATATTTAAATGCTAGGGAGCAGGTATTTAAAAGCTAGGGAGCAGATATTTAAAAGGTAGGAAGCAGATATTTAAAAGGTAGGAAGCAGATATTTAAAAGGTAGGGAGCAGAAATTTAGAAGTTAAGAAGCTGAAATGTAAAATGAAAAAAGAAATTTTGTTAATATTTTTAGTAATACTATTTTCATTTTATTTGTTGATTTCTACGGCGATTCTCAAACATTCCGGTCACTATTATGTCGCGACGATAAGAAACAACGAAGCAGCTTCCTATTCTAAATTACATCTCTCTCCTAAATGTATGTACAATGGTGAAACGAGCCACCTACATAAAAAAAAACTCGATTTGCTTAATAATTCCTAAGAATCATTCGACATTTATACTTTCAACGGTAGTATCTGTGGTTATTCAGGTCTCTAATGCAATTTATCGCATTTACGTGAACACAGAACGAGGGGAGACACTGACCTGAACGCAAATGGTATGAACCACTAAACACGGTTCAAGATTAACATCAAGCCAAATTAAGATAGCCTTGCAAATTTCCCCTGTTAAATAATCAAATATAGATTGCATGGTCGGATGTCTTTTAAAGTCATCTAGTCTTTTTAATGTGATTTAAGTTTCAAAAAATAAAGTGCGAGATGATGGAAATTATCGAAATGTCACCAAGGTTAAGTTAACGGGAAATCACTGAAATATCCAGGCATGTTGCCCAAGTCACCCAAAAGAAAGATTCTGATGGGGGGGGCATTTGAGATATAAAAAAAACCAAGTAGGCCTTCGTAATTAGGCAAAAGATAAAAATGTCACAAACAATGAGTGAATAAAAAATCAATAATATTAGATATTAAACTGGTTAATTTTTTTAGATAATCCTATATTGGGGGGAGGCAAATGATCCGTAACCCCCATAAAATACGATTATCCAAAACTTTTAATGTGGGAGGTTCTGTTCACTATGTAATTTCAACATAAAATGGACCTTGACCAGTGAAACAATTTGGAAATTCTTTGGAACCACTTAATTCTTTAAAGATGATGGAAAGTAACAGAAAATGACAAATTCCTACATTCATACAAACTTTAAAATTCTTAATTCTGAATCCTAAACTCTCCAGACCTCAGAATATAAGTTTCATGCACTTTTTAGAAGCAGCATATCATTTTTACAAAATAATAGTTTCAGTTAATTTCAGTGGGCCAAAATCTTTCTCAAAATCGTAAAAAGTATTGTGTAATACATTGATGTGGTAACTCTAATAAATTTCATCATTTATTTATTAGTTTGTCTTCCCCAAAATCAGAATGAGCGAGAACGATGGTTAAAGGCAATAACTGAAGACAACGCCTTTGACAAATCAAATACTGTTGTTTGTGAAAAGAATTTTCCATCTCATTATGAAACAATGATGATTATTACAAGAAACGTACGACCCATAAATCCAAAATCAATATTTGATCATTTGCTATAAATTACATAGTCCTCAACCAAAACCAACAAATAAAACTTCTGTATCTGTGCAAAATGATTCAGAAGAAGTATTCCAATGTTTTTAATTAAAATTTTTGAAAGATTGAGAAGCTTGGAATATCAAAGCATGCTGTCCAAGTCACCCGGAACAAGGATTCTGATGTTGGGGGTGGGGTGACATTTTAGATATAAAAAAAGGCAAGTAGAGCTTGGGAATTAGGCAAAATAGATAAATGTCACAAAGAATGAGTGAATGTGAAATCACTGCGGTGCTTGAAATATCAAAACATGTTGTCCAAGTCACTCTGGAAAAGGATACTTATGTTGGGTAAGATTCCGATATGATAATGACTGGTAGACATTCAAAAGGAGACAAAAGAGATCATTCAAAAGGAGACAAAAGAGATTATACATCTCTATATTCAAGATGAAATGAAAAGCTCGTCAAGTAATAGATGAAAGTATCATTACTACTGAAGTATGAATCATGCAATAAGGATACTGCGTAAATTTATCGAAATGGATGAAGTGCAACCAAAAAACATTATTAACCAAAAGTAAGACGAAATAAAAATAAGACGAAAACACTGGGCGAAAGAACGTCTTCTATGGTAGAATAAAAAATGGCCAAAAGTGACATATTGTGACAAGATTATATGTCCGAAGACGAATTGGTACAACAAACAATCCAAAATATAAAACAAAATAAGTAAAATTAGTTCTTGGATGGTTAATGGTTTGGGTCTATGTAAAAAAAAAAAAATCAGTGACGCAAAAGATAAAAATCGATGGAATATTGAACAGTGAAAAATATATTACTTAGATGAAATATACCATTATGAGGGTAATACCTTTGCCATACATCGCGTGTAAAAAGAAAAATGAGTTTCTCACTGATGAAGACAATGCAGTGTTACAGATTTGGTCTAACCAAAGCTCTGGCCTCATATTGAATGAGTTGAAAACTCGTTGCCTGACAAAGCCAAATTGTATAAATAGATTCAACAGGATTCAGAAACTACGCTGTTTTAAAGGATGCTCGATGTAACAAGACAAACATTTTCACTTTCAAAATTAATCATTTAAGTTTTTAAATAATAAATAATGAATAATTACTTATATGTGGTGTTCTTGTTACATTGAGTTACAGTATTTAATTTTATCTTTTTCTTTTCAATTTTTTTCAGACCCAGAGCAAGTTTCCGATAAAAACAAAATAGAAAATTATGGAGGTAAATTCTAATCAAAATTACTAGTAATGGCTGACAATACCTTAGCTAATACAAATTGCTGCTACTGTTAATACAAGTATAAAAAATAAACATGGCGGTGAGAGCGCTTGTAAAATAACGGTTGGCTTTAAATGTTAGATTCAAAGCCAAACCATTGAGTTCTCGTAGCTCAGTCATAAGGAGCAGCTGGTGAAACTTTCTGAATGTTTGACTACTCACTGCCGCAGATTGACAACCTGAATAATGTCGCTATATAAAAAAAAAGCTAATCTAAAAGGTGGTTGTGTTTGTGTTATTAATATCATTATTTTGCTACTACTACTACTACTACTACGACATAATGAACATTAATTTACGTTAATTCTATGTACAGGATTTAACCTCCTCTGTTGAAGCCTCAGATATTTCAGGATGGAAACCGATATGAATTGAGTAATTCAAAGTCAGTAATCTTTTCCACGTGAAAGGTTTTAACATTGTTTTAAATATTTTTTCCGCATTAAGGAAATCTGGAAACTAATGAAAGGGAGATAATTTCAAAATTAATCCGCGTTTTAAAAACAAAATCCGTATGTCTTTTTTGTATGACGCCATGAGAGCAAATATGTTCTTATCTGAGTTTTGTTAAACGAGTTAATTAAATTATTATTCTGTTATTTTGTTCGATCTAATTTCCTTCGTCTCAGCCTCTCCTCGACGCTTGCAACATATCGGCCGAGTAATCTCAGGCCTTCCTCAGGTGTTTTGGGTTCTATTGTTGTCGCATCCACACCTCACACACGTTGTGTTGGGATTTTCCGAAGAACACAAAAAAACGTCTATAAGAGGGGAATAGGCTTCCTCTCTGACTCGCGTTGTATAGCGAGATAACGCCGGGTTTTCCTTTTCCTGCATAGGGGTCGCGTAGTATTCTTAGGGCTTTTCTTCTGTCGTCTGAAGCTTCTCTCGTTATTAGGGGCCAGGTAAGAATTATATAATTCTTAGACGACAGCATAGGCTTCTTCGTTCTTTTCTATGTCTTCTTCGTCTCTAAGATGACGTCTTTTAGGCCGGGGGAAAGTAGGTGGCCGAAGAACTTTGTTTCCCAAATATTTTTCTTCGTGCCCCTTAAATTAGAGTCTGTTTCAACGATTTCCATTATCCCTCCTGGTCTTATAACGTGTTAAAGTTGACATGCTGCCACGGATTAAGGATTAGGAATTGACAAACTCGAACGGAGAAAAATAACACAAGTGTGCACAAAAAGGAGTAAAATCATTTATTAAACTTTTAGGTACAAGAGAGCTAAGAAAGGGAAGATAATAATCAAAGTCATTGGACTTAGGTAAGTTTTCTCAACAACAACAAGAAATCACAAGATCTCAAAGAACTGTTAACAAAACTTCTTTTCTGTCACAAGATAAGTCCGCAAAATACCATTTTTTGCAACACCATTGTAAATCTTTCTTTCTCTCTTCTTATTTTTTCTTCGTGTTCTTCAATACTACACTTATAAAATCTTTTGAATCTCTAATGTTTGTCTTCGTTCTTTTTTTTCTCACGCCATCTCATGCCACTGAATTATCCTTATTCATGCCAAGAAAATAGGAACAACTTAATAAGGCATTTGCTTAGATCTGACTCGTTTCAGGAAAAGGTTCATGGTGTATTATTTTGGTATCTACTAAGGAATTTGTAGCAGTTACCTACTTTCCCTCTTTTTTTCTTTCTTTTGCTCTCTTACATTTGTGAAATTTAATTGTGCAAAAATTTTTGCTCAGAATAACCGAATTTAAAACTGTAAAAAGTATAAAGGCTTTGTTGTTTAATCTTGACTTCATTAAAAGGAAAATAACTTTGGCTATAGATATTATGTTAGAGGAGGATTCCTTCAAAAAAAATGACAACCTCCACAGGTCGATTTAATAAATTAACAAATAAGCCTGTGAAAAGCTGATATTAATTTGGAAAAAGTGGCTTTTTACAAGATGAAATATTGGAAACTGAATTTATTTCTAACGTATATAAAAAAATGGCAGAGATAAAAGAAAAAAGTTTTTTTTCTGCCACTCCCATTGGTATCACCACAAAATTCTAATGTGGCAGACCAACTACAGTTTCACGGCAATGCACCAAATTTAGCACTAGAGAAGTCGGAAACTTTGAATTTAAGAATTTCTTGGTTCAATTCGAGAACTGTGTTACATCAGTAAATTCTGAGAAAGCAAAACTGTCACTTTTATTGACCGGCTACGCGTCGCAATTAATATCACATCTTTCACTCGAAGATGATAATTATGTCGTGACCATCAGTTTATTGAAAGGGGAATTTTTAGATATACCCTTCATTATTGACAAAATTTTCAAACAATTACTGGACAATAACCCTAAATATGACCCAATTTTTTAATGTGAAAAGATATTTGTCTGAAATTAAAGCTGACTTTTCCGAACTGAAATCTTTTTAAAGTACACACCGGGCTTTGAAATAGCTATATATTTTTTTCAAAATTAGCCCCTACTCTTTAAAAAGAATTAATTCACAGGGTTGGTAGCAATTATCCAAAAAGAAACAATATTTTTGAAACTGAAATGAGGTAATAAAAACTTTAATAAAAAACACTTTAAAAAAAAAAATAACAGCAATTCTTACGGCCAAGAAAATCTTATGTGGCGGGAGAGGAATTATAACAGGGACCATATTTTTAAAAAAATGTGTTTCTACACTAGTAAAATTTTCGGTTAAAGCTAACAAATTTATTACACATTGGAAGCTTTGTGACCTAAACGGACATTTTATCAGTCGTTATACCAAATATTCTACCTTTGAGTCGAGACGCTTTAGATGTAAAGAACTTGACTTGTGCATTTTCTGTACAAGTATTAATCAGAGAACTGAAGATTGGCCTGGCGAAAACAATAAACTACCCCGTGATTGTGCAATTTGCAAATCCAGAGGCCACGTTAGACCACTTTGTGAAGAATGTGTTAAAAGAAAAACTATTCTTCTACTAATTTGTGTATCAACACTAGCATGCAGGAAAAAACACTTTGTCTTACCTATAGTGTTAATTACTGTATCAAAAGGAAAAATAAATACAAACTCAGCTGTCTATTTGATAAAGTCTGCCAGATGTTCTACTTTTCTAAACATGTGATAAAAAATTTAAAATGTGACCTTCATTGTTTAATTTCGAGGAATAAATTCATTGTGCAATCAACTTCACTAAATTATACTATAAGTAACAGTAAGCCATAATCCGTTGCACCCTTGATAAATACTCGGATTTTAATCAATTAATTAATCTAACAGCTAATATATTTAAGATCCGAAATCGAATAAAAGACAAAAAGTGCCAACGTTTATTTCTTTAAGGTAATGCAACAACAAAGCTTTATAAAAGAAATTACTTACCTTCAATACCTCCATGGTAAAAAAAATAAATATCTGAATTAGTAACAAATTTGAACTTATTTATAGAACAAAGTGTTGAGGGGGGGGGTAATCAGAGCTAAGGATAGAATAGGTAGAAACACAACATATGGTTATAAAGTTACCAATCCTGTTCGGTTTTGGTTAAAGTTCATACCTTAACCAAACTTATGACCATTGAACATCACAAAAGATACAAACTTCTTGATATACAACTAACCCTCCCTAAAGCAAGAGAAGCTGTCAAAAATGTTATTTCATAATGTATCATGTGTCAAAAATTTAATAATCTAGCTTTCAAATATCCTAAAGTTACGAATCTGCGTAAGCACAGAGTCACCTTGTTAAACCATTTCTACATACTGGGATTGACTACACTGGATATGTTTGGGTGAAAAGTGACCATGGTGTTAGTAAGATGCATATGATTATCTTTACTTGTCTTAATATTAAAGAAATACATATAAAATAGTTAAAGACTTGAGCACTCACTTGAACGGATCCCTTAGTATTGTGACTGGCAGTTTCAGTAATATGACTTCTGATTGGTTCCTTTTCAACCAATCACATGGATCAATCAGAAGGCCCATTACTGAAGCTGCTTTGTCCTGATCTGCGCACATTTTTGGAATCTTTCTTCCTCTTTCTCACGTTTGCTTTGAACGAGTACTGTGGCACCATGCATCCAGGCGATTTGAAAGATATATTTATAGATATATGATTTGCTTTTTTACGGTTTATCAACCATTTGAGGATTATGTAAGGCCGAAATGTATTTTAGGTTTTAAGAATAATTCTTTCTTTTTGCAAGAGGATCGTGGCACCATGCATTCAGGCGATTTGAAAGAAAGAAAGGGAAGAAGAAGAAAGGGAAAAGGAAAAAGTAATGCGGACAGATCATAGACGAACACACACACACACGGCTTAAGAGACGGGAATAAGAAAGAAAAGGGTTATTTTTGATAGGTGTCAAATGTCGAAAAGAGTTTCATTACAATGACAATGAGATTGAGTGGGTGGGGAGGTGTTATCTAAACTATTGGTACGAGAAAACATCTAGGCCACCTGCGAACAAGCATTGACCGATTTCCGCGTATCCGCGCAAATGGAATTGTGTTATCAAGAGATGTCACCAGGGAAGAAGTCCACTTGGCAACGTTAGATTTTGATAATTGACAAAACACAGGTGTAGCTTGAAGCCTTAGCTGGGTATGGAAAATTAAAATCCCACGCAAGTAGTTTCACTGGTTAAGTTTTCTTTTCGACAAAACAGACTTTTGCCCTGCGATAATAAAATTTTGTTATCAGACACATGAACCGAAGGAAACTGAAATATTTTTATTTCTGCTTTGGAGACGCCAGACTGGCGGAAAACTTGGAGAAAATTCCTTTCTGAGACCATGTCAGATAATCCAGCCGTCTAGTGCATTACCGATAAACTGCTTGACAAACGCCACGTGTTGAACAAAGAGTTGTCACATTAACCGCCCATGATAACGGCGATTTGAAAGAAAAAAAAAAGAAAGAGGAGAGATCATTAATTTTTTTTTAGTTAAGCAAGGTATATTTCTTTTCCAAAACAAAGCCACGGGTTGTTCACGCCCGACTAAGACGCCATTGGCCAAGTGGTGATCACATGACGCACGAAGGAGGAGGAAAGATACCCGACCAAGACCTCATTGGCCGAGAGTGGTCACGTGACGCACGAAGAAAAAAGTCGACGCCCCTATCCAGAGTATAAGTATGAGAAGCCGCTACGAAGAAGTGGGGAGGGCAGTTCACGCCCCTCAGAAGCATGGTGAGAAATTGGGAGTGAGAAAAAAGTTACCAAAAATGGAAAAGAGTGGAAAATCCCTAACCAAAAATAAAAGAGGTGGATATGTATTTAGAATTATCGAGGAACCCCCGACGCCAACAGACCCACCCCGGTTTTGACGGCGTCAATAAAACGAAGCCCCACCAGACATAAATCAGTTCGTCGGACTCTGGCAGGCAGAGTTAGTTCAGTTCGTTCGACCCAGGCGGGCAGAGAAGAGTTCGTTTGGCCCTGAGTGCCGAGTTAGTTCAGCCCCGGACGGCAGAGATGAGTGCCCAGTGTTGGAGCCGCCTCAAGATAGCTGACCAAGATTCACGCAAAATTTTGGACTCTTCTTCAACCAAGAACAATTAGTTTTAAGAGCGACTTAGAACCAGACCACAGAAATAAGTTTTTCGACTTTCGTCCAAAGACACACGGAAACACAAATTTTTTAGAGAGCAGACAACTTGAAGCGTTAAAACTTGCCTAGCGAAAGCGACGTGCCACAATCCACAGAACGGGTCGAGAGATAGATGCAGTCCTATGTACCGAACAACTAGACATAAAAAGTTTGTTACCTTTTTCTTTGATACTTTGAACTTTTTGAGTTTTCATTTTATTTTCTTTTATGCATATTTCTGTGTTATCACCCCCATTGAACTCAATTTGCATTACGGCCCCAACCCCTGTTTGATCTCGTCTGTCTAAGATCAATTCACAACGTGGGTAGGCAGACTGGAGATCAGTGCAGTTACCTTGGTAACCAGGCGTTGGAAGCAGGTTGGGAACGGCGAGGCTGATATCAAATCTAACCAGATTCCTACCCGAATCACCAAAGGGTTAGAACGTCACGTTTGGAGCAGCGACACCCGGACGGAGCAACGAGGAGCGAACAGCTGGCGCAGCGGCGAAGACGTCACAATTGGTGCTGTTTAGGGACGTCACATCTGGTGTCGTGACCGGGATAGGACCCTGGAACGACCACGTCACAACTGGCGCCGTGGTAGATCAGGATAGAACGTCACAGTTGGCGCTGCGACCGGGGGACGACGTCACAGTACCGTGTACAAGAAAATGTTATCAGAAAAAAAAGTCGCCAATAGTTTGAGCTCCAACTTCACTGTGAAGAAATATCTTCAAAATCCTTATGAAGATGGGTCTCTAAGACATCGCCTGCACAACAACAAGAAATCACAAGATCTCAAAGAACTATTAACAAGACTTTCTTTTCTGTCACAAGATAAGTCCGCAAATACCATTTTTTGCAACACCATTGTAAATCTTCTTCCTTTCAGCTTCTTTTTTTCTTCTTATTCTTCAATATTACACTAAGGGTAATATTACCAAAGTTAATCGACCCCCACGTGTGAGATGCCAACCTAGTAGCACGCTTAAATTCATGCAGTTTGGGGTACCATTGGAAATAGCACGTCGGTGCAGTTGTCATGTAAATATTTGTAGAAAAGACAGAAGAAAGCAATATCACGTCTGTGAAAAAGTGAGTATAGACGAGATGCCAGATCAGGACCTATCACATTGCATATCCGTCTCTGAATTTTGTCAAGAACCGTGTGATGAACAGTGGGAGCACCAGATCATGCATGGCAACAGTATTCAATGCAGGGACGAATGGAAGATTTGTAGATTTGAAGGATGAACTCAGGCGAAAAAAAAAATACTTAATCAAGTCAATTACTGACATCTTTTAATATTAGTTCGAAAAAGTTTCATTTCTGTAGCGAAATATTTTTTCAACTTTAACGACTTAAATTTTTAAATAAATTCAATATGAGTGTAGATTGGAGACTAAATTAAGTCACTTAAGATTTACATTTGTCTCGAGAGCAGCTTTATTTACCGGAACAAATAGTAGACAAGTTTCTTTGAAGCAGTTTCATTTGTGAACTTTTACGGAAAGTTGTAAATATAAACCATTATCTTTAATTCAAGAATGAACTCATAGAACGTGCTAAACTAGATAATAATTTACCAATTTCAAAGAAATCATTTTGGAGTTTAGTTTCTGATCCCCAATTCCTAGATTCTTCAGATTCGGAACTTTCAAAATTGCTTTCAGAATCCAGTGGAAAGTTCGATTTCTCGAAAACGTTTCAAGAATTTATTTAAGCGAAATTTTGTGATTGCCATGTCCTTTCTGCAAGTGTCGACGTTGTTAAGTTGACACAAACGAGCACAAAATATGATAATGTCCCTCATAATTCGAGCGCGTCATTTCCCATCGCCAACACCAACGGTCTTTCGCTAATCTGTTGACTCTTCGTTAAAATTTTTCAACATCATCAACGTCATTAAAGTGTATAAACGAATGGGTGGTGCCATCTTTTCGTGCTTCTGCAACAGCCATTTTAGAAGGAGGAGTCACTGCGTAAAACAGAAAAGAAAGCCAGATAAATCCTTGACAGTAGCAAATCTCTCGGCACCTGTGATTTTATTCAAGCTAAAAAACCTGATTGCAATTATGATCAGACTTGTTTGCTGCTTTATTAAAAGAATACAGAAAAATGGCACATTTTAAAATTGTTGTTAAGGCAATACCTTTCAAATGCTCTAACTTGGAAAATGAAATTTCCAGTTAAATTTGCAAGTTAATAATAATATGTGGCGTAAGCGTTCACGCTTGTCCCGAATATAATGATCCAATTTTGTATTTCTGTGTGTTACGAAAGCTGGAAAAAACATTGAAAGGAAAAAAAAGACTAGTAATTGCAGCATAAAAGAAATAATTATATTTTTATTTTATTTAAAATATTTTTATTACATATTTTATAGTGAAACCAAATATTGGAAATAAATAAGCGTATAATTTTACGAATATCATTATTTTATACCAAAATAAATTTATTTTTATCGCTACCATCAAACTTTAAGCACGCATGTTTAAAAAAAAGGTTAACATTAGATTAAAATATTTCAGTACAAGTGTTTCTTTAAATTTTAAAACTTAATGTAATTGCCTTATTTGTAAATTCTTATGTTTCTTCTATAAACAGAAAATATTACATTGAGCGTAACGAATCTCTTCGATTTTGTTTAAACAAGCCCCAATAAAGTCTGTTCTAATAAGAATTAAAGAATACCTTTTAAATTTGCCTGAAAGAAATGAATTGAACAAATGAGAGCGGCGAAAATAGATTGCTGTCAGTTAGTGTGTGCAAATATCAGTTGTCGGTATCCCGTTATTAATTTGAAAGCTGATTTTCTTTTAAGGTAGGCAACGCATCCTTAATGACAAAATACTAGCCATATCAAATACACTTATGATCGTCCAAACAATACACATACCACAAAAATAATCATCTATAAAAAAAAAACAATTATAATTTAAGAGTTCACATCCTCAAATGTATATAATAAAAAATGAATAAAATAAACACCACCTCGCCTACGTCACAACACTCTTTGACCACGTCACAACACTCTTTGACCACGTCACAACACTCTGACCACAACACACTTTGACCACGTCACTACAACTGACCACGTCAGAACATTCTTTGACCACGTCACAACACTTTGACTACGTCACAACACTCTGACCACGTCACAACACTCTTTGACCACATCGGAAAACTCACCAGTTCTACCAAACTCACCATTCGTATCTACTTACTCTGATGATAACTTAAGAAAATCGAAATCTTGGACTATATTTCTTCCAAAATGACTTTTGGAAAATTTTTGAAGTAATTTGTTCCTTATCTGAAAATGAGTATTCGTAATTGGGAAAGATCCTTCAGTAAAATTAATTGACACGAAAAGTCTGTATTCAAGTAGTAAAAAGTTCTTTAAGACAAATGTTAGTAAAAAGCAACGGACATTTTGTGTCGATTAATTTTATTGATCAACTTTTCCAATTTACGAATAAACCAACCATCAATAAACAAAAAAAGATATAACTTAAGAGACAGCATCTTTAAATGTATATTAAAAAATACAATTCAGTTACGTCACGACACACTTTCTTTACGTCACAGCATATTTTATTTACGTTACAACATACTTTCTTTACGTCACAACATTCATTAGTTTTCCGACTTTAGATCGCAAAATACGTTCCACACACTTTCAAGACATACTGGAAAATTTCTTGTTTTTCTGTTCGTTGACATATAAAATTGTACAAAATTATATATCATTATATCATATATATATATATATGTGTGTGTGTGTGTGTGTGTGTGTGTGTGTGTGTGTGTGTGTGACTTTCCTTCGGATATATGTCCGAAAAACTGAACAATCACAACTATCTCAATTAACACTAAAAGTCATGTTTGTTTTATATCAATAATTTCGGTAACTCTGCAGTTATTGAAAAAAATTATATATATATATATATATATATATATATATATGATGGACACCACTCATTTTCCGAGCACACCCGTGTACTATGGCAGCTAGCCACTCCCTTCTGAAGAAGCCTGTCTCTACATGACAAATTTTATATTAGCATTAATTCTCTCTCTCTCTCTCTTTCCATATATATATATATATATATATATATATATAATAAATTTGTGTATGTAAAACCGACAGAGTTATAAGTTATAGACATTTAGAAAAACGTTAATGAAAGTATGTTTCTAAAATAATATCTGATAATGCCTTTTACCGCTAAGGCTTCTTCAAATGGATAACGAAAAATGTGTTGAGTGTGTATGTATTTGTGTTTGTTTAAAATAATTAAATCTTATATTATTTTTCCCAAAGGGTGTTTCTCGAGACTAAAAGTCACACATTTCCATTATATTTCTCTTTTTTAATATATATATATATATATATACAATTAATTTGTGTATGTAGTACCGACAGAGTTATGATATTGATATTTGTCAAAACGTTAATGAAAGTATGTTTCGAAAATAATATCTGATAATGCCTTTTGCCGCTAAGGCTTCTTCAAATGGATAACGAAAAATGTGTTGAGTGTGTATGTATTTGTGTGTGTTTAAAATAATTAAATCTTATATTATTTATCCCAAGTTGGCGTTGCTCGAGACTAAAAGTGACACATTTCCTTTATATTTCTCTTTTTTAATATATATATATGTGTGTGTGTGTGTGTGTGTGTGTGTGTGTGTGTGTGTGTGTGTGTGTGTGTGTGTGTGTGTGTGTGTGTGAAATTTATTTAGAATATAATCATAATTTAACCGTTTATAATCTTATAAATGGTGCGATGGATAAATTGCCGTCTAAATGACACAAAAATGAAAATATCACTGACATCTCATTTTAACAGATATACTTACCAAAATTACCTAAAAATACCTTGAAATAGAAAAGAGTAAATTTATTCAATAAAATCGCCATTGGCTTTAATCAGGGCCTCCAGATGATTATAACAATCTCCTGCGACTCTACTGGACGGTCTCCTTGTTTGTTAGTGAATGCTGCCATAATCTTTGCCTTCAGCTCATCTTTGGTACTACAAAAAGTTTTGTTGGTCTCTCACTTATCTGCACCCCACACATAATAATAAAAGTGTTGCAATCTGGCGAGTTAAGTGGTCAGATGTAAAGGGTGTTGCGGTTGCAGAAATTGCCTGACAGCCATGACTGGGTTCTCCTGCTTGTGTGACATGGTGCAGTATCCTGTTGCCAGACATAGGTTCTTCCATCAGCCACCCTCGTGACTCAAAGCAGCACTACCTCCTCAAGGCGTTTGATGCAGGCCTCCGTGTTGAGTCTGAAGTCCCTTGGGAAGATGAATGGAGGCATACCGTCGCCATTACTAATGATCACTCCAAACATCTTCGTAATCCCCATTAGACTCATCCAACTTTTTCCGAATATTCTGCACTGTCCTCACATTGACACCCAAGCACACTGAAATGTTCGTATTGGATCCGTTTCCAAAATTCCGTCGGAGTGAATTGCGTCATGGTGCTCTTTTTCTCACTGACGATTCCCAACTGATCCTACTCTACTGTACAGTCGTAAAATCAAAAACAAACAATGCGCATGCGCGAAATTGAAAATTATAAAATGGCGATCATTTTCCCATCGCCTCCTGTATATTTTATTCGGGATTCATCAATGGAACAGTATATCAGGTAGGAGTGTTTAAGGTGTCATCTAGTACTGGTAACACAACTGTCGGAATATTAGACACAGTTTGATTTATTGGGGAATATTTTTCATTATTTTAATTATTTTTGATTTTTACTTATTTATTTTTTGTTAAATACATCGTTTAGGAAAGAAAAAAACAAAAAATTAATGGAACTTTTTCTTCATTTTAAGCCATTTTGGTTAAGAAATGTTTTATAGAACTGCCCTCCTTTCTTATAGTGGGAAAAACCTGTATGTAAGTAGATGAACAATTATTCTTGGGTCTGTAATAATCGCCTCCCCCCCAGTATATATATTTTTGAAAATGATTTTACCCCACTCTTATTTCACACACCACGCTTATTTATTTGCGTACAGTTAATCTAGATTTTAAACTAATCTTATCCCTCTTCACATATTTTCCCAACGCCCACCCCCCTTATTAGATTTTTTTTTTAAATACAGCTGCCCTTCTTATCCCAGCACCCTTTTTTCAAAACGCGTGACTACCTAGTGGTCTACATAATATTTTTCTGCCATATTCTAATTCTTTGTCTGCAGATACTCCGTGGCATTTCCACAGAAGTTGCTTGCAATAATAACTGACACACTGCAAAATGGATTTGGAAGGGAAACGACTTTTCGCGTCCAGCCTTGGGTAAAAGTATCACAATGAAGACGCTCCATTATTAGAAGTGGAAGCCATTATTTCACAAATCAATCAGTCAATAATGATTATTGCATATCGATGAATGTTAAAGAACGCCGTTGGAGGTCTGAGATTACAGACTCGACCAAAGTAATTCCTATAACGAGAACTTCACGGTAAAAATCTGTCGTTGGCTTCAAGACAACTCTGGCCGATAAAATTAGTGCAGAAGAAAAGGAAAAAAAAAACTGAATCGCTGATATCTGCCAAAGAAAGCTTTTCCCCAATGGCATCCCATGGATTTTCGATAACAAGGCAACATCTTATCCTAAATGTGTGCGAGCATAAGAGATATTTAGAGAGGGTCAGAAAGGGAATAGTGGGACACACTAGTAAAAGCAGCAAATTTTCATTGTACTTATCATTGTCATACGAAACTCGATTTGTTCTTTGAGGTCAAACAGGAGAACTCACTAGACCAGGCTTCTTCCAATTAAATACGCTAACGCATCACAATACCAAAATAGAAGAAAATGAATATATAAGAAGATTGTGTTGCGCCAATCTTTTGAATGAAGGAGAACTACTTAGCTGAACATGAAATGGATCTGCTATTTAGAGTTCCACCGTTTATTGATTTAATAAAGAATCATTTAACGATGGCAAATGAGAATTTATTCTGTTAAAACGCCAAATAAAAAACACCTGAAAACGAAGATTGTATTGCGCCAATTATTTTTACTAACTTGGCCATCAGACAGATACTCTAAAGTTATGTGCGTCATTATATTTATTCACATCGTTCTTTGACCGATTAAGAAAACGCTATTAGTTAAGTTTCCAGAAATGACTTTTGGTAATCACTTCCGGACAGAAATCTCCAGACGGCCTTTACTCCGGGCCCGTGACAGATGGTCGATGAAGTCACTGACCGTTATACCTACGGATCTTGCCATTTACAAATGTCAGATTGATGGCAGCATTTAATCTAATATGAAGGATTTCTTTCTCATTTATTCAGCTAATTTCCGTTGATGTTACTTGTTGTATTCCGTTGCCAAATCATTTTATTCTCCTGAACACTGATAAGTTATTTATTTTTTTTTTTTTTTTTGCTCTTTCACGTGTTTTAAACATTGACCTGTGATGTTTCCTTTTGTCTACAACAGCCATTCTCAGCAAGAACCCGATGACTCCTATTGGGTACACGGCACATATAAAAGGGGCGACAAGTTTGTGAAAAGGGCGTGTTGTAAAATATGAGAATTAAGTGGAAACAATGAACGATTTCCGGTTGATTCCCGCGTTTTAACACGACCCACTCGAAGGGTTTAAAGGAGTCACAGCAAATGAACCGATGAAACAAAACGTTAACTTAAAAACCTGAAGACATCGCTGCTATGTCGATTCCCTTCGGTCGTACGTACGCATGGCTTTCATTGATTTAAAATATGAAACTGGTGCTGAAAATTTCTCAACACGAGAAAAAATGAATTTGAAAATTACAATTCTAATGTTTGGTTATTTTGTCTGATTTTGAGAAGTTGACCAGGTCGATATTTTTTCGGCACACTATCGTGTAATATTATTATAGTTTCTCTATAAAGAAATATTTGGCATTCATTGATCGAACAGTCAGTACTTCTTTCGGCTAAATTTTATAAAATCTTTTGTCTTAAAACAATTTTTCAGGAAAATAGGTTTTTCAAGTCCCGTAGCTATTATCGCTCTTTCCATTATTATTAATGGCGGTTTCCTTCCTAACTTTTTGCTTGAAGTGGTGTGGAATGTCAACATCTTGATTATGCCATTATTTTCTCTTCAAGTTACATGTGCAATACATTTTAGTTGTTGCTGCTGTTGGTAGACCTCAAGTGAGGTGTTTTCTGTTATTTAGTACTGTTCTTTGCGATTATGTAGCGCTAGTCCACAATGTTCAAACCCTTCAGTCTGAGGCTTTGGGCAAAGATCATCCTCAAAGCCATTTTTTACCATTGATCTTAGAAAGCGGTTGTATACAGATGACAGTTTACATATTTCTGAACAGATTCTCGATTTCATGCATGACATTCATATGAAAGTCTTGATCTGAAGAAATAATTTAAAAATATAAATTGAATTTTCAAGTTGATCTTTTAGTTTTGTAACAATTTGCGGTGATGAGAAAAACAACGTCTTTCGTAGCCTATTCTGTTTAATTTCCTTTTCTCCTAGAATTTGTTATACGCAGAACTCTGTTTTTTAGTATTTACTAATTCCACACATTATTAATTTTCATCCGTGATTCAGAGTAAACCAAAACTAATGACTGACATGAGCTTTTTGATGCTTCATTTTGTTCCGTCAGTATGAAGCATGATGCTTCATGAAGCTTTGATGCTTAATTTTGTTCTGTCATTATGAGGTTTGACGCTTCCTTTCGTTCTGTCAATATGAGGCTTGATGCTTCATGAAGATGTAATGCTGCATGAAGCTTTGATGCTTCATTTCATTCTGTCAATATGAGGCTTGATGCTTCATGAAGCTTTGATGCTTCATTTCGTTCTGTCAATATGAGGCTTGATGCTTCATGAAGCTTCGATACTTTATTCCTTTCTGTCAATATGAGGCTTGATGCTTCATGAAGCTTTGATGCTTCATTTCGTTCTGTCAATATGAGGCTTTGATGCTTCATTTCGTTCTGAAGCTTTGATGCTTCATTTCGTTCTGTCAATATGAGACTTGATGCTTCATGAAGCATCAAAGCTTCATGAAATTTTGATGCTTCATTTTGTTCTGTCATTTTCTTGGTATTCCACAATAAATGAATTTCAGTTCATGTTGTGTCTTTGTTTGTTTGATGACCCTTGAATCTGAGAAGAACTCTTAAGTCGACACTGGAATCGTACAGGGGCATTCTTAAGGCTTCTGTGGCTAAAGAACAAATAACAATATCTGACATATAAGACTAAGATTTGATTTCTTTATTTTTACTTTTCTAATTTTGTTCGATGCTTTCCACATTTGTTGTTATTATCAATAATTTATTATCAATTATTTTTTGAAACCTGAATTATTTTCAGTGATTTTCTAATTTCGATAAATAGAATGAACGGATCACCAAAAATCGAAAATTGAAATATAAAAAAAACAATAAAAAAAGAAAAATAATTATCATTTCGAAACAATTCTTGTGTGCATCATCTTGCCACGTAATGTTTTATTCAAATTAAATTCGTTTCCTTTCAGACAACATTTCGATTACTGTACACTAAAGCCTTCCTCGAATGTGAGTTCTAATCTCGAACCTTATTCTCAGAAGGCAGGTATTTACTTTCTTATAAACATCTCAGTAAATGCTGAATGCCAAAGCAAAGACCAGGATCTCAAAAGCCCGGGCCAGAATGGTTAAGGATTAGCCAGAGTGCCTCGTGGGCGTTTTTTTTTTTTTTTGTGATAGTGATGGATTCCCTTTGTCTGGGTATCGAATATAAGTCCGAAACGGCGTGAATTCCACAGAGGACCACCAGAATTCTGATGCGTCGATACACCTCCCACAACCAGGTTAGCGACCGGCTAAGACCACCCGCGAAGGGACACTGGGCCAACGTGCGACATGCGTTCCTATGACGTCATTCCGCCTACTTCGTCTCAAGCTGCCACTCTTAATAAAACAAATAACAAAAAGAAATGGTCCTAATCGTTGATACCGTTTTTTATAGTAAAATCTAGAGACGACACAGAACGCGACAATGCCTCTACCTACGTTGCTGATCTTCCTATGACTTTTTATATTATGTTTATATCGGCGTTTGACCTGATTGTCAAGTAAATAGAGAATTATTCATGTGCTAACTCCACATTTTATTATCCGTTGCTCTTCATTGTCTACTGTATTCGTTTTAGTCCATAAAGGATAGTATGCCCTCTCCTACTTTTACGCAGGACCGGTCATTCCTGATTTTAAATGTTTACATGGATTATAGCGTAATTTAACCAACAGCAGGTTTCGCCTTTGTACTCTGTCGTTCTACAAATGCAAAGAATATTTTAGATGAATGTCTATGTCGTGTTTCTTTCAGGTACATGTTTCACATTGGTAATACATCTGTGTAAACTAGTTGCCATTTTAAATGCTGTTCTAATGTTGTACTGATCACAGTTACTCTGTATATTGTCCTCCGTGCGTATAATACAGAGGGAGGGACTGTATCTGGGTTCCTTATTTAGCAGCGGTATTGACAACAATGACGATACTTTGTCCCATTCCCTGGTCCTCTGTCAACCATTTTGCCTAGATCTCTTCTTCTTCTTCTTCTCTACCTAATCTATCTCAATCTTTGCTGACCGTTCATGACTTCACTGAAATCTTATATAAACATGGATCAATTTCATATACAAAAAGAAATAACGAATACACAAATATATTCAATTACATTCTCTCTTTTATATTTTTTGCTCTATCTCCCTTTAAAGAATTTCACTCGTTGTCTCTTGATATGCAACCAGTAAGCCTGGCTTTCCCTCTTTCTCTCTCTCCTTATGTATATATATATATATGTATGTATGTGTGTGTGAGTGTGCGTGTGTGTGCGTGTGTGTATGCGTGTCTCTCTGTGTGTTTGTAAGATGTATAATAGTATATAAAACAAAAAATGAAGTTGATGAGTGAAAAACAAAAAGTAAAGTGAAAAAACTTCTTAACATGTGTTTCTTTTCTCTTTGGCTTCCTCAGGTTAAAATGAAAGAAAGACAAAACTGAATCCGACGAAAATGGCCTGGGATCTGTGAAGATAAATGTTTACCATGAATCAAATATAATTTCATTTCATTTATGGTCACCACTTATCCTCAGGCCTTTTTTTTTTTCTTTCATTCAAACCTTATCAGTATATATATATATATATATATATATATATATATATATATATATATATATATATATATATATATATATATATCAATGTACACTTTTATGTATAAAACTCTATATATATACTCTATCCCTGATATTGAGTACTCTGACTTATAAATATAGCATACCTTATATATATATATATATATATATATATATATATATATATATATATTTTATTATAGGATATTACATTCCAACATATGTAAAACCGCAACATAATGAATTCATGTTTCGATGCATATCATCGCATCTCATCATACCGCCTGATGAGATGCGATAATATGCATCGTAACATGAATCCATTATGTAGCGGTTCGAATGTAATACCCTATAATAAAGAATATACTCTACTGCTGTTTTGATCACTATTTTTAAATTAATGTTGTGAGCATTTGAATTTCATATTATATATATATATATATATATATATATATATATATATATATATATATATATGGGTGGCGTTTGGAAAATGAATGACATGGTGGAAAAAATCTTTTGTAACGCCTTTCGGCCTCTAGAAGGACTTCGTCGGAATAATGTTTTTTTGTTTGTTTTTTAGGAATTATATTTTTCTAGGATGGGGATATATATATATATATATATATATATATATATATATATATATATATAAACGGAACGGTCGTTTATAATTAAGCACCGACAGGAAACGCTGAAATTTGAAACTAAAATGTTTTTTTTTTTTTTCAGACGTGTCTGAAACTGTAGCAGATTTCATCCATTTTTGCATATGCTTTTTCTTTTGCTTTTATCCCTTTTATTATTATTATCCAACAGTTTGATAATAGATCTGCCAATAAAGGTAAAATATTGCCAGAACATTGTTCTGTATATATATATATATATATATATATATATATATATATATATATATATATATATATATATCATATTTTCCCTTATATATTATCGGAAAAATAAATTGGATGTTGACGTCTGCGATCTCGAAGGTTTACGGGATGATAATGCTAGACACAAAAAATGGGAGCTGAGGAAGCAACTTGATAGTGTATTATCGAGAAATTTCTTTTGTTTGGGAAAAAGCGACAACAACGCCAATAAGACATAAATGCTTGATGTTTATAGAAATGAGAAAGGGAAACTTTATTTATAATATAAACAACAGATGTAGATATAAATGAGTAGTACTTGAATTTCACTAATAATGAGTTTAAGTGCTATGGGATTATTACTAGCAATTTAACATCAGACATATAAATAAAATGATTTTTGTACTTACTAGCAAAACCAAAAGGATATCTGAACTATTTTCATCAGAGCTGTTGTTTCATACGACCAGTAAAGTTCATAATAACGAGATTCAAATTTAACCCTTTAAAATCTCGGCTTCCTCTGCCGGATATTTAACAATGTCTAATATTGGCTCACTCACAAAACCGCTTTCTTCTGCTGCTGGACGAACTTTCTAGAGTTGAAGGAGGAAGGGATAATGAGGTCACTCTCCCTTCTGGCTAAAGGCATTGACCAATCCCCATCCTGCCCCTGCAAAAAAAAAAAAACTGCCCGAAAGACACGAACTTGCTTTATTATGAGCATCTTCAAGACGTGGCTAAACTCAAACGAGTCAATTTGCATACGCACAAAAAGACCCTATATGGGCAAAATAGAACCTTTTCTTTCCTTTTCACGCTAGTATATAAAAATCAACACTAAAGCAGACGATAATAAAAGTATGCGATAAAAATTTTTATTAAACTAGCAGACAACACGTCTGTTAATATTTTGACACTTAGATATTTTTTTTTTATTTTAAAATAAGTGTACATACGAAAATGTGTTTTTTAGTTTTTTATTATTTTAATTTCCAACAATATATGTATGTGTGTGTGTGTTTCTATAATCTGTTTTTTTTTTGTTTCTCTTTAGTTTGCTTACCTCCTACCTTCCCTCCTAGACCGCTTTTCTCTTTTCTTTTCTCCTCCTGAATTCAAATCTCCATTTTCTTCCTATTCGTTATTATAGAAGTTTCTCGAGATTTTTTTTTCAAATACTCTTTTGCTTCTTCCTTTCTTACCTTTTCTTCTCTTCCTTTTAATCTCCGCTTTTTATTTTCTTCTTTCTACCCACTCGCTTGTCTTTACTATAACATCTTTACTTTCTCATTTTCTTTTACCTAATCACCTTTCCTTTTTATTTTTCCCTTTATAATTCTTATTCCTTTCTTCTTCTCCTCTATCCCTCTCTTTCTCCGTTTATTTTTCTCTCTATCTTTCTCTCCCTCTGTTCCTACTTTAGCATTTTCTCTCTTTAAATATTCCAATTTGCATTGTTCAAGCAAACGCAATTGGTTTAATGATTCTATACTTTTGGTGGTCAGTGAGACTTGAACAGGAGCAGTCAAGAACGGCTTTGGACATAACTGGAGCCACTAGAATTCTGGAGAAATTTAATGGATACTCAATGTTGGCACGTTAGAACTGACCGTATCCGTTTCAACTAACATATGCTGCTCAGAAACGTAACGTGTTGGCTGAAAATCAGGTCAGTCTACAGATACCCAGTGTCTAAACAACATTGACTTTTCTCTCATTTTATCTATCAATATAGGTTTATTCGGTTTTTAGTCAAGATTAGGCAGTTGATGGCTTCTATAGTAAGATCAGAGGTGAGTAAATTAACATTTTAAAGTCTTTTCATTCTTTCATCTATTTTTTTTTTTTTTTTGTATTGTCTCTCTTTTTTTTTACTTTATCTTGGGAGGACGTAGAAATTATCTGATATTTACTTTTAAGCATCTAGGAATTTGTATTTTCCCTCAACGTTTCAATTAACTGAATATCCAACCTTCTTCAGATGAAATTTTCATCTGGCACTTCCGCTATTCTAGAATACACGGCTTCGATTCTATTGATTGTTTCTAATGAGATTTTAAATTTTAAATTAAGAAGTACAAGAGAAGAAACTGTTAGTATAGAATTTACGGTCACATCTAGCCATTAATCTGTAAAATCATGTGACTTAACTGCCAATTTAGAACTGCGCTTAAATTTGTGAAGTCGAGGCACCAAAGAGGAAAGCTCATCGGAACAATTGCCATGAAAATATTTATGAAAAAGGAATCAGCATGTTACGTTGGTAGGAAAAAGACAGAAGCCGAGATGACAGGTCAGGGATTATAACATTGCTGATTCTTCTTTGCGTTTTATGAAGTATCTCTAAATACATAGCAAAAGTACCGGACCACATATGAGAGCAATACTCATTGCATAGACAAATAAATATGTAAGATAGATTCTTGTAAGAAAAATTGCCGAGCCAATATTCCTAGTGGCAAACCCAGCAATTGATTCAATATAATCTTTCCAATTCTTTTTAGCCTGAGAAGATGCAATGACTAACTCTTCTGGAGATTAGCATCAGCCATACCAATGGAAAGCAAAAAGGCTTCTCTAATAGTATTAAAAGGGAGCAGATTAGTTTTAATATGATTCTATAGTATAAAAATAATAATATAATATGGTAATATTATGAAATAAGAAGACTGCCAAGAAGAGAAGAAAATGAAGTGGCCTAAAAAAGCAAGGATAAAAAATAGAAAATGATTTCAACATGATTTGAGAGGAATGAGTTGCTAGGCTTTAATGAACCATCAATCCTGAATGAGCAGAGACATTAGCCAGTACTTGCTGCTTTTTTGCTTTATGGTTTGAACTTGTTAACCATCACGCTAAAGAGACGGTTGAGTATTTCGCTCGCTTAGTTTAAGCTCCATTGGAAATCTAACTTATTTACATGAGTGAACGTACCTGCAAGACGAACTAGCGAAGTATTATGATAAAATTTATTTGGGAAATTATCCTTTTCGCAGTTTTTATTATCAAATACTTTCATTCTCTGAGAATATCATGATTGACATTACCGTAGTTTCCTCATCCAAACATAATAACGTGTCAGAAGCGAAAAAAAGAGAAAAGCGTGAGAAACAGGATAATAATTAATAAATAACAAAAAAGACATTATGGACCATGAACAAAAAAGAAATGTCCGTTTTCAGTTTGAATATTAATTGGCGGTTCCTTTTTTAATCGAATTCACTCCAAGCAAGGCAGTAAAGCCACTAAGACACAAGAGGTAACTGGGTGTGAAAGAATTAAAATTTAGAAACATTATTAAGGAATGAGAACAATAGAAGTATGATCAGAGAGACAACATTCTGGCGATTGATTGAAAAATTTTTTAAGGTTTATCAATCTTCTGTGAATTATTTAAAGCTGAAACCTGTTTCGATTTTTTAAATCATCTCACCCAGGCAAGGAAATAAAGCCACTAAGATGCAAGGGGTTTCTGAGAATTAGAGAATATCAGAAAAATAGAGTATTAAGGAGAGAAAACATTAAAAGAACAAGAATTAAGAAAACAGAAGATAACGATTAACATTACATTTAAATTTTTGAAGATCAAGTTGACTGGAAAGCTTGGTGTGTGAGGAAGTGCGATAAAAGAAACTGTTCGCATGGAACTTACGGCTACATCTCGCTATTTCAACTGTAAATTGATGAGACTAATACTGCAAACTAATACTGCGCTTAAATTCATAAAGTCTACATAGTATAGTGAAGAGCTCGTCTGAACTATTACCATAAACGTATTTATAGAAAAGGCACAGGGAAGCGACGGCGGTGGGAAAGTGACTGACCGAGACGCCATGTCAGCACCAATAACATTGCTGATTCTTCTCTGGATTTTATTAAACATCTCTAAATATATAGCAGGAGCACCGGACCATATGTGGCAACAATTTTCGAAGCTTGGACGAATGGTAAACTTATATATATGTAAGAAAGATTCTGAAGAGAATGTTTGTCTTGCACTACACAATGAAGCAATTTCCTTAGTAGCAGACCTATTAATTGATTCGATATAGTTCGTCACTTTCCTGGAGGTTAGCATTAGCCATGATGATGGAAGGCAGAGAGGAGTCTCTCTCAGATGATCAATGGAGAGCAGTTTGGGAAGAATATGTAAACGTTGAAATCTCTTTAAGGACAATAACAGGTGACAAATCCTTGAAAGTTATTTAGGTTTTCGTTTCTTTAACAAACCATACCGCGCATGGAGTTGTGCACGTGACGTCACCTACTACCGACCAATAAGAAGACCTGTGTGAAAGAGTGAGCAAAAAGGATGTTAATTATATTTTTACGCGCTATGGCGAACGATTCTTATTTGTCGTTAATTAGTCCTTACGTTACATACATTTTTAGAAACGAAAATATTAGTGACATACAGATTTTTATAGGTTAAACTTTCGGTACGCTGCACAAATTCCGACATATTTGTGTTGGCCACAATCGTGAGTATACAGAAAGTAAAGAGAACAATGGGAAATTTTCAGTTCAGAACAGCAATTAAACTGTTGCTGCTGGTCCAATTCAGAGAGCATTGCCATTACTACTTGAATTTAAAAAAAATATTTTAAACATTAAAAAAAAACTTTTACGAGCTGAACACGGAAATAATGCAATGAGAATTCAAAATATTTGTGAAGAGAATCAACTTTGGAATTAGTGTTTTTGTTTTGTTTTGTTTTGTTTTCTCTTCCCAAAATATTCTTTAAAGTTAAAATTTATTCCAGAAAACTAGTTAGCGATCTCATTGAAATTCAAAGGTTATATCCAAGCAACTAATCCCAGTTCAAAAATGGAGTAACTTTCATGGATATTATTAGAGCAGTTTGATCCTATGCGTCACTGGCTAAATCTCTCTTAAAAGACATAAAATGTGAGGAATTATTTTTAACATCCTCAGTCCAGTTTTGGTGACGAATTGTCTACGAGATCAGAAAAGTGATACTGACTTTGTTTTCTGACAACTAAAATATCCGCAGAAATCCATAATTATTTTTATCATAACCTTCCGACAATTCTTTAAAAAAAACTCTTATTAACCCTACTTCTGCAAGTGTAGTTCGACACATCCATATGTTTTCGGGATTTTCTGGAGTTGTTCATTACAAGATTATCATACCGCTGTAAAAGAAGTCCTAGAATGGTAGTCGTCATAATATCAAATCACCACCACCACCAGCATCATCATCATCATAAAATAAATTATTATTATTATTAAATTTCACATCTCCTCTGACTCCGCTTGCATAATGATCATATTTCAGCTCCTATCAGCTGTCCTCTGTCTTGCTGTTGTTATTATTAGTAATATTATCATTTGTGCATCTTATGTTTCCTGCTTTGTATCCTGTAGAACCGGATCTAAACTATGGTCCTTAGGCCCTATACGAGAATTGTCATTTAATTGGTAGCACTTTTCTTAGTATATGGGTATGTTCCTTGTAGGACGATTTTCTGGGCTACTTGTATGTTGATGTTACTTAGGATACTGTTAGTAAAATTGCCAATTCCTTTTCTCACAAAGCCCAGAGCTCCGATTACTATTGGTATAGCCTCAGTCTTCATTCCCTGTTAATCTCGATCACCAGGTCTTTGTATATCGACAATTACTTGATAATTTCCATGGAGATGTTTCTCTCAGATGGTACTGCTATGTCAATAAGCATACACTTCCTGAATTTCTTGTCTTTCATTATAATATC
Organism: Acanthosepion pharaonis; assembly: GCA_903632075.3. Classification (NCBI taxonomy): domain Eukaryota; kingdom Metazoa; phylum Mollusca; class Cephalopoda; order Sepiida; family Sepiidae; genus Acanthosepion; species Acanthosepion pharaonis. Next base: position 844,356 of record CAHIKZ030002212.1, read on the forward strand.
AGGTCTGTTGGCTTTTATTTCCCTGTCAGTTTGAATTGGCATCTCCCAGAGGATAGTTACATCGTTATTTTGGGTAACTGTGTCTGGTTGGTGCTCATACCATCTCTCAGTGGTTTCGATTTTGTGCTTCTTGCATATCATCCAGTACACATATGTCGCTACATTGTTATATCTGTGGTTATATCCATTTTTTTGCTAGTTTCTGATATCTTGAGATAATATGGTCGACAATTTCGTCATATTTTCCGCAGATTCTGCATTTCGGGTTAGTTCCATCATTGATTATGTGACATTGATAGAATCTGCTTGCGAGGCTTTGGTCCCGAGCTGCAATAATTAGGCCTTCTGTGTCCGTTTTCAACCCGGTGCTCCTCAGCCACTGATGTGTTTTTCTCTTGGTCCATATCTGCTCCTTTCTTTTTTTTTTATTTATTTGACATACAACGCCTTCTGCTCCCAGTTTTTTTCTTCTTCTTTTTTTCTTTTTTTTTTTTTTTTTTTTTGTAATTTCATTTGGTCAAGTTTTTTTGCTTTCTGTTTTACTCGTTTGGCATAGATGGTATTCACTTCGTTTTTTTGTTGGTGGGGTTTCAGGTATATTAAGCTGTTTCTTGAAGAGTTAAGCTTCTTTGTTGATGGAGTGATTTTGGTGTTTCACTATTTGCAGGAGGGGGTCATTGATTTTTGTGAAGTATGATTCCAATCTGATTGTTGTAGTTTTTAGAGTTAAGTCAAGTTGGATTAGACCTCGACCTCCTAAAGTTCTTAGTACATACAGCCTATCAACGTCTGATTTTAATCTTTTAATGTCATTCAATTTCCATTCAATAATGTTGAAGCTATATGTTACTACGGGTAGAGCTAAGGTGTTGATAGCCTTCATTTTATTGGTCCCATTTAGTTCGCTTTCTAGTATCAAACGCACTTTTCTATAATATTCTTTTCGGATCATTTTCTTCATAATTGAATGTTGTATTCCGTCTCCTTCATTAATTCCTAAGTATCTCGATATACTATCTTGGTCTAGTTCCGTAATCTTCTTGTTGATGTCAAGGTCTAAATCCGTAGTTTTCGTTAGTTTACCGCCTTTGAAGGTCGGCTTTGGTACATTTATCGATTCCGAACTCCATCGAAATGTGTTTGTTGAAGATTTTGACAATGGTAAGTAGGTTTTTCTGCTGGTTGTCATCCTTGGCTCACGTTTTAAGATCATCAATATAAAACAGGTGATTCAGTTTGCCATTATGTGTAGGCAGGTGAGTGACGATAATGCAAGACAAAAGAGTAGTTGTGAGAATGAATCTCCTTGGGAGATTTGGGGGCATTTTTCTGGGTTTATGATTATGTCATTGTAAGCCCGTGCGAGGTCTTCGGGGGCGTGGTGCTAATTAAGTTATTTCTCCAAAAATTAGATATGCCGTCTATTCTTGGTACAGTTTTTGGTTTTGCAGATGGAAGCGGTTGTTTCAGTAATATTGATATCCATCCACTTTTGGTACTCTAGATGTGTGTGTGTTGTTCCTGTTGTTGCTTGATCCATGTTGCTCTTTCATTGTGCATTTTGCAGTTTTCCAACATATTACATCAGAATCCTTCGACTTCCTGGATATTCGGTGGATTATTTATCTCTATTTTATTTTTTTCCAAGTTCTTAATATAGTTGAAGATCTTGTTTTGTCAGAAGAATCTGTTTCTTTTTTCATAACGCCTGATTCTCTTTGCCTTCGCTTGAATTTGTTGTTTCAGCTTCTCTTTAATTTTTGGTACGTCAGTCTTATTCTTTATGTCAAGGCTTCGTTTCAGTTGTCTTCTTTTTGTTTCTTTCATTTTACAGCCCTTGTCTACTTCATTTAAAAGTGACAATTGTCTTCGTAGTTTATTTATTTCGTTTTCATTTTTTTTCTTTCCAGACTGGCATCTTTCTTCTTCGTTTACGTTGTTTTTTTTTTTTACTTTTTCACCTATTGTTTCTGCGATCGTTGTCGAGCCTGCGTATATAAGATGATTATCAGGTTCATCGGTCTTTCCATTTCGACCCTTATTTTTCTAATTGCTTGACTAGCAAGGTTGATGTTTTCCTTCACTTGACGGTTCTTTCTTACTTTTGGAATTGTCGGCCTTTCCTCGAAAGACATTTTCTTTACATTCTCCCATATATATCGGATATTTTACCATCTCTACTTCTCTCTCATATTCATTATTATCTTCCTCTATTTGCATTTGTACATCGGAGGGATTATTACAACTAGTTACTATTTACTCCCCTGCTTGTGTTTCGTCTGGGTTGTTGACATTTAGCCCCTCGATGTTAGCGTTTAATCTGTTTATGATGTTTTCTAAGATGCTTTCGAGTTCTATTTCAGGTATTCTTTTTTTCCTGGTGATGCCACACCTGACATTTGGCTAGTTTTTGGCATCGATGTTTAGTCTGCTTGAGGGTGTGTTTTTCTTGCCAGATATTATAAGCGGCTTTAGTCGTTGTTGCCGTTGTCGAATTTATCTTAGTGGTGTAAAAGACAATCATTACTTCGATATACTCTTCCCTAGATTATTTATTTATTGTGAGATTTTCTTTTAATGAATATGGAGAGTCTCTTTGAGGACTGTTCTCGGCATGGTTTTCTTGTAGTTCTCGTAGAGTTTGTGCCAGTTGAAGACTTTTCGATTCTAATCTGGTTCCTGAATGGGGATCGCGGTCCTTGTTGACCCACGTGACGACCGATGCGGTTTAGCAATATTTTTCGTTGTATTAGTATTATAGTTAGTTCGTATTTACTCATACGTGGCGGGGGCTGGTTCTTTGGCGCCAGAGAATATCCACAGCATGATGGGTCATCACGTTCAGGTATGTCCGATTCGTAATGTTCTTTTATGGATATTCGAATGCTGTGAAAAAAGAAGCCATGACTTGTTTATATGTTTTGCGATTCCATTTCGTTCATTTTCTTTTTATTAATTGATTTAACATTAAGTCACCAGGTCCAAGGTTGGATTTAATCCGGTTTTGTTGACCAAGTGTCTCATTGTTGGTGGAAGAGTTTGTTCCAGTGACAAATTTTTCGACCCCAGACTATAATTCCGATATTTCTAGGACACGAGGAGTTATTATTATTATTATTTCCTTTTATTTTTGTTCTATATTCATTTCCTCCTGGATCCCAACCAAAGATCTGAGGTCAGAAATGTCATTATAACATTTTCCACTGAGCATTTTTGTAAAAAAAAAAAAGAAAAAAAGAAAGAAACAACCTAAGTTGGGTCCTTCTAACACCTTGCATAGATTTTTTCCATACAATGACCACAATTATTGTTTTTTCCTGATTGTATGGTACCTCATCTGTTTGTATCTTCTGATGCAAAAAATTGTTGTCTCTTGAAGTCGCTTGTTGTTTCTTGGGAGCAACTCGTACTAAACAAAAATAAATAAATGATTGAATAAATAAATAATAATAATAATGAAATCGAAATCTAAAAATGTGGCATATGAGAACATCAACAATCCCTGTTGTAGTTGGAGCCCTCGGATTGGTTGGAAAAGATTCCAGTAGACTCATTGAAGGTATTCCTGGAAGCCCATGTCTTAAAGAAATAAAAAAAAATGTTCTCACGGGTACAACTCACTCCTTACGAAGGGATTTATCTATCTATATCTGTTGTTCTTTTTTTTTTTAATTGGTGCCAGTGGAAAATGTCATGATACCATTTCTGGCCTTAGATCTCTAGGTGGGACCCGGAAAGTAATGTGTACACACCAGAAATCAAAGGAATAATAATAATAATAATAATAATAATAATAATAATGATGATAATAATAAATGCAAATGAGATTTACATTTTGTAAAAGATCCTGTAGAAAAAAAAAACAGAATCCTTGAATCAACTGCTGCAGTAAAAATTATGAAAACGAAAGCCAAGTATAAATCTCTTGAACGGATGAAACAATGTCGGCAAGACAAACCTTTGCATGGCTAATATCCAGAATGAGGCTAATAAAGCCGATGTTGATAAAATTGACATTCAACGATGGTTACGAGCATCTGGATTAAAGGCTAAAACGGAAACCTTTATTCATACAGCACAACACCAGAAATATCATACATAATTGTATGGATCCAAAATTCAGGTTCTGTGACAAATATCAGGAAACCGTAGACCATCTAATCTCAGGATGTCCTTGCGCCAAATGAATATGAAAAATCGTCACGATAGAGTGGGGCAATATTTACACTGGATAATGTGCAAATACTTTGGAAAACACTGGTATGAACAATCACACAGCACCGCTTACACAAATAGAAGACATCAACATTCTATGGGATTACACCATCTTTCCATACAAGAGGATTAAATCAACTGGGCCGGACATAACTGTCAAAAAACGAAAAGAAAAATCTTGCCCACTAATTGATATGGCTTTGTTCAGTGGACTATAACATAGAAGCCAAGGAATTTGAAAAAATATCGAAGAATAAAAACCTGGAATTCAAAATAGAAAAATATGTGGAAATAGAAAACAAGAATAGTACGTCATAGTAGGTGCTCTTGGAATGATAAAAAAGGAACACAACAAAAAATTCCTCGAAATATCAGCTTAAGAGAAATACAAAAAATTATCTTGATAAGTAAAGCCCACACACTGAGAAGAACTTTGTCCATCTAACTCTAGTGATGTTATGGGAGTTAGAAAAACAAATCATGAAATGTAGTCATAACAACAGACCACTACCTGCCTTACGTCTTACCGCAGACTTGGTAGGTAGGTAGTGTGACCATAGCAGAAATCGAAAGATGATGATGATTATGATACAGAAAACACTTCTTCAAAATTCAAAGACTCAAAACTTCTAAAGACAAAAATCCTTGTAAAAGGAATAAATTGGAAAAAGAAAGAAATGATTCCGGCTAGAATCTTGCACAGATACGCGAATAATGAACTTGAAATTTTGGCAAGAAATCCGAATAATGGAAAAGCAAAAAAGATTCTCCATTGTTAAAAAGACGGCAGTGAACCGAAATAATAAATTGGAATCCTTTAAAAAAAATATTTTGAGTTTCTTTAAAAACATTGAAAGAAAATCCTCATCGATTCGCGAAAATATCACGTTACTGGAACATGACGTAATGAAAGAGACGCCATTATATAACTTAGATTTAATGAAAAATGAATTCATTGGCAGTTAGAAATATCTCAACAGAAATAACCTACAGACATAATATAAATATGTTTCTTGTTACAGATTCCTTGTGACCAGAACTAAACTTATATAGTAAGTGCGTTGTGTGTATGTGTGTGTGTATTTACGTGGTCGATTTGTTAGTCTTCCTCGCATCTTAAAAGATTTAAAGTTGTTCTTCTAGATTGACTGCCAACACAGGCCAGTTTGTCCTTCTATTTTATGCATAGCCAAGTGGAGTTAGGGAGAAATAGATTCATGCCTTTTGCAAGAGTGTGATGTTAACGCAAACCCTCCCAGCCGAAATTTGGAAAGTCTGTATGCTAATTTCACTTTCTTTGATAGAAGTAAAATCAACTTTCATTAAATTTCATTGACGAAATTATTGTCGAAATGCTAATGATATGTGAGATATGAAAAGAATCGATGGTGGTAGAAAGTGAATATTTTGAGAATAAGGGGGGTTAGATGACCTTTAGACATCATTATTTGATTCAGGTTTCATTTCATTGAGAGCTGATCCAATTTGTTTCATCCTCATTTCACAATGCCTCGTACTCCAGGAATATTCTACTTTTCAATGTATTCCACTATTATGACTCTCTGTCTAAATAAGCTGATCTTTGTTAAATATAGATCTCCTACAGTAGAGGAATTATTAACAAGCTCTCTAGCTATTTCGAATCAATTTACACCAGTAGTGCTAGTCACACGCCTTTGATCATAAGCATATATCATAACTTGGTATTCCAAAACGGATATCCATCTAAATACTGATCAGGCTTGACGTTTCTTGATCATACTGTTGCATAGACCCTTTATGCTGAGAGGTCTTGGTCACTGCGACAATTAATACAATGTTGTATAGCCCCTTCATGTTGCAAGGTCTTAGGCGACGGTCTTGATTCGATAACAGATTCATTCTTCTCTATCTTCTTTAGTCATCTTCCGGCGAAATGTTTTGGGATCCAAAGACATCAACAAAGGGAACTTTAAACTTATCTATTTTATTAACGTCGACGAATATATCTTCTAACTAGCCAGTGAGGTTGCTCTCTCCCTCCACTGGGGAATATTTTCTAGACACGAAGGAAACACATCTAATTTGCTTGACGTTTAAGACTAAGCTCCCTAAAAACACCGTTCTCTATCTATCATTCCTACGCTAGTTCAGCAAACCAAAATCGACTTAATTTATTTTATCTTATCTGATCCCTAAAGCTCAACCTGAGGAAGGCAGAGTAGAGATATACTTCCCCCTAAAAATAATAGTCTGCTAAACTATTATTTAAAAGTACGGGAATCAGTGTTTCAACGTGATTTGGCCATAAGCCAGAAAAAAATATGTTGGAATAAGAGAAGGTCAACAGAAACAGAAGATTCTCACAAAAATCATCATTTAACAAAAAATATTCACGTAGCACAACATTATCAAAACACGTATGAAAACTTAAAAACACAAAAAAGTTACATGGAAAAAAATAAGATGGAGAACAAGAAAAATAACAGCTGAAGACAATGCAGCCTTTGATGAGAGGGGAAAATAGCGATAATCTTTCCAGAATAATATAAAATCAAAAAAAAAATAAAATCAGACCTCATTTCTAAATGCAAACACAAAATCAAATTCCAGTTATGCTACCTACAACCATATGACATCTCCAAAGAGTAAACAGCTAATAACCCATAACCTAAAAGTAATAAACTTTCTATAAAAGGAAAAATCGAAATTTGGAACAAAAGATATTATTGCAAAAGCAAATAAAAATAAGATATAAAATAAATAAAAATATAATATAAAGTAATAAAATAAAATAAATATTGTATTAAGTTAGGACTATATTATTATTATTATTATTATTATTATTATTATTATTATTATTTTCTTTGATTTCTGGCGCGACCTAAGATTAGAAATGGCATCATGACACATTCCACTGACAAAAAAAAATATTACATAGATAAAGCCCTTCGTAAAGTGTGGGCTGTACTTGTCAGAACAATTTTTTGTATCTCCTTGAGGCATGGACTTCCAGGAATCCCTTCAATTAGTCTACTGCAATCTTTTCCAACCAGTCCTAGGGCTCCAACTACAACAGGGATTGTTGATGTTCCCATATGCCACATTTTCGAGATTTCTATTTCAAGGTCCTTGTATTTTGACAGCTTTTTGAATATCTTCAAAGATACATTGCAGTCAGCAGGGACTGCCATATCAATAAGGAGGCACCGTTTTTGTTTGTGGTCTTTAATAACAATATCTGGGCGGTTGGCTTTGATTGTTCTGTCAGTGTGTATTGTGTAGTCCCATAGAATTGTAACAGGTCCTATCTCCGTAACCGGGTCTGGGTGATGTTCATACCATTTTCTTTCAGTTTCCTTCCCGTAGAAGTTGCAGATTTTCCAGTGCAGATATTGGTCCACTTTGTCATGCCGGGTTTTATATTCAGTGGGTGCCAATATCGTACAACCTGATACAAGATGATCAATCGCTTCTTGATATTTATCACAGAATCTGCATTTTGGGCTGACACTATATTTCAGTACATGTGCTTGATAATTCCTAGTTAGCAAGCATTGGTCCTGTGCAGCAAGAATAGAACCTTCCGTTTCAGCTTTCAACCCTGCACTGCGTAGCCACTGATGGGTACGGATTTTGAAATTTGAAAATGAATTGTGAAAGTCTGTAAAAAATTTTGTAAAGTTTTAAAAAAATATTACTTTTCGGTTCATAGACGTCTGCAGCCACATTTTTTGATATATCGGTAGTCGAAATGGTATATTCGGATAATATTTTAGTAGCAACCCTGTTAAATAATAGGGGAGAAGGCTTGATTCAGGGTGGGGGTGGTCAAATGTCGCGTTCCTCCGTCTCCGTCTCCGCAACAGACAAGTAGGTTATAAATCCAGCAGCGGGAAATTTCTTCTCAACAAAAATTTTACTTGATATTAATAAAAGATAAAAAAATATTAAAAAAATTTTACTTGATATTAATAAAAGATAAAAAAAAATATTAAAAAAATTTTACTTGATATTAATAAAAGATAATAAAAATATAAAAAAAATTTACTTGATATTAATAAAAGATAATAAAAATATTAAAAAAATTTAGTTGATATCCAATATCCAAAACGCGCATTGAAATGGAAGTTATTTTTGTATTTGTTATAATTTGTCGCTTCTGAAAATGACTCCACCAAGAAAGAATATGGCCGCAACAGTCGAATGAAGTCATAAATCTTGTTTTATTAAATCCGTAAATAATGAATGGTTACGGGTGTGAAAAGACTTTCGTCACATATTCGGGAATGATCGCGTGAAAATAAAGCATCCAAACGAAACAAAAAAAGATGAAAGCTGTTTTCTTGAGTTAAATATAAAATTTGAATATTGTTCTGCCGTCAAAAAAACCAAGACGGTTGAAACGAGTTTATCGGATTGTTTAAAATTTCGAAATGACTCCCTAAATGTGGGAAGTCAAATTCTATTGGCAAAATTCATCTTCCCAATTTTGAAGGAATTCCATTTTTTTCTGCAATGATGGATTCTATTTCATCTAAGACAAATTAGTATAAATACCAAATTAGTAAAAGCTCAAGATCAGCTGATGAAATAGAAAATGATATGGGGAATACAAAAAATGTGTGCAATCATTTGAAAACAGTTGAAATTTGTTTACAATTTGATGTGACAACATGACAATGGAACTCTTTTGTTATTGTCTTCTGTGTGTTATTTAAACATCAATCAGGAGGTGTATGAAGATTTCCTGTTTGCTGAACAATTGCAAATTGACACCAAACGTTCAACAATTTACAAAACAGTTAAGCACATTTTACCAGTAAAGGTAGGGGAGGCTGAAGTTGGTTGTTACAGCGGGCTGTGTGAATCACTCGCTTCTATAAGTTTTGTTTCCGGCACACGATGCCGCCATTATTCGCCTTATTTTGAGCAGAAACGAAGCTGCCTTTCTTCCAAGTTTGAGTTAAATAGAAGAATAAAATGCATTTTCCCGCCTTGTTAAGTTAATTTAACACTCAACGAAGGCTTCTGCTGTAATGTGCAGTCATTGATAGCATGGCGAAATAATGACGAGGAAACACACGTGTTATATTTAACGAAACTAGATGAGGAATTTACTTACAAATTTACATATTTGAAGTTGTCTGTAGCTTGTTTCAGGAAAAGGAATCAAACATTTAAAGTTCGTAGTTTCGATAAATTGTCAAGAAGAGAAAATGTTCATATTAAATCATCAAACACAGAGTAATATTCTTAAAACAATTTGAAAGAGTTCGTTTTTCACATAAAGTTATACGGTTTTATTCAACATGAATGACAAGATATATTTTAAGGTACTTAGCTTTGGAGTTGAATAGAGTTCTTTGAAATTTTCCTACTCTCATTAGGGGCTGATAATGTATCAGTGTGTAATTTGACACTGGCGTTATCAGACGCGTGGAGCTCTGGCTTTCTGCCTTCTGCTTCTTTCTGCTTTTTTCTCTCTCTCTCTCTCTTTCTCTCTCTCTCTCTCTCTCTCTCTCTCTCTCTCTCTCTACCTTGATTCAAGTTTCTCTGCCTATTTATATGAAAAAGCGATTTCACATCGGCTCGTTACTTTTTTCTCAATTTGTAAGCCGCTCTCTTTTCTATTGGTCAAAATAAATTTTCACATAGGCTCGCTAAACTTTGCCTTTGTCTTTTCTTCAGACCGGAGCCAATCCCTTTTTATTTTGGTCACAATAAATTTTCGCATAGGCTCGCGAATTTGAAAATAGTGAAGAAAAGAGAGTTATTTTTATTTCATATTCACCACAATGCAACCTGTTTTTATGCGAATTAGTAATAAACACTATAAAGACATTTTCAGCAACTTCTCTCCAAGTGTTTTCTTGGAATACTATATAAGCAAATCTATGTGCATTGGACTGGTTGGTACTTTGAAAGTGGAATGGTTTCATGGCTATGACGAACAACCCCAGTGGTTGTACCAAGTAAACCAAAGAAAAAAGTAAAAGGGGTATTGAATAAACATGATACACATAAATTAAATGTACCTATTGTGGACTACAGCATAGATTGGCCACCAGAAGTACTTGCAAGGACCGCTATCCTTGCTCGACTGCAAGAACTCCGATATTATGCGACTGTTGATCAGAGCATCCTCTCTAAGCGTTGCCTAAGAGTTCGAGTTCCTTGCTACCAGTCGGGATACAGCAAACCAGAAAACTGACAACCCGATGACTGGTTGCTACGAAGAGTTGCAGCCACCAGTCATATCCTGGAATAGCCACAACATTAAGTCCTCAGAAGAAGGAACTGAGTGCGCCATTCGAAACAGGAAACAAGGGATAAAACCTCTACTCATGTTCAAAAGATGGGGAAGGAGTATGGACCCGGCTATAGACAGACCTGTCTACTCCTAGTGAGAAAAAATGAAAGTAAAAATTTAAAAAAAACGACAAATAAATATAGAAGTAGAGAAATAAAAATAAACGAAGATTAAAGAATTGCTGTAACTTAGGAAAAATCAGAGATGGCACAAGGCCAAATTAAGTGTGGGCTGTCCGATCGCGTAGGCTCGGCCAAAACCTCTCTGTAGACCCCCGTATAAAACGGGGTTGAGTAACTGTTTCCCGGGGCAAGACTGGGGATCCTCTCTGCTAGCAAGCAAAGAGTCTGACCAGCACAGCTGGAAACAAATCACCCAACTGCAGAATATCTACCAACGGTCCCATGCGGTCAGATGTGGTACAAGGCTGGATTTAATGTGGGTTATTCGAGCCCGTAGTCTTGACAAAAAAATTCCCTGTAGACTCCATATAAAAAGGGGTCAGGTAGCTGTTTCCCGAGACTAAAGACTGCCTTTCGACATAGCCTATTCTGGGGATCCTCGCTGCCCAGAGACAAAGTGTTTCACGAATCTCCAACTTCAGAATATCTACCAACCGCCTCACGCTGTCAGATATGGCACAAGGCCGAATTTAATGTGGGGTATCCGAGCCTGTAGGCTTGGCCAAAAATTCCCCATAGACTCCGTATAAAACTGGTAGCCGTTTCCCGAGACGAGAATCTGTCCTTCAACATAGCCTCGTTTGGGGATCTTCTCTGCTAGCAGGCAAAGAGTTTGACCAACACAGGTGGAGACGAATCTCCAACTACAGGATATCCAGCAACCGCCCCATGCGGTCAGATGTGACACGAGGCCGAATTTAATGTGGGGTATCCGAGCCAGTAGGCTTGGTGAAAATATCACCGTAGACTCCATATAAAACGGGGTCGGGTAACTGTTTTCCGAGACGAGAGTCTGCCCCCTTCGACATAGCCTCGTCTGGCAGTAAGAAGCGAGGAATTTATTGGAGTTTGAAGAGAACAGGAGCCAGTTCAGGGGTATATTCATTTAGGACAATTGCAGCACTTCAAATTGATTGAGAAAGGAGAGACTGATGATTTACACTTGTTCAGTACTCTCTTGCAGAGCCACCAGTAATCTCAAGAACCAAACTTGTGAGACACTATACGGCGTCTCATTCTATCAGCGAATAGTGACTTTGAGGACACTATTGCACTCACTTGGGTCAATGACAAAGGGACGTCTGTTACAATCAGACTCGTTGTTCTGATATAGCCAGGAGAAGTGATTCCTGTGGGATATATCAGCTGAAAAGACAGTGAGAACCAAGGAAATGTTTGTGGTTTCACTTGGTATTTTCGTGTTGGCACGAAAGCTTCGATGCCAGTTTTAATCCAAGTAGAGACCTTAGTGGCACATTTCTTAACAGGATGATTAAAAGTAACATTACCGGATGTGGTGCAATGCTGAGAAAATTACGAAATGAGATTCTGTCTGTGCGTTGATAACAGAAAGATTTTCTGTTAATAGAAGGTTCTTGACTGATAAGAGATCGGAAAGAGATATCTACAGACACTACCACGTGGCTGGAGTTGCTAAGAGGACAGAGTTGCAGAGCACGTCATGAGTCGTGGAGGAAATAAGGAACACAAGTAGAGAAGCGTGTCTGTCAGAGTTACTAGGGAACGCGTACGGAAGTTTACTATTTGAGTATTCTTGGCGTTTTTTTTGTTTTTTTTTTTATGAGTCTGTTGTCTTAATGTTGATCCATTTGTGTAACTTTTGGACATGCATCTGAAATATTAATGCATTAACCAGTTTAATTTTGAAACTTGAAATATCGCTTTGAAAAGAATCCTACGCCAAGATTCAACAACAATACCTCGATCGAAAACTTTGATCAGGCATTCATATATAGAATGATGACATCGAATATATGTATACGATAAATATAAAAATGGACAGTGAGGTCAAAACCGAATGACGACAATCTGTTCCATGCTTGAAGGAAACTTCAGGCCTGAAAATTGCGTCCAAGCATGAAGCAGACTGTCACTACTGGTTGTTGATTCCAGTGTCCATTTTATATTTACAAATGTTGTACTCGTAATATATCGAACTTTTATTCATAAATATAGACCTTAAAACTATATTTTCATCATATTAATCTTTAAGAGAGATTTTTACTACATAAAACTTTTTTTTAATTTTTTATTATATTTTTTACAATTTTCGAATAAGGTGTTGGCTGCTGTGCTCGAAGTTGTGAATAAACTGTCCGAAGTTCATATTTTGTTATTGTGTTTTTCAAGTCCTTTCGACCATCACAGTCATTATCAAGAACGACTTTGGTGTCTTTGTGGCAATTAGAACTCCTTTCTCTACATAATGGTATTCTTCGAAAAGGTAGAACTTTGAAATCGACCAAAGTACATCTATCTACATCAGACAAACATAAGTGGATAATACCAAAATATCCTGCAACACTAAATACAAAGAAATATTCAAAAAACCCTCAAAGCTATTATTATACAAAATAAACAGCCTACATTAAATATCATTCACCACAGTAGACGGTATCTTGAAGTACAAATGATAAAATTAATATACGCATGTATTATTTTAATATGAGAAAAAAATACTAATAAATAAAATAAAATAAATCGCATTCTTTTTGTATGTACACTTTCCACAGCAGCAATTATACATGACATCCCGTTAGACTATTTCGAACTTTCATCTTCCCAAAGAATACCCGGATGTAGACAAAAGAATTCTAACTACCGCACAGATAACCACATTGGTTCTTGATATATATATATATATATATATATATATATATGTGTGTGTGTGTGTGTGTGTGTGTGTGTGTGTGTGTGTTCTATTGCACAACATCTAAAAACACATTCCTTTCCACTTTCACAATAGAGGAAAATGCTTATTGCCAACAATATACTACACCACGAAAATAGTGAACAAAGACTTCAAATATTCGAGGTTTTCCATATCAAAAAGCAACAAACCAACACTGATCAAAATTTGTTATGAGTGTAGCAGAAAAGAAGTGCATATAACAAACATTTAATGACATTTTTGCATTTCTAGCAATTTCCGGTCAACTCCCTTATACTGAAACGCTTGTTTTATAAAAAATTCCCTAACTACAATGAATAAATTAGAATTTTAAAATAACTATAACAAAGCGAGGTCGCGCATGATTTTAAAAATCACCATCCCAACTAAATATAGATTTTATCGCAGTTACAATAAGTTTCTCTTTGTAATTTACCCCTGAAAATGATCTTAGAAAAAGTCGAAAGTACTTGGGTTAACAAAAATGACTGCGCCTTCCTTGATGAATTTAATCTTAACATCAAGAAACTGATTAGACAATTGGAAAGGATCAATATAAAAAAATAGGGACAATATGTCCATATTATTCAATGAAACATGTTTAAATGAAGATATGTTGCCTAAATATACATATATGTGTATGTGTGTCTGTGTGTTGAATAATTGAATGACAAACTAGACAATTTTACATGACGCATTTCGGTCTTCAAGTTGACTATTTCCCGACCAAATAATGTTTTCATTCATGGGATCACATAGGCATAGGGAGGAGGGACAAAATGCGAATGTATGTCATAATATGTATGTCATTCTATATATATATATATATATATATATATATATATATATATATATATATATATATGATCCCATCAATAAAAACATTATTTGGTTGGAAGAATTTTAAAGACAAAACACACCACAAGGAATTTTCCCATTTTGACATTGAAATTCCCAATATTTATCCGATATATAGAGATTATATATTATATTCTCGTATATATATATAATTATTTATTCGAAAATTATAACATAAATATGTTATAAAATCACTACAAAAATAACCATTTTGTTTCAACACCTCTGGTGTTTTATCAAGTGATGATGTTGAATGTAGAATAAAGGGTTTTAAAGAGTTCAAATCAACCAATCATCCCTCGCAAGGGTAAACGCTGTTACATAAGCTGGAATGACCAATCAAAATACACCTATACAAGAATTCAAAAAACTTGACAACGAACAAAGGTTATAATAACTATTTAATGCCTTAATGAGGGAGTTAGACAAAAATATAATTTATTCTAACTAATAAGTATTAAATTATACAATAAAATTTGAAATTAAATATTACCCATTTTAAAATTTAAATTTAATCTCTATTAAGTTTAAAATTATAAAATTACTGAAGAAAAAAGAAAAAATACATATGTTATTCTATTTATTTTGTTTTTATTGAAATGAAGTTGGAATGAACGTTAATATCAACTGTTGTTCTGAGCTTCATGACAACATTGATACATTTGAATTCTAAATATATGCAGGGGAGGATGGTATTTTAAATAGACTAAGTCCGAGAATATATTTTCTGTTTATACATTATTTTTATAGATACAAATATTTAAGTAAATGCTCTGTTTATAATAAACAGTATTAACAACATTTACCGGCCCGAAATATATGACGGTTCCGTATAAGATACAGATTCAATTCCTGTTGGAGGACATATTTTCTATCAGAGATAGAGCGTGTGTAAATATAAAAGTGAACATAGAAGTCAACACATAGAGGCGACAGTCTGCTTCATGCTAGACGCAATCGTCAGGCCTGGCGATTGCATCTAGCATGAAACAGACTGTCGCCTCTAAGTGTTGAATTTATGTTCACTTTATATATATATATATATATATATATATATATATATATATATATATATATAACCAGACTGCAATAACGATAAAAAAAAAATAAACAGAATAAAAGAAGCGCTGAAAATAACAATTTGGCTGAGAAATATTGAGTTGGTAAACGGGATTACTTAAATGTTTCTTTTTCTTTTGACGTTAATGCGATACGAGTTTTTTCCATTTTGTTATTGTTTATCGCGATTCAAATGACATTGTCTTGACAATAGATTTCCTTTCTTCGGAAATAATTCAAAAATCTAAAATTACTTGTCATTCCATTTTCGGTACAGAACTGTAAATTATTATTTATACAATTTTTCGCAGCCGTAATGTTTAGTGACATACACTGGAGATCCAATGGCAACATGTTCCAGTCGCACTGTCCGCAGGATTCTCTCTAGTTTTCTTATCGTTACGTCTCGAGTTTACTTGCAATTTCCATTTCTTCCAACAGTTTCGATGCACTTTTATCTTATTTACATACAGCTATCACCAGATTAAGATTACAATGTGTCTCCTATGTCGGCTATAATTAAAATGAAACAGTAAATTCCTAATAATCAGGATCAGCTCAATCAAGACGACACACCAGTTGCAACCGAGGAGAAAAAAGAAAGCCGGATGACCCGTAAGGTTACTATAACTCAACAAAGCAAACGGAGCCTAGCAACTGAGGAAAAAGCAAAAAACAGAAGCGAAAGAAGAGCATGACTAGGATTTCGGTTAAAAGGCACAAGAGCCACTCAAGTTATAGTTTACTGTTAAATTTGTTATAATGAATAAAGTGGGTCATATCAATGGAAGAGAAGGTTATAGAAGTGAAGATTTTGAGAATACGGAGGAAAAATGACGACTGACTCTAGACTTGAAGAAGTTAAGATTGCACTGTTCCGGGAAACATCCCCGCAGGAGTTTGTTCCATATTATAGCAGTTCTTGGGAAAACGTTGTTTGCATGGAACTTCCTATCTATATTTGGACTACGGGGGGAAATAAAGGTGATTCGATTCGGTCGAATAAGCATGGCGTATCCTAGCTGTAAAGGTCAGAACTGGTGAAACTTAAGAATGAGACACATTTGAACATTTACCATGGAAATAGTGATATAGTAGCGACGAGCTTGCAATGTTGCATCTGTGGGAAAAGAGGATGCAGGGTTTTAAATAAATCTTTCGTAACAAGACCGCGTCAATGATTTTGAACACTATCAAGGCTTGAACATGAAACTTGTTCCAAAAAGCTTGATAGATAAGAGTTATTTAAGATAAACAGATAAATAAATTTTAAACAGACCGAGATAAATATTTGGATGGAGTGCTAGATAAGAACAGAACTCTGATAAATACAAACAGAGATAACAAGATACGAATAGACTAAAACATGAACAGATGAACAGAGATAGCGAAATAAAATCTGAAAAAGCCAGAGTTTAGAAGGCGATGTGGTAGGATATTAACATAGAAATATCCAACTCTACACGCTTTAACAAACGAATACAAAAATGTAAGACATAATGACAAGGCTGAAATAGATGGCATAAAACCTCGCAATAAATAACATACCTATAGTTTATCGGTATATCTATATTTGTATTCGTAAATATATTTATATGTATTAATATATTTTTCTTTTATATCTTTATATATCTTATGTATATATTTATATATTTTTTATGTTTAGTTTGAGACTTTTTTGAGCATGTGGCCGGGTGCGGATTATTTTTACAAGAAGCTTTTTTTAAATGCTGAAACCCTGGTAGTTTCGATGTTATTAGTTATGGAGTCGCGCATGCGCACTTTCATATGCCCTTTCAGTACGAATCTGCCATTTTTCCTTCTATCAAATTTCGTAACGCCACAGTCACGCTGAGATTCCAGCAAGGATTTGTATTTGGAGAGGAAGAAACAATTTTTTAAGCGAATCAACCACGAATCCAGAATACAGACCTAAAATCAGGTCCTATATTTAATCTAATCTGATATAAGGAAGAAAAAAAAACAGCTAGGTCATGTGTAAAAATTTAGTGTCTCCTTATTGAAGTTTTTTTGCTTATATATATGAATAAATATCAAAATATGTATCTGTGAGGATTACGGTTTCGTATAGGTGTGTGTAGGAGGGTGCGTGCGTATGTGTGCGTGTGACTGCGTGTGTGTTCATAGTATGTGTATGTAGTAAACAAGAGTCAGTTTTTAAAAAATGTGCCAAAAATGAGAAACATAAGAAAATTGTGAGGCTTGATATGGAATTAGAAATTCTTCTTGACGATCATACACCAACACGTATACATTATATATATATATATATATATATATATATATATATATATATATATATATATATATACACCTATATATATATATATATAACGGCTTTCCATACTTCATTCTCCAATTCACTCTCGTGTGGTCATGTGTGACGTCATGAGATGCGGTGCGATTTTCGCTTCTAGCGTCTTATATACGCGTGTTTATCGTTGCTTAGAAATCATCTATGTAAACAATGACAGACAATCATCACTGTCGTGTCCGTATATTGTTTAATATGTTGTAATTGACATCTTTGATAATGGCTTAAGTAAGCCGAAAGCTTAGATTATATTAAAAAAATCAATGGATCAATATTGTGAATTTCTTTCTTCGTTCAACGATAATGTTATTAAACTTATCAGATGTTACGAAAAAAATTTACATAAAATAAATAGACAACACTTGTCTATATTATTTAATGAAACGTGTATATATATATATATATATATATATATATATATATATATATATATGTGTGTGTGTGTGTGTGTGTGTGTGTGTATAGGTGCTTCTAAAGATCCGCTAAAAATGAGCATACATGATGAAAAATGCCCTAATATTTTTTATAAACGTAAAAATTATTATAGGAAATTTTTGCTGTTAAAAACGCATTGATTTGTAAATTGATGCAAAAGTCAGACATGTCGAATTTTATTAAATTTAATTTAATTTGTATGGTTTAATGTTTATGTTAGTTGTAAACAGAACTCTTTGAAGAATTAAAATCATCGTATATATGATCCTATCATCGTATATATATATATATATATATATATATATATATATATATATATATATATATATATATATATATATATATATATATATATATATATATATATATATATATATATATATATATATATATATATATATATATATATATATATATATATATATATATATACATATATATATATATATATATATATATATATATATATATATATATATATATATATATATATATATATATATATATATACATATATATATATATATATATATATATATATATATATATATATATATATATATATATATATATATATATATATATATATATATATATATATATATATATATATATATATATATATATATATATATATATATATATATATATATATATATATATATATATATATATATATATATATATATATATATATATATATATATATTTGTAAAACTGAACCCACAGTTACCGAAAATCTGTTCTGAATCGTAAAATAAAAATACAATAAAATTAAGACATTATTTAATTAGAAAAGCTTACCTTAAAAGATATACCTATATATATACCTATATATATATATATATATATATATATATATATATATATATGGTGGACTCTCCCTTTGTATTCGTGATTTGACGGTCTAACAGCTCAGATCCTAGGAGCCGACAGCCCAGATACCAGCACATATGATTTGATTATAGTGGTGGAGGCTTTGTGCAGAACCAACCACACTTTTTGAAGAGCCGAATACAGAGACCTGATGCACTACGTGCCACAAGATCTCAAAATGACCCTCTGCAGGTTTTGAATTCAGAGACACTAAAATACACATACAGACACACAACACACATATATATATATATATATATATGCGAGGATTGTTGTCTATTGTAACACATTTTATTCGTAAACGTATGTCTTATAAATAATAAATCAAACAAAGCAATTTTATTTAAAACAGAATGTAACTGAATATGAAGAGGAAACTGAAAATGAACTAATTTCATGTCTGGTAAAGTTGCGTCCGGGGATCATGCAATATAAAATCTCTTTACCTTATAAAATGATTACTAACAGAAAGAACAATAGTCAAAAAGAATCAAAATAAAAACAAAAGTTGTAAAATGCTGAAAAGATCCAGCATTGTTTCGCTTACTTCAAAATTGGAAATTTTGATATTGAGGCTCAAGAAAGTTCTTTTAGTTTTGCAGTCGTGGATGAAATTGAAACGCCGATTTAAAATAATCGAGGTCACATGACACTGGATATCGCACAGATACTCCACCTATATCACATGAACGTTGTAAGGTATTTGAAAACATGTGCATCGCTACGATGTTTGGGCGCCTCACGATTTAACGAGAAAAACTAATGGAATGCATTTCCTTCTACTCTTCTCTAATTGTTATGGTCCAAGGTTAAGACCATGGAAGAACAACACGAAACACAACAGTAGAAATAACAAAGAATATATTGCACAAGAAATAATACAAAGACGTGAAAGGGTTAGTAAGACTGTCCGACTGGTTTGGCGTGACTGCTATCAGCTCGACTCGATTCAATACCGTCCCATTTCCGTCCGCCCCTCTTGAGAGGCGTAGTATATATACCGTTCGGAAGAATTCATTCTTGTCGGTCTAGGTAAGAACCATGGCACTAACGAAACGCAACAAAATAACACGATTTTTAAAAGAATAATCACACGCGATGAAAAATGGATTGTTTACAACAAAGGGGTAATGAGGAAACTAAATGAGCCACCGTTAACCACTCTAAAAAGCCTCTCTGCAACCTAAGATGGTGATGTTGTATATCTGGTGGGTCTGAAAGAGCATTGTGTTTTACGAGCTGCTTCCGTAAAATCAAACATTGAATTCAAATAATTTAATGTTCCCAATTAGATTGATTAAAGGCAGAAAACTGGAGAAAGCTTCCTAAATTTTGGCCAAAATTCGATGGATGTTGTCTTCCATCAAGAATTCACGTCTTTTCGAAGACTCGGGTGAAGTTGGTACACCTTGGCTGTGATGTCCTACTACAGCCGAGGTACTAACCTGATTTTGCATCTTCGGATCACCACTTCTTTTGATGATAGACTAATGCATTGAATGTATTCTTTTGTAAAAGGACCCATTTGTGTTCATATAATCTACTTAAGCGCCTAGATGTCGCACCTTTTTATTTCTTGGAACATTTTCACAGACCTGCTCCAGAGTTAATGTTATTATTATTTCGTTTTGTGTTGATTAAATCTCTAATTGTTTTTGAAGTAGTTATGACAAATTTTATACTAATTTTGGAAACATTCTTTTCACTTGTTGTCGTTATTGGGCTATTAGGTAGTATTAGTGACCCTAAAGCAAAATATGTAACATTTACTTAGTGATGCCAATTCATAGTGAATTGCACAAAGTTCCTCCATCAACACTGCAAATTTGCATTCAACTCAATTAGGGTCGAATCTTAATCAAAATAAAAATTTGTTGAATATTTTCTTAAAAGTTGCTTTTTGCAATTTTCGACTTTCAGGATTTTAAACTTTGGCTTTAGCCTACTCGACTTATACACGAGTCTCTACCTTTGCTACGCACATATTTGGATTCGTTAAAAAAATTAGTCATTTTTTTTTAGATCTTAATATATTTACTGAAGACCTACGTTATAAATTTCGTGTTTGTCGTGTTAAAATTTCAACGAATTTTCATTTGAAAAAGATATAAGAATATTTTTATATTTTTCTAAATAAACTTATCCGCGATATTTGAAATAATTAATTAAATAAATAAATAAATAAATAATAATAATAATAAATTGCCTTTTTGCATCCAAAATACCGAACCTTTGTGCAAATGACAGGCTCAGGAGACGAGCGTTTAATCAGAATGTTCGTCACGTGTCATATGACGTTGAATGATATTCTGTCAACGTTTCACGGCTTTCAAGCACAAATTTCAGATTTCAGCGGACGTGATCTATTTCAAATTGGCACCTTCTGACAGGATTGTTATTTATTTATCTAAGATGAGCAATGGACGGGAAAAAAAACGTTAGGATGAATAATGATGGTGAAAGAACAATAAAGAAAAATGAAATCAGACTGCGAAATAAAATCGGATCATATCAAGCTTTATAAAACGGAAGAAAATGTTGTCAACTTGAAGAATGAAAATTGTTTTTTTTATATAACATAAAATAGAAAAGAATTCACTAAAAAAGATTGAATGCATCTCTTCCTCTAACAGAAATTGCATTTTTGATAAATGTTTGAAGAAAAAGATATATTTTCAAATTTATTTCTTAATAAATCTTTATAAAAGATTAATAAATATTTCATTGTACTTCGTTCGCATATTTTAATAATCTTGTAAATAAACATTACTTCGAAAGTCAAAAGTGTGTACAATAATAGCGGTGTGAAGGAAATAACCGTCCTTTTGACACATCGTTTCTTTTCCAGGAACGAAGGTTAAACAATGCCGGATTTTGATTATTATCATCATCATTATTATTATTATTATTATTATTATTTACACTGGCATCAAAATTGTGCAAGCCGACAATAAATATGAAAGTAAAACTTATCTAAATTGTCTCTTTACACTGAAGCTTTTCCTTAAATTCCAAGTAATAGTCTTACTCACTTGAAAAATTCTTTGGATTAAACAGAACTTTGTTTGAATATTTCAGGTTTTTCCTAAACTTCTTACTATTTGCCGGTAGCGCTTGCTGACCTAAATATTTCATCTCCTCGTATGATGACAAAGCATTCAACAATCTCTTTCGACATGAACCAATGAGGGGAGAGTACTTGAACAGAAGATGAAATTTTACTGATATCTAAGCATCCAATAAAAGTTTTTGATTGTACCCTGTCAACAAAAGGGCATACTCCTCACGCCATATTTAATTGATAATGAGTGTACAGTCAAAGATGTCTCCTTTCTAAATATATGTTAACCCCTTAAGTTAAAATACAGTTACAGAAACGGTTTTAACAAATAAATTGAAATTCCGAATAAAAGTTCTTGTCACTGGTAGACCACAATAATTTGTGCACGAGCGTGTAAGTAATAACTTGGGCGGATAAATTTCCCATTACTACCATTTACAAAAGAGAAGTTACATTAAAGCTGTCACTCTCACTGACAATCTCTACGGTGTCCTATTTGTAAGCGGGTGAACTAATAGAGATATTAAGTTAAATTTGATCTGACATATTCGTTGTATAATGTTGAATTATTCGATTTATCTGTCTATATTTCTGAGGTGAGGTATTATGTAAACTATTTATATTATTCGAACTTTTGTCTTCATCTTTGTCGCCATATTTATTACAACGTTTCGGCCGTTGTACACTCCGGCCTTCTTCTGGTAGTTGGAATGTCGAACTGAATCTTTTATTTCGCTCACTGGGGTAGACTGTTCTAGTTCCACGTGCCATGTCTAATGGATGTCAGTTATTAGTTATCTCCTGCTAATTCCCCTCATCAAGTTCTCCACTGCCTTAACCGGGTATTGAACTCACACTCTTTGGGTCCTGTCACTGGATCTAACTAACGCCTTTATCCACTGTGCCTGGTTAAGACGCTGGAGAACTTGGAGAGGGGAATTAACAGGAGATAACTGACATCCATTAGACATTAGACAGAGAATGTATTTACCAACATTTACCTGATGAGATGATACACATCGAAACATGAATGCATTTATGTAGCGGTATTATACATGTCTGAATGTAATACCCCATAATAAAGAATTTTGTTCTACGATTGAATTGTATAGAGCCCTATTTTAAATTAATGTTAAGAACGTTTGAATTTATATTTAATTCGTTCTCATTTCATATATATGTAAGTGTAGGTGTGTGTGTGTGTGTGTGTGTGTGTGTGTGTGTGTGTGTGTGTGTGTGTGTGTGTGTGTGTGTGTGTGGATTACAATTAGTGAGTTTCAAACAATTTTCTTCATATAGATGACCATTTCATATATGGCCAAGAAGTTTTTCTCTGGACTTATCAATGCAAATACATTTATTAAAATGGATGAATTCCTACGTTTCTTCACAAGAAATTTGAAAGGTAACTGAAGGAAAGAAGAAAAAAAAACAATAAAGAATAAAAGGGGAGGGAGTAAGAATTAGCCTATAATAGAGGAAGGAGTTATATAGATATAGAGGAGAAAGGAACCTCAGGTTTCTGCATCAAGGTCGGAGGCATTCTGTGCCATAACATAGCTGGTCAATGTAACGTGGTTGCTGGGCAACAAGCCCTTTCTCGCGTTCATAGCTAGGTGTCCAGAGCAGTGGAGCCCTCTTGAGTTCTTGTTTTGCTCGTCATCAGTGTCCTGCAAAGTATATTCTGTGTTCGCGGAAGATTGTAGCAATGTCAGGGATGAGCTGGGATTTAGTTGAATGTTGTCTCAAGACGGTGTTAAGTATAGCTCTTAGCATCCGAGTGTAGGTTCCATCAACACTAGGGTTTTATTTAATATCTAACTAGTAGTACCATACGCCTCTACAGTGGCTCAAAAGAATCCCCGATTGATATTGTGTAGTAGATGAGATTTCCAAATTATGACCATTTTATTGCAGGCGACCCAGGCTTTAGCTATGTAAATTTTCACATCCTTTTCAGTAGAATTTATTTCGCTTCCTAGGTAGAACGAAACGCGTCGACTAAGGTAAGTTTTCCTTTTGACTTTATTGATATTGTCCTTTTACAGATATACTCTGTCTGAAATTATTACACACACACATAATAAAATTCAATAGGTTAGGTCTTAGTGGCGGCGATGACAAATGATATATATATATATATATATATATATATATATATATATATATATATATATATATGCATGCTGATTCATGTGCAAGCTAGCGGGGACACGCAAGCACATACTTAAACCAAATGGAAATGGATTTGACAGTCTCAAAGGTGATGTGGTGATGGGGGCCACTATCATCAACACATCTGTCATCGCCATCACTAAAACCAAACCTAATGATTTTATTACCACTTAGGCAGAAATTCACTTTTGACAGTAAAAAATGAGATCAAGGCTCGCTATAAGTACAGAAACTGAACAATGAAATATTTAAAGAACATGAGGAAATTTTATTCTTTTAAAATTTTATTCCTTTAATTTGCCTGAAGAAGGCCACGAGACCGGAAACACGTGTAGCAAAAATATAAAGAGTAAAATATAATATATACACGAAAACAAATCCACATTATAACGAAAAGCGTTTGCGGTTACTCTCTTTTTTTTATATATATATATATATATATATATATATATATATATATATATATATATATATATATATATATATATACATATATATATATATATATATATATATATATATATATATATATATATATATATATATATATATATATATATGTTATAAAATATATATATGTGTCTTATCAAGTGATGGTGTTGAAAAGAAGATAAATGGTTTATTTTCTTTTCAACACCATCACTTATAAGACACAGTGTGTTGAAACAAGATGACAATGTAGTGATTTTTAAAAATACTTATGTTATAAATTTTTATGAATTTATCCTATACTTTTGTATTAGCACTCTTTTTAAGAATAGTAATTGTTGGTTATTGATTATTCCGTGTATACCAATTATATATTTTATATATATATATATATATATATATCGCGTATATTTCCGTGTATAAGACCATTTTTAGATGACAATGTCAAAAAATCTAGCAAATTTTCATGAATTTATCCTATACCTGTAGTATAAGACTACTGCTTATTGATTATATAAAGATGATGTTATTGGAAATGCTATTACTGTATACTTAGCAATTCAAAATAAACGAAATAACAAAACCGATTTTATATCATGTTTTTCCTACACACGTCCCCTAAAAGGAAATCATCGTTTTGATTACATTTCATCACGTTTTTTAGATATACATGTAGCAGGGTTGTTTTATTAATATTGAAAATTAAACGTTATATGTAATACTAAATTGTGTTATTGTTTAACACCAAAATAATAATGAATTTTTAATGAGAAATAAAAATTATGTTATCTTAAATGTTATTACTGTAATAATTATCACTACCATGATGATTATTGAAAGTTTAGCGAAAGATAAAGTTAGCTGTGAACGCAATCATAACTAAATATTTACATTTTCTCAGCTGAGCTTGCATGGATACAAGTTGATTTCATTGATATGGAATTATTCTTCGAATAGGCAATTTATTATGAAGTTATCCCAGTAATATATAAGACAGAAATGGTTTTATTACTTTTATTATCAGTTTATTCGATAA
>CAHIKZ030002212.1:875000-892500 GCA_903632075.3 Acanthosepion pharaonis
GGAACATTCTAATAGAAAACACAAATATATTAACTGCATCCATCTGCAAAAAAAAGACTAAAAATAATGGAAGCTTTAATAATAAAAAAGAAAAAGTCAATTCTTAACAATATTAACTATGAACAAAGTCACAATGTGATAACCGTATTCGGAAATTAAAAACATCCCTACCACACACTAATACATACACAGAACGCACACACTCAATCAATATTTACATTAGTCGGACTATTGTCCTCATCTTTGTCGCCATATTTGCCACAACGTTTCGGCCGTTGTACGCTCCGGCCTTCTTCAGGTGGTTGGAATTTCGAACTGAACCCTTTATTTCGATCACTGGGGTAGACTGTTCTAATTCCACGTGCCATGTTTGATGGATGTCAGTTATCAGTTATCTCCTGCTAATTTTCCCTCTGAAAGTTCTCCACTGCCTTAACCAGGAATTGAACTCACCTTCTTTGGGTCTGTCACTGGATCTAACCAACGCCTTTACCCACTGTGCCATGTGTCGTTGTGACAAATATGGCGACAAAGATGAGGACAATAGTCCGACTAATGTAAATACTGTACATAATACCTCATCTCAGAAATATAGACAAACACTCAATCAAGTTGAAAAATCGAATCCTCCTTGATAATGGCTAAAGGTATAGCCGAAAGCGCTCGGAAATATAAAACATTTGGACAGTTCTTACACACCCTTTGTCCAGAAAAGAAAGCTCTTGTCAGAACACAAGAAAAATTAAATAAAAAGCTTAACCGTAGTACCTTGTCTGTCGTTTTTAATGAAACATGCATATATATATATATATATATATATATATATATATATATATATATCTTATTATAAAACACAGATTGTGTGTGTGTGTGTGTGTGTGTGTGTGTGTGTGTGTGTGTGTGTGTGTGTGTTTATATATTGGATCCTACATTTTTCAACCGATTTCAACAAAACTTCACAGGACTACGTAAAATTACCTAGCGGTGGTTCTAACAGCGCCAAAAATTGGAAAAAACAATTGTTTTTGCACGAAATCAATTGAAAACACAATTAAGAGGCATCACGAGAATGAAAGGGGGCAACTCATATCGAGTTATAGTTATAGGGTGTGTTATTGTGTGTGTGTGTGTGTGTGTGTGTGTGTGTGTGTGTGTGTGTGTGTGTGTGTGTGTGTTCGTTTATATATGGGATCGGATTTCTTACATTTTTCAACCGATTTCAACAAAATTCACTTTTTTTTTTGAAGGTAGTGTTTCTTATTGTCTTGCACACTTTTTTCTTTATTTTTACAGTCAGAATGCTTTAAAAATTCCATTTACAAGACAATTGTTTATAATAAAATTCTATTCAATCGGTAGACTCATAACGATTGAAAACAATGTTTTTGTTTAAGTTTGGGTTTGACCAATTCGTAAAAAATAAATAAAAAAATAAAACTAATTAAGACATGCGTGTCCATCAACCTTAAACAATAATCTTTGTCAATTTTATTTTTCAGTCTTTATGATGGTCGATACTTGATCTATCTCTTACTGTTACATCCCCGGGAAATACCGGGCTCTACTGCTAGTATATATATATAGGTACCTCCACAGAAAACTTGATACCTAAGGTTTAAAATTAATTTTAAAAAGGAAAGATCTTTTTTGAAGCCTTTATATTAGTTTTAATTTCAAGTTAATAGATTAAATTGAAATAAGTTGCTGTATTCCCAAACTAGTTTAAATTGATTGGAAGTAGTTTTCGTTTTGAAATTGCTAAAATTGCTGATTTTAACTCCATTTCTAGCCATCTAAATAATTGTAATTCTCTTTATTAAAAATATTTCTCAAAATAAAATGTACTTTTCTGAAATTTTATTTGAGGAGTATTTTCTGATTTAAATTTTAATTGATCTGATTTGAAACAATTATTACTTAATTTAAGTTTAAAATATCACAGAAATGCATTTTTTAACACGGTAATAGCTGTTTAATTAAGGTGTTGACGTGTTGACAGCTTGATTGACATGGAAATTTATCTAATATTTTTCTACGGTTGATATATTTGTAAAAATAATTGCGGAATATAACATGATCGCCTTTTTATATAATTTGGTTACTCATTAGTCTTAAAAATTTAGGAAAATATTCTTAATATAATGTTTTATTGAATTTTAGATACTTTAACACTGAATATGCTATAGTTATTTCTATATTATATATTATGTTTTGATAATGTCATGTATGAACACCCGTATCTATAAAACTCTGTACATTTATACACAAAAAAATATCTTTTCTTTTTTAAAATACAGGAGTTCACTAAATTGTAATAAGGTTTCCCATTTATGATTAGTAAATATAGTATTTACTTAATAACAATATCATCTAAGCGCTATAAATTAATACAGAATTTTAAAAGATTTACAACTTTATAAATTATTCCAATGATTTTTTTAAAAATGAATGCAATTCCTGTAAAAATTCATTATTCATTGAAAAAAGATTTCTCTTGAGACAATAGTATCTTATTCATAAAAACAATAAAAAGATTTTATAATTATGCCTTAGTTTTATAGCATTTTAATTTTAAACGATTCAGGGTTTTACAAAAAGAAATTGATGATTTAAAATTGTAAAAGAATTTTGTTTTTAAGTAATATAAACATTAAGCTTTAGAAAATCGAATTTCTCGAAATTTCATTAAATTAAATAAATGGGTGGTGGGAGTTTTTTTTTTTTCCAAGTTTGGATTATATATATATATATATATATATATATATATATATATATATATATATATTATTTTTTATTTATTTGTTTTGATGGAAGTGGAGGTGTAAGGAATATGTTTATATGGAACATATTTTTTTCAAAATTTTCTTTTTAGCAGGCCAGCAAATATTCAAAAATTCCAAAGAAGAATTTCCCATGTGGTAAATATAGAATCGTCAAATCCTGAAAAGGATAGGCAGGACAAATTGAAATTGAAATTCTCTTCTTAATAAAACAAAAGACAAATAAAAAGAATGACAGCGATAGTGGTTCAAAGATTATATCTGTGAGAAACGCAAAACCTAGAAGAATGAAAATAGGGTGGAGTAATGGATAGCGGCTCGAATTGAGGAATCGGAGAGCCGAGTTCGAATTCCAGTCGAATCCATTCACTTACGTGCTAATACCTTGGGAAACATATGAATCCTTTTCTTCTTCCCCCCAGCTATGGGTAAAATAGCAGAACAGAGCGGGTTCTATAGTCCTGGATGGCTACTGGCCTACAATAGAATGACAACCTACTGCGGGAAAAAATCTGCCTCGTCAGTTATGTATCGAAAGATACATAATCGCCTAAGCTTGTATTACGCATGACACATAACTCATTGACAAAAATAGTCATAAGGATCGCCACAAATATGGGCGGGGCTTTGACGAACCCATTTTCGTTGCTGTCAATAAAGTCTAAAGGAAAAGTTAAACCAATATAGTTTGGTACCTGTTCAGCTTCATGAATTATCGGAAAATGACACAGTAAGCCGTCCAAGTCTTCTTCTGAAGATACCCGCTAATGGTGACTAATAATAAGGAAACATGTGAATAATAATAATAATAATAATAATCTCAAATATCGACTTCTCATGATCTGAAACTTTGAGATTCGAGTGGATTGCCCAATTCAGGTCAGAAATCTGAATTTGGTCGAATTAAACAACAAGAAATCAGGCCAGATTTGTTGATTTTAATGCGTTCTTCACACACCACAGAGTAATTCTGATGGAAAGCGAAAAGAAAAATTATTATCACGACCTTACAAGAAAGCTGAGGATGTAGTGAAAAAGGAAGATGACCGTCATGTCATCGGAGCACTGGGAACGCTTCTGATGAAAAAATTGAAACAATTTTTTCAGGAAAATAGATTTCTCAAGTCCAATAAATATAATCGCTCTTTCTAGTATTGATGGGGCCTGCCTTTATAAACTTTTGTTTAAAATAGCAACATCTTTGATT
Organism: Acanthosepion pharaonis; assembly: GCA_903632075.3. NCBI lineage: Eukaryota > Metazoa > Mollusca > Cephalopoda > Sepiida > Sepiidae > Acanthosepion > Acanthosepion pharaonis. The sequence goes on from CAHIKZ030002212.1 coordinate 878,988, forward strand.
AGACCATTATTTTCTCTTCGAATTACATGGGATATCCATTTTAGTTGCTGCCCCTGTTAAAAGTTTTCAAGTGGTATGGTTTCTGTTATTTGACACAGTTCTTTGATTGTGATTATGTAGCGCCAGACCACAAAGCTAGAAGAAGAAGAAGAAGAAGAACTCATTAAGCCGAAAGAATTAGAAATCATGATAACAGTCAGGACCATCGGAACGACCGTGTTGAAAAGAGAATACTAAGAAAAGTGTCCGAATAATGAGGAGACTTGCTGTCACTTAATATCTTTGTAAACTATCAGGTAACCACCGCAAGGTATGAAAACTCAATAATAATAATAATAATAATAATAAATATCAATAGTACATAAATAAAAAAGTTATAGAGAAGAAAAATATTTTCTAAGACTTAGAATGCCACCCTATCCAGAAAAGCAGTTATCATCAAGAAAAGAAGATATGTAATTAATATCGCCCGTTTTAGCAGATGGCAGAATAAAATTGGAAGAAAATGAAAACCTGTAGAAATATGTAGATAAATTGTATCACATGAATAAGATAATTGATACCCATCATTATTGGCACACTTTGAACAGTCGCGAAGAATCTTGCAAGAACTGGATAGCTGAAGAAGAATTGAAATCATTCAGATGATGCATTAAGAAAATCAACACGAACATGAATTTGTTGTCACTTGATCTCCATTAAATGCCACCAAATTCTATTAATGCAGCAAATCAATGAATAATAATAATAATAATAATAATAATAATAATAAAATTTATATAATGATCGGTGTTCTAGACTAACTTAGCATCACTATGCAAGATGCTACTTTTCTAGGCAAATAGCCAAATTCTTTCAGCTTACAAGTCCAGGGAAACACAATCTTTCTATTCTCCCAGAAACCTCTAATTCGATTGTCATGTTTCGATGTATTCCTATTAACCTAAATGCGTTATGAGGGAATGTAACTTTTTTTCTGTCGTATTTATGAAGCTAAATACAAATTAAAAAACAAAACTAAACATTTGATGAATGATCGGAGAGAAAAAAATGGAAACATTTGAATCAGAAAGAATTATTCGGCTTAAATATTCAGCTGAATGAATAAAATATTTTGGAAACATGGATCAAGTAAAATGTAAAGCGAAAAAAGATTGCAAGATATTAAAACGGACAAAGTCTTAGAAGTCACGTTAATGAGGAAGAGACAAAATTTTTGGAATGTTCAAATGTTTTACGCTCAGTAAGTTAAGTTCTTTTTCATGACCAAAAGACAGGTTGATGAAAAAAAGAACACAAGGCAAACAAAAGATGTTGTTGTGGTTCGTGAGATTCAAGCAAATTTATTTAGAATCGATTACTTAAAAACGTTATTCCACGAGGATCTCATTTTTGTTGGCTTTATTATTGATTCATTATTCGGTCTTCCTATTTGTCTGAAATTCGAAGATGAATCATTGCAATTATTCTCAACACAGATTCGAACGAGTATCTTGATCTTTATTCGTTTTAACTAATACGCTTTCCAGCCTTCCTCATTTTCTGCGATGTCATAATCATTATTCTACAAGTAGTTCTAATTAATATTCTCGTTCTTATTCTGTTTATATCTACCTTGTGACTGGTGTGTTCCTCGACATTCTTCAGGAGTATGATTTATAAATACGAATTTATATATTTTTTTCTTCTTTTGTATTACTATTATAGACTGCTATTATAAAATGCGATAGAATGATATTTATTCGTAAATCTATAGATAGAAAATACAACAGAAATTCCTTTTCGATGTAAACGAGATGGCAAAATTCCTAGGCACTTCGGTCTGTACTGCAGACATCAGGGTGTTACATTACTGTAATGGAGGCATACTATCATTTCCATTTCCGGTTGCTGCTTCTGGGGAGACCAAAATGTATTTCTAATTCTCTAACCACACGAAACATTTTTCATCTACGGAAGAGCCTAACGGATATATTCGTGAAAGTGAAAAGGTTTCACTGCTCATCAGAGGTCGTCATACGGTGTTACATTTTATATTTAGTCTACATATGCAGTTATTTGTCAAACTGGAATAAAAGTTGAAAGATCGTAATAGAGAGTAAGGATGAGTCCGAATAGCTTGTGAAATACAATGACTCATTTCAAATAAATTCCTCTTGTAAACTCTTGAGATTTAAATGTATATCCTCGTCAGCTTACAATACGTGCGCTACACACTGACCAACCAGGATGTTTATTTTTTGTTTTTTTTGTTTTTTGTTTGTTTTGTTTTTTTCGAGTTGCCTCCCTTATTAATTCGGTGAGGTATTATGTTTTTGTTTCTTCACCAACACTCCAGAAAAAAGAACTACAACCAATGGACAATGTCTTTATTGCGTCCCATTTATCACGCCCCTGCACTGCCCCCTTCTACAACATCAAAAACTACAAAGAACTGGAAAAAACATGAGATTTTTTTTAATCAGTGCTCTTTCGTTGAAAAAAGATCCGGAAATAAAATCGACTTTTTGTTATGTCTTTCCGTGTTGTACAGAAAATGATGTCAGGAAAAAAAAAAACAAAAGTAAACAAGATCATGAACCATTAACTGATTGTGGAGTTTGTACAAAGAAAGAAAGAAAGAAAGAAAGAAAGAAAGAAAGAAAGAAAGAAAGAAAGAAAGAAAGAAAATTGAGTGGAAAAACGTAACTCATTTCAAATGAAAAGAAAAAAAGAAAGAAAACAAAAAATGAAAGGAAAGAGGAAATAAAAAAAATTGAAAAAAGAAAAGAAAGATGGATAAGCAAGAAATAAATAAGGAAATAAAAACAAAAAATGAAACAAAACAAATAAAAATAAAAAGGAAATAAAAATAAAAAGGAAATAAAATAAAAAGGAAATAAAAATAAAAAAGAAATAAAAATAAAAAATAAAGGAGAAACGAAAGCAAAAAAAAACAGAAACAATTTCTCATGAAGAAGGATATGTGATCCTTTTAATGTGAAATCCGTTTCTATAATTCTCATTTCCTTTTTGGCAACCACCTTTTTTCTATTAAATTCTTCGATTAACTCCTTTTGTTATCCTTCTATAAAATCCTTCTATAAAATCCTTCCATGAAATCTTTCTATAATCCTCTATAATCCAGTTATTGAATCCATCAGTTAAATCCTTGTATTATCATTCTATTAAAATATTTTATTTAATCCTTTTATTCAATACTTCTATCATGTATTGATTAAATATTTCTATAATATTTCCCCCACATACGTCTTTTAAGTTCTCACATTAGAGATTAAATAATATCAAATTCTTCTAATAAATCTTTCTGTTAAATCCTGCCATTAAACCCCAATTCAATCCTCCCATTAAATTCCCCATTAAATCCCCCTTAAACCCGTCCATTAAACTCTCCTATTAAATTAGTCTATCAAATCCTTCTCTGAAATCCATATATAATCCTTCATTTAATTCTTTATTTAAAATTCTTCTGATAAATCCTTCTTTTGTCTTTTGATTAAATCCTTGTATTATCCTTCGAAAAAATCCGTCTACAAGGTGAGGCAAAAATCCATCCCATATCTTAAACTGTCACTCGTGGGGTGCTAGTGAACTTGATCAAGTGAAGAGGGCATCTTCATGTCATATCATTTTCTTTTCAGATACCGTTAAAAACCATCATGGCTTGGACCAATTAACACCGTTGGTTTGCTGTTGAAACCTTTTTTTAAAGTCTGGTGAATCTGGAATTGCAACACAGACAGCTTTTCGTACTCAATTCATGTAACGTCAGAGAAAATCGATATTGCTGTACTGATAAATCATCGGTTAACTCTCCTTTAAGATCTAGGAGGTATAAAAAGTACCCTGTAAAATCCGTCAGTAGACGAGTAGTTAGAGTAAAGTGCAATAAGTTTATTCACTGGTTATGTTTTTACTACAATTGCTATGGTCGAAAATATCAGGTTCACAAGTTTAGCGCCTAAAAGAAAATCACCTGGAAGAACTAGAAGCGTGATGGAAAACTTTAGAAACCGTCTATAAATTTGTATGGCGAATAAAGGCCACCATATGGAGGATATCATTTTTAAAATCAAATTAATAAAAACTGTAGCCCTTTACTTAGACAACAGTAAAATATTTTTTTAATAGCAGTTACTTTGTTTTTTGTGTCAACATTTTAAATGTGGGAGGAATTTCTGCCGCACCCTGTATTAAATTTTTCTGTTATTCTTCAATTAAAAACTTCTTTTAAGTATTTCTTTTGTCCTTAAATCCTTCTACAATCTTTGGATTAAATTCATTCGATTAAATCGTTCTTTTTAAATCCGTCTAATAAACACTTCTATTTTCCTTTGATTAAATCTTTCAACTAAAAATAAACAAGATTTATTCAGAAATAAGTATTTGTTATGTAAAATAGATGCTATTGTTTCCAACATTTGTCTACTAATTGACTAACATGCCACGTCATTATCGCCTATCCAGATGAGGTCCTCGTTAATTACTCAATGTCTGCACATTGTCATCTGATCAATTAATTCAAATCTCATATCACAGAATGAATGTTTTAGTTCTGGGAACATAACGACTTGGTTCCTCAACAAATAGTGAGAAATACAAAAAGCTGCCATTAATTATTTCGACAGCTAAGTTTTGTAATTTGCTATTAACGATTACAGTCCATCTTTTAATGTGAATAGTTTTAATTATGCTATTGTTTTAGCGGTCGTTAATGAGGGACGAATGAGAATTGATGAACTTGTAAGAATTTTAATTCTGCCTCAATAAACACACTTAAAAAGGGGGAAATGCTTGCGTCTGCAAAATGAAGACTTGATAGTAATTCAAAATTGCAATGGAAAAATGACGGGTCTTCTCAAAAATAACATTACAAAAAGTGGGGTTTTTTTTAAGTTCTAGGGTCCGCAAGCTAAATAAGATAAGCTTAAAAGAGATTCATTTCCTTGACGCTACGTTAGATCTTGCAAAATGGATTTACCGGCCGGAGAAGGAAATGGAAAATACCCGAGTGTATATTAATGGAGCTACTAATCCGCTTTTCCGCCTTTTTTGATCATATTAAAATATCTATTTGTCGGCGACTTCGTCGAATAAATTTTTCTTTTTCTTTTTCAATAAGGCCAAAATAAATTATGAAACACCATTCTGAAAATATGGATGTTGATGAAACATAATAATGAGCGAATGAAGAAAAATAAAAAGACGAGATTATTTTATTGAAACCTTCTATTCTTGACTCACCTGAAGTAACTTTGCCTAACTTTCCACTTATTACTGAGCCTCTATTGTGTGATATCCATATAACTCAGTCCATAGCTTCTGTTCTCATCTCTAAACTGGATCCCCACAAAGGATGAGGGTTGGATGATATCTCTGCAATAGTCCTTAAGAAATATGCACCTGAACTGGTCACTGTTGTCTTTAGACTCTGCAATAAACGCCTCTAGCTTTCCTGCTTGTTGAAAATCCTCTTTTATAGATCTAGTCGTTAAGAACTCAGCTGAACCACCTGGTCCTTCTATCACCCAATTAGCTTTCTAACAATTTTTGGCAACGTACTAGAATTAAATTTGAATTCGTTAAGCAAATCACCTCGCAAGTCTTCTTACAGACAAGCAATATGGTTTTCGCTTCTCTAGGTCCACTGCTGATGTGTTAACGTTTATTGCAGAAAGGGTCTATCAAGCTTTAGATAAGAATGGTGAAGATCGGGCTGTTGCATCTCGTTTGACAGGGCTTAGCACGCTGGTCTTTTTCACAATGATATTTTTGGATGAATGTGTCATGTGATTCAATATTTCTTAACAAATCGGTAAATTAAAGCTGTCATGAATGGTCACTCTTCTAGATCTTTTTTGCATTAATGCAGATGTCCCCCTCCCCCAGGGATCTATCCATGGACATTCATTGTATCCAATTTTCATCAACGAACTTCCTGATGTCATCTGTTCTCAACTCGGTATCTCTGCTAATGACACAGCTAATTATTTATGTATTTTAATGGTGCGTTTTCGAGATTAGATAAGGTCAGATTGGGAGCTGATCTCAAAAATGATCTATATTCTGTGGTTAACTGTGGATAAGTAATGGCTTGCTAATTTTAACGCTTCAAAACAAAACCGCTCTCTTTTAATCGTCCTAAAGAACAATTTTGCCTTCCCTCAGCATGGCTGATGCTAACCTCCAAGAGAGTGACATCTTGCGCCTTATTGGTCTAACGTTTCCCGCTGACATGAAGTGAAAAGATTATATTAAATCAATTGCTGGTCTGCTGCTAGGAGAGTTCGTTCACTGTGTCGTACGAGACAATTTTCTCTCCAGAATCTATCTTAGATATTTATAGGTCTACCATTCGTCCATGCTGCAACGTCTGATCTGGTACTTCTGCTATGTATTTAAGGTTTCTTGATAAAATACAAAAATAAAAATTTGTGTTGTTATTGGTCCTGATCTGGCATCTATGTTTCAGCCCCTTTCCTACCACCATGGCGTAGCTTCCCTGATCCTTTTTCTATAAATACTTTCATGGTAATTGTTCGGATGAGTTTTCCTTTTTGTATCTAGATTTTACAAATTTAAGTGCAGTAGTAGATTCAAAATGAGAAGAGTCTGTTTAGAAGAAGAGGGTGAAAATTTTGGCAATATCACGAAGAATGACACAACATGGAATTGCTAAGAAGCTTGGAATATCAAGGAATGTGGGCCAAGTCCCCCAGAAGAAGCTGAGAGCTGTTTTGATGTGAAAAAGAACAAATAGATTCTTCAAAATAGACAAAAGAAATCAAAGAATGCTAGTGAGGTTATCAGTATCCAACCCCAAATTAACAGCTCGTCAAGTAATGGATAAAAGCAGCAGCTTTTCTAGCGAAATGTAATGTCGTAAGAAATACGCGATGCATTGAAAAAAAAAGTCATGAAGAAGCCAAAAATATCGAGTAAGATGAAAATACTCTGACAAAATGACATTTGCTGTGAAAAATGATGAAAACAACATTAAAATGAAATTATATCACAATAGTCGTCCAGATCGAGGATATGAATGTTAATCTTGCAAGCCATTTTTGTAAAGATCAGGATGGTTGTTTAATATTTGAGGGTTTCTTTTTTCTTAAATTTATTAAAGCTAATTTCCTTTTCTTGTCGTCAGCTGGGAAAATGATGACTGATAAAGTTTGTTTTTGTGGCTCAGTTCTTTTTTGAAATCATTTTTGCAAAGAAGAAATTATTTTTACAATTTTATGTCTGTCGACATTCACTTTTGTAATTGAGAAGACAAGAGATTTTACTTATATTTCTTTTTTATAATGAAGTAGTAAAATTGTGACGATCAGCGTCTACTAAAACGGAATTATATTATTAATGTTAAGTTCGTAAGTGTCGAGAGAAGTTTTAATCAGGTTTCTTTATAGTTATTAATTTCGTCTAGGAGAGTATGAATATCGAACATATATTATAGGCTTAACAAAAAATGATGAAAGATTTTATTTTCTACGTGAACCCTGTAGAAATGAAATGAAATAAAATCAAGAGGCGAACTCATAGCTAAACCGGCAGGCCGTGGGCAAATGTTTGCATAATGATCATAAAAATGTATTTGTTTTGTGCACACACGCGCGCACACACACACACACGAACAAGCACACAGACTTACACAGACACAGAAATATATATATATATATATATATATATATATATATATATATATATATATATATAAATGAACATTGAAATCAACACTCAGAGGCGACAGGTTGTTTCATGCTAGACGCGGCCTGATGATTGCGTCTAGCATGGAACAGCCTGTCGCCTCTGAGTATTGACTTCAATGTTCACTTGTATATATATATATATTTACATACGCTCTATTTCTGATATTGAGCATACTACTATACTGTGCAGTCGACAAAATCCCAAACAAACAACGCGCATGCGCTAAATTAAAAATATAAAATGGAGCCAATTTACCCATTGCACCTTTTTATATATATATATATATATATATATATATATATATATATACTATATATTTGTCGCTGACGTTTTTTTCCGCAATCGCCAACGATGGCCTGTCTATGTTCCAGTTTATCATGACATGAAAAAACTCAGCCACCTCCAATCTTTGAGCGTACTCCTTATATTGAGCGTAGATCTGACATTTAATTAGTTTAGCAAGACATACCCACAAGTTTAATTTTAATTCTAATTCTGACTTTATATTTCCCTCCTTAAAACTTTCGGAAAAGAGGTAAAAATGTGTTTAAATTTCCTTAAACATCATTTAATTACCAGTTACTTACCTTCGCCTGAAGAAATACAATCAAAGTATTGAAGCATGAAAGCCTTTGTATAACGATTTCAACATTGTCTTCTTATAATCTTTTATAATAAAAATAACAATAATATATAAATATTATGAAATGGACAAAGTCCGACAATTATTTTAAGACATTTTATGCTTATACGTTCTTTTTTATATATACAAATATTTAAGTAAATGCTGTTTATAGTAAATCGGTATTAACGACATCATTTACCTGCCTGAAGGTCCGAGAAATTCTCATAGAAAATATGTGTCCTTCTATATGGAACCGTCATATAGCCTGATGTGCTTTTACCGATTTCGCCACAGAGGAGCGTTCGGTTAGCAAGGTTGATTTTACTGTTTTTAAACTACAATCTTCTATGATTCACTCACGTGCATTCATATCTGCACGACGTGTATCCAAAATGTAAACAAATTACGCCACACATTAGAAAATGGACACAGTCTGACAATTATTTTAAAGACATTTTTATGTTTATACATTCTTTTTTATAGATACAAATATTTAAGTAAATGCTCTGTTTATAATAAATAGTATTAACAATATTTACCGGCCTGAATCGAGCCTGTATCCTACACGGAACCATCATATAGCCTGACGTACTTTACCGATTTCGCCACAGTATTAACGACATTTTCCGTCCTGAAAGTCCGAGAATGTCGGACTTTGTCCATTTAAAAACAGTAAAATCGACCTTACTAACCGAAACGTTCTACTGTGGCTAAATCGGTAAAGCACGTCAGGCTATATGACGGTTCCGTGTAGGATACAGGTTCGATTCCTGTCGGAGGACGCATATTTTCTATGAGAATTTCTCGGACATTCAGATCGTTAATACTGTTTATTATAAACAGAGCATTTACTTAAATATTTGTATGTATAAAAAGAACGTATAAAAATGTAATCGTTCTAATTTCTATTGTTGGAAATTAGAGACTAAATCTATCTTTATCTTAAGGATTTGGACGTTCAGTATTCTCCACTGCTTTCATTTTACACCCCTTTTTTACGCTACTTGTTCCTCGGTTCATTTGTTTAAATGTTTCAAATAGTTTTACCAGCTGCATATCTCTAATCCATCGGCCTCCGTGTTTTTTTCTTTTCATCTGTTAAACTCTCATTTATGTGACTCACCTCTTTCTGATGATTAGCAACAATTTGTTCGAAATCTTTCCAATTACAATGAGTGAAAACTTATTCATTTCTCACATCTTTTCTCTATTGTATTCTCAAGATTCTCTGGTGAAACCACATCTCGGTTGCTTCAAGTCGCTTCAGCTGGGAAGAAATTCTCCGAAACTCACGTACCACAGAGAAGTAGATTGTACATAATATGGCATTCTAACAATCTTTTCATCGTTTCAAATGTTATCTTTCTGTCTTTTTCGTATCTTGATCAGTTTCTGAAAGATATCTTTAGCTAGTGCCTTTCGAATGTCTGCGTGAACACTTTTCATTGGCTGTTACGGCACAACCCCAGACACATCGGTACTTAGTTGATTCTAACTTCATTTAGGCATAAATCACACATTGTGCTTCAGACTCGGAAAACAATATTCCTTTCTTCTGGAAACTTTTACACACACACACACACACACCCACACCCACACACACACACACACAGATAGATAGATAGATAGATAGATAGATAGATAGATAGATAGATAGATAGAAATATCGGTTCACACTCCTACATGGTTTTTTGAACAGGAGTAGAGGTTTGTCCCTTGTTTCCAGTTTTGGATTGGATTTCAGGTTCCTTCTAAAGTCTACTTCCAATCTCTACCCCTAAGGCTTGTATAACACCACGCAGTAACCATCTACCTTGAGTGGCTCTTGGGCCTTGTATTAGGTGCGCATTAGTAAAAGATATCCTGCACATTTGGACAGCAGTCTCTTTCCATACACATGTCTCTCGTCAAATATGACAGAAAATCTCACAAGTTTTCCATTTAACTCTCCTTTCGGCACCCTCTCCCACGAGATTTTCCTCCTCGAGAACTGAGAGTATGTGAAGAAACCGTCTATAGCATCGGTTAAACCTTCGGATTTTAGAAGATACTTAAAAATTTGTGTGCTTGTTGATTGATTTTAGTTTCTAATTGCTGGACTGATTGCTGAAATATCTCAATTTCATTTTTTTTTTCTGTTTAATTGGTTTGAATCCAAATTGGAAATGGCAGCTGAGACCTAAGGTTAAGAACTGTATTTGGCCGTCAATGACATCGTGGTTAATATATTTGGTAAAATCTGCCCGTTTTGAAGATGATGAGTTTGCCATTGTTGTTATTTTGTTTGATAATATTTTGTTTTGTTTTTTTTTTTTTATTGAGGTTAACGCCACTGATGAATTGCTTGAGTTGGCAGTTAGTATTTGTGTATGCAACTGGCGTCATTGCATTTTTACGTAATTGTTGCTTTTTGTTACCTTTTCGCATCTCAATTTTTATGTGATGGATTTTTTCTTTATCTGCTGTTACACTCACACACACACACACCAACATATCAGCACAGATATATATACAAGGTGCGATGGGTAAATTGGCGCCATGTTATATGTTTAATTTCGCAAATGCGCTTTTTTTTTTTTTTTATTTTGTCGACTGTACAGTATAGTAGGGTCAGTTGGGCACCGTTTGTAAGAAAAGGAACACCATGACGCAATTCACTCCGCCAGAAATTTGGAAACAGCATGCTGTACTGCTTGGCATTCGCGCCGGAATCTTCAATACGAACATTTTAGAGTGTTTGGGTGCCAATCTGAGGACAGTGCAAAGGATTTGGAAAGAGTTGGATGAGTCTAATGGGGATTACGAAGATACGGCAGATCGAAAATCCCAGTCTAATGATTCTAATAAAAAAAACTCCCGAATTTGTTGGTGAGGAACTCCCACTCAACATGGAAGCCTGCATCAAGCACCTTGAGGATGTCGCGACCGCCTTTGGCCGCTCCTAAAGCGGAAGAGAACAGGGTATTTCAACCTTGACCTTTTGATCGTGTTCCCTACACGCTGGTAATTTCGTTTTAGAGATGAGCTAATTAACTTTTATTTCATTAGTATTATGAACCTAGTCGTAATATACCTCTTAGCATTTTTAGACCTAAGTTTTTGCGTAGCAAATCTCAAGTCATTTTTTAGAGAGATTTTATAGAATTTTAGCGAGACCATTTTTTGTTAGTCTCCCTAGGCATAACACAGCGACTTCTCGCCGAATTCTTGGTCGGTGCCTGAACGGTCGGTACGCAGGCTCCTGGCCTTCGTGACCAGGACGTCGACCAGAGCTTCGTATTAATTTACGCTCCATTTTTTTTTTTTTTTTTGTCTGCCAACTTGACGCGAGTTGAGTCGACCTTTCCTTCTCTCTTTACTTCGACTCTTTACTTCTGGCTCCTTGCTTATCTTCGACTCTCGGCATTCCGTCCCTACTGGATGCCCGCACGTCGTCCATAAACTTTCCCGTACACTACGTTTGTAATTATTACGGGAGGTTTCGATATCGAACTCGACCAGAAGACACGCAGCGCCAGCACCGGATATTTGATATGTCCTTTCCAACATCGTTTGAAACCGACCAGCCCCAGACCAGCGACGACCAGCAGCGATCATCTGCGACGACCAACCAACCTTCCCCAGTTGTAATTACTACGGGAGGTTTCGATACCGACCTCGACCAGCAATGCCTGCACTGCAACGTCCAGCCGTCGACACAACCGGAACGTCTGCACCTCGACTCCAACCATCGACACGACCGGAACGTCTGCACCTTGACTCCAGCCGTCGACACGACCGGAACATCTGCATCTCGACTCCAGCCGTCGACACGACCGGAACGTCTGCACCTTGACTCCAGCCGTCGACACAACCGGAACGTCTGCACCTTGATTCCAACCGTCGACACGACCGGAACGTCTGCACCGGAACGTCTTGACTCCAACCATCGACACGACCGGAACGTCTGCACCTCGACTCCAACCATCGACAAGACTGGAAACTCGGCATCTCGACTCCGGTCCGTCGACACGACCGGAACGTCTGCACATTGACTTCAGTGGCTTCAGCCGTCGACACAACCGGAACGTCTGCACCTTGATTCCAACCGTCGACACGACCGGAACGTCTGCACATTGACTTCAGCCGTCGACACAACCGGAACGTCTGCACCTTGATTCCAACCGTCGACACGACCGGAACGTCTGCACCTCGACTCCAACCATCGACACGACCGGAACCTCGGCATCTCGACTCCAGCCGTCGACACGACCGGAACGTCTGCACCTTGACTCCAACCGTCGACACGACCGGAACGTCTGCACCTAGACTCCAACCGTCGACACGATCGGAACGTCTGCACCTCGACTCCAACCATCGACACGACTGGAACCTCGTCATCTCGACTCCAGCCGTCGACACGACCGGAACGTCTGCACCTTGGCTCCAACCGTCGACCCTACCGGAACGTCTGCACCTAGACTCCAACCGTCGACACGACCGGAACGTCTGCACCTCGACTCCAACCATCGACACGACCGGAACCTCGGCATCTCGACTCCAGCCGTCGACACGACCGGAACGTCTGCACCTTGACTCCAGCCGTCGACACAACCGGAACGTCTGCACCTTGATTCCAACCGTTGACACGACCGGAACGTCTGCACCTCGACACCAACCATCGACACGACTGGAACCTCTGCATCTCGACTCCTGCCGTCGACACGACCGGAACGTCTGCACCTTGACTGCAGCCGTCGACACAACCGGAACGTCTGCACCTTGATTCCAACCGTCGACACGACCGGAACGTCTGCACCTCGACTCCAACCATCGACACGACCGGAACGTCTGCACCTCGACTCCAACCATCGACACGACCGGAACGTCTGCACCTCGACTCCAACCATCGACACGACCGGAACCTCGGCATCTCGACTCCAGCCGACGACACGACCGGAACGTCTGCACCTTGGCTCCAACCGTCGACACGACCGGAACCTCTGCATATTGACTCCAGCCGTCGACACGATCGGAACGTCTACACCTCGACTCCAACCATCAACACGATCGGAACGTCTGCACCTCGACTCCAACCATCGACACGACCGGAACCTCTGCATCTCGACTCCAGCCGTCGACACGACCGGAACGTCTGCACATTGACTCCAACCGTCGACACGACCGGAACCTCTG
>CAHIKZ030002212.1:897500-915000 GCA_903632075.3 Acanthosepion pharaonis
CGCGGAGCAGCTGCTGGTGATCATAAAGATTTTTGGAAAATTGGATTGAATGTTGAGAGTATTTTGAAGAGGAATACGCTGTCATTACCTTCGGTAGGCCATTTTTTGTTAATATGAAATGGATGGAGAGACCTTGAATTGTATTATTAAGACAAAGACTCAAAAGACAACAAAATTACTAGTATTGTAGGAAGTTAATTTATTATTTATAGTATGAAGATAAATGCGTAGAATTAAATTCTTGGACTTTAAATGTTTGAGTGGCGAGAGACAAATGACAAAGAAGCATAAATCTCAAAAGAGTATTGCAAGATAATAATGCTCACTCACATTCTATATAAATGACTATTGCTCATCTTGCCAGGAAAAAGTTTCAAAGATGCCAAAATCCAGTGTTATCCATTACTAAAAACAATTAAAATGAAAATCAACTGAAACAAAAATATGGAGGAAGTAATAAAAACAGTAATGTTACGGTCGAAACCATAGAAAGGTTAGCAAAATCAACGAATGAAAAACTGATGAAAGTTATAGAATGTCAAGGGGTCTATGACGTAGCAATAAGTAAAACAAATAAGTGAATGAAGAAGGAAATATAGCGTATAAGCTTCAGAAAGTATATCTATTCTTATAAAAAAAAATAAATATTGAAAATAACTTTATTATAATCTTGTTTGGTTAGGTTTATTTTCGGAATAAAATGTTTACCTACTTAGCTTAGACGTGGGATAATTTTTCAACCCCAAACCGGAAGCTCAATTTGTGTATTGAATTAAAATAACACAGAATTTCCGAGTTATTCCATAATGGACATTGATCATTTATTTATCGCTAATATAAATATTTTTATATTTATGGGGGTTTCTAATTATTGTGCTCTTTTTTCTTTATAAACCCTTGATACCTTTAACCAACTAGGAGGTAACCTTTTCGCATCTACACATGTGGCCCTATGACAGCAGAAGTATGTCACCTCCATAAAAGAAATCAAACTAGTGGAAAAAAGATTCGTAAACGAAAAATCTATCGCTAAAATAACCACAAATCAACACATTTACATGTTATCTATATGTCTATTCTACTTGCATAGTTACATGTCATTTTGCCTGTTAATGCGTGTAAAATAATAGAATAATATTTTATTTAGGTATGTGGCATATTGTTTAAATCAAATATATTTTTGAGGCCAATATCTTTTGGATTTAGTTTTAAATCATATTTTATATTGCACTTAGTTTCCCCCACTACCAAAAGATATTTTCAGTATCCTTTTTTTTTTTTAATAAGGATTGATATTGTAGGAAGATTTCAACAATTATCCGCACTTTCGCTATCACATATCTTTAGACAAGAGTGCGGTTATTTTTTGACTTTCCATCGTAGTTGCTGAAACTTGAAAGATATATTTTACTTATATAAGTATATTTTGACGAAGCATGATGAATATTCTTTTCTGGCTATGAAATAATCTCCCCCAAATAAACATAAAATTCCTCATTCGTATGAGTCAAGTTTAAAAAAAAGATATGTAAGGCAGAATGAATGTTGATTATTTGCAAGAGTCAACACGTCAGAGAGGACAGCAATAAAAAAAGGCAAAGCTTGAGATGCCAACCGACTTATAACATGATTTTATATTTACGAAGTTTGAAGACATTATATACATATATATATATATATATATATATATATATATATATATATATATATATATATGTGTGTGTGTGTGTGTGTGTGTGTGTGTGTGTGTGTGTGTGTGTGTGTATGTAAATGTGAAAATATATAAATATAATATATATATATATATAATTATTTATATATTATATGCAAAGTACTTATTAGAAAGCGCTCAATATCAGAGATAAATTCAATAAATATATATATATATATATATATATATATATATATATATATATATATGGTATAACGATATGTAAATTTTGATATATTTTGAAAGAACAGATGTATTTTCCAATTTGTCATACATCTTTTCTTTTTATATATATATATATATATATATATATATATATATATATATATATATGTTTAATTAGGTAGCAACTATATATATATTAGCTCCCGAAAATAAATTTATTCGATCGAGCACTGTGGAGGGAAAAGCGCGTATTTGTAAACAGTGACTATTACTGCTAATAATGAATTGAGTTCTCTATGTTCTCTAAATCCCTGGCGTGTTTATGAAAAATAAATACACAGAAATTCGCCTTTCTCTCTGTCGAGCGTCGATAGCTTAGGGGCTAGAATCTTCGAATGATACCACATTGGTCAGGGTTTGGTCCCGGCTTGAAACAATCGGGTATCTAGCCGCACTGGGGAGCTGTGATACAACGAAACAGTCTGTGGATGACGATATATATATATATATATATATATATATATATATATATATATATATATATATTTAGACACACACACAGATATATATATATATATATATATATAACAGTGGCAAGAGTCTTTCGTTTATACATTTTTCATTGAATTTGATTGGTTCGTTTTCTACGGCTTATCAACTCTTTGCAAAGCCAGAAAAAATATTTAGATTATAAGAATTTGGGTGTGGGAAGATAATATTGATTTAGTTATACAAGTCTCACTAATTAACCCATACCTGGGGGAAGAATATGCGGATTCATAACTTTCGAAATAATATTTGCGTGTAAGCGAATATAACGAACCCAGCTGAAATTGGAACTCAGCCATTATCCATTACACTACCTGCATATTTAAGCTTACAGCACCTGGTATTACCAAGCGGTTACCCCTCTCGGTACTGACCAACTCGACGTTGTTTAACTTCGGTGATCATACGGGAACCGATGTTTCAACGCTATATGGCTGTAAACATATTTCATTAAATGTAACGGACAGGGAAAATTTACAAGATTTTATTCATTTGACTTTGCTCGTCCTTAATCGCATAATCTATATATAAATTTCTTTGACTTCTGTTAGTCAGTCCATCACACACTCTAAAATAGACATAGATTGTCCGATCGAAAACAGATTTTGGGGAGAAGTACAAACAAGTAAATTGGTACAAAGTAGAGTTTGTTTTACTAGAGTACGTAACTTAGTACAATAATTTTTTATTAATTTTTTGAAAAAAATTATAAGTTTTATTTCACAAACAAAATACTCCCAATATTCTAAAAAAAATTAATGATTAAAATAACAAATACTTATTTAATAGAAATCCAATATTGTTTTTTGCATATATTTTCTTTAATTTTTTATATACAAGAATCCAGTTTCCAGTTCGCCCTGCGTTTGCGAGAACTATAAACAAATCGCAAGTCCAAACGCTTCAAAAAGTTGGAATTTGGCTCCAGAATGAAATATTTATGCATGTCCAGTTGTGTGTTGCATGCTCAAGAGTAAGAAATCCTAAGTGTTTAATATTCGCAGTTAAAAAGGAAAAAAATAAATTTTCTTAAAAAATATTGTTTACCATGAAGTCTTATAAAATTAGTTTAAATTAAAGAAATATTTAAACCGCGAAATAGGGTTTTTTTGTCAAAATACTTTTCCAAACAAATCAGTTTATTCAAAATTCACACATTATATTGAACGAAACGAAGTTTTCAAGTCTTGACAAAAATTCTAGCGATAACTTCAACAATACTAAATACTGTGAGGATTTAATAAAACAATCTAAATGAAATATATTTGTTGATGGCCTCTACTGAGAATCACAATCCGTCTTTTAATCTGGTCGTATTACCATGGATATAATCTTTTTTTTTTTTCTTTGTCAGGTTGCTGAGAAAGAAACCAAGAATTGTATATGGTATTCATTGACCTTACTAAGGCCTTCGACGCTGTAAGTCGGGAGAATGTCTGGAAAGTACTAAAGTTGTGCCATGGCCTCCGGTTCTCTTTGTACTGTTCTTTTCGCTAATAATGAATATGCCTTTGTCGATTTGAATATTGGTGTGAGGATGCATTTTCGGAAAAGTAGTGGACTTTTCAACCATTAGAAGTTCCAAGTTAAGACACTTTAGGGAGCTAGTGTTATCCATGATCTGCTCTTTTGCAGATGATGCAGCACTTGTTTCTACAACTTTTAAGAGACCCAGGAACTTATAAATTGGTTTTCAATCGCAGATAAAGCTTTTGGGCTTACCATTAGCATGAGTTGCTTATCAACCTCCACCAAGCAGATAAGGGACATCGGACAAAAATTATCGGCCCATCAATTCCTGTTTATCCCTATCAAAATAAAGAGGATAAGAGCCTCCATTATATGAAGTCTTTCACTTAACTATGAAACTGTTGCAGTAAACCCTCCTACAGTAGAATGAACTCTTCCTCCTCTCATTGATACTAACTGCGAGAATCGGTTGAGGGGGAAGGTAGACGCAGTGCTAACCTGCCGTTCGGACGTACACCGCTATCTACTTTGACTAACACTCTTGCTTTGTATATATCTTCAATATACTTGTTCAACATACCTTCGTCTTCTGTGTCTTTCTTTCTGACCCCTAAACAGGCCACAGCAGAAACAATGTGAACTCTTACGCCTTCCTTGATGACAAAGATCTTGGCAATCAAATAGCCAAAGCCTCTAACGCATTTGTTATTGTCTTTGGGGTGAAAGACGGTTTAAACTCGAAAGGAGTCTACAAAGCTGTTGTCTTCACCACACTTTTGTGGGGATCTGAGTCTTGGACTCCGTATCACGCACACATGTCAGCTGGGTGTTTGCCACAACGGCTGCTTTAGTCATAATGCAGATTGCTTAGTCCTTGCTCTTGACCCCCGAAGATGTTAGAAGCGTCAAAGTTCAAATTCTTTAATGCCAGTCAATATAGTCAAGCGTGACAAGCTGCAGCAGCGACACACATCAGCATTCGCATTCGGTTTAAGTTTCTACAAAGAATTGTCTCACGAGACTAGTTTATTAAAGCGTTGGCTCGTGAATTTCATGATGTATTAATTTTCAGTTCGATCCCTGATCTGGGCAGTGTATAAAAAGGGGCGAGGAAACTAAGTAATGTTAAATAAGAACAGAACGAGCTATTCGTTGATTAAATTAAGTGTTCCCGTCAAAATTACCCGAAAGTTACCCGGAAATAAAAAAGAAGAAGATATCAGTCCGGGTGGCAACATCCTCAATTTGTTCACATCGTAAATACGATTTTGAAATATTGAATTAGGAAACTCCACACAGCATTTCACCTGAAGCAAGTTATACTAATTTCTTGAAAATATCTTCAGAACCGTTAAGAACTATAAAAATTCACTGCTTGGGACGTGATAGAATTTTTAATAAACCGCCATTTTTGTGCATCATTGCAAATGCTTGTTTACTGTTTAATTTAATGTATTTATTGGCATATAGAACCCGCTTGTTATTTTTTGCTTTTTTTACAAATTTAATAAAGTTTTAATAAATTCACGAAAAAAAATATGTTTAGATCTGGGCTTAAAAACTGGTCCCTATTTTGTATCTCTGGAATGTTGTCATATGAAGACACGTGACAAATCTTCCATACGTAACATTATTGTCTATTCAACTTTAGACTTCATCATTTACTGCTGACGAGTGGATATTTGCCTTTCGGGGTTTCTCCGACAGTGGATTATATATTCTCACGAGCATGTAAAAGATTCTCCCCTTCTTCCTTCTCGGGTTCATGCTTATGTACTGAGCTCTAACTCAGTTTGTCCAACGTGTGTACATGCTAAGTCGACCACTTGTTTACATGTCGAGGCAACAAATTAGTATTAAATTAGTGTGGGGTCTGTAGCATGTATTACAAAGGAGGCAGAATTCTTTTAAAAATATACATTAGTATTAAATCATAAATTAGGGACTACTTAGATAGAGTGGTCCCCTCATAAAAATAGGGAAAATTCTTTGAGAAAATTATTTTTGTGGATTAACATTCTTCGAGCTTCCTTGGGCCACGCCACTTTTCAAAATCGAAAAAATTCGTCCTGGGTTAGACGATAAACTACATCCGCGTCCTGGGTAAGACGATAAACTACGTCCGACCACAAGGCCTCTGATCAGGAGGCTTTGAGGAGCGTGGAACCACCTCTTAATTGCTGGTGTTCCCAGGTCCACCCTGACCCGGAGTGGTAACACCTGTTAGGGTCCCAGATATGGGCAAATTGTTAACCTCGAAACTGGGGTCAAAACACTATGAAAGTGTAAAAAGGTTGAAAATGGTTTGTTAAAACCGTGCCTTCAACATTGCTTTGAAAGTAATGACGTGTTTGAAACTGGTGTAGTTTTATAGGCAGCTTGCGACTTGGAGATGATATAATGCTTTTGAAAGTATTACCGTTATATTTTTTAACAGTTAAAAGTACCTGAGGAGTTGAAATGTAAATGGTTGGTTATATGTTTTGTATGACTTGAATCTGTTGGGCCAATGGATGCGTCGGCCTGATCTTGTGTATTTGGTATGATCTATAACATCTTCCTTCGGTTGATCTGTGGTAAGAGTTTGTGGTTTTGTAGTTTGTTTTGGCGAATCGACATGGGCTGATTTGATTTTTTCGATACGGAATGGGCCGTCATATACCGGTTGAAGTGTTTTTTGTTGTTGTTGTTGTTGTTGTTTTGGGGTGTTTTTTTTTTTTTGCTTTTTTTTTTACACTGTCTCTTCTCACAAAAATAAAATTTTCCGAGAAAAGATTCTTTAGGTATGCCTATATCTATGGTCTTTCTGGGTAAATGTGCAAATCCTCTTTGATGGTGAATCTTAATGCTAAGGGAATTAAAGGTAAATTCTTGTACAACGTGCAGCAAGTGATGCTTTCCGCTGTCTGTAGAAACGCTCCACTAGTCCATTTGTGCATGAGTGATATGCAGTTGTTTTTATGTGTTTCGCTCCTACCAGTTGTGTTAGCTTCTTAAATAGATCAGAATGAAATTGGGGACCTCGATCTGTTGTGATCATTTCGCGTACGCCGATGTTTGCTATCCATGAACGAATAAGTTCATGTCTGTTTCACTTGTAAAGTTCATGACAGGTATTGTTACAGACCATCTTGTAAACAGGTCATTGATCGTTAATATATATGTGAATCTATCAGATAGTGGGAGTGGTCCAAACAAATCGATGTGGATATGTGTGAATCGTTGATCAGGTTCGCTGAACTTTCCTGGAGGTGATTTTGTGTGTCTGTGGATTTTATTCCACTGCAAAGTACACAATTTTTATTCCGAGAACGGATATCTGTATCTATATGAGGCCAGACCAAACGGTCTCTGGTCATTTTTTCCAGGCTGAACGATATGGAATTTTTTAAAAATATATCTTCGCATTTTCATTGGGATGAATGGTCGGAGCTTTGCCATAAATGTGTCACACCAGATATCGGAAATGCTAAAAGGAATAGGCATTTTCGTTAACTGTAAAGAAGTTTCTTTTTGGAGTTGGTTAAAAGATGGATCTTGTTCTTGTTCTTGGGCTCGTTGTTTATAATCTATTTGCGATGTCTTGTCCATATTAACAGTATTTACTGTGGATCTTCACAAACTATCTGAAGTTATGTTATTTTTCTCAGAAATGTGGCTTATATAGATTGAAACTTTAGCTACAAAATCCAAATGTCTGATTTTTCTGGGTAAATATTTGTCCGCTGTTGTTTGGAGGGGAATATATGAAAGGTTTGTGATCTGTGAACATTTTGAAATGTCTTCCTTCTAAAATGTCTTTGTAATGTTTGATAATAACGTATATCACTATTAGTTCCTTGCCAAAAGTGCTGTATCTTTGTTGGGCAGGAGACAATTTCTTTGAAAAAAATGATATAGATGTTGTTTCTTCGTTTAGGGTTTGTTGTAATACGACACCTATCGCATTTTCTGATGCACCTGTTGCGAAGGACAATTTCGCCTCTGGGTTGGTGTACTGCATTTTGGTACAGTTCCGTAATTTTTCTTTGGCTTTGTTGAATGTTAGTTTCGCTCATTTTTCTTGGATTTATTGTCAAAGGTGCGGTATTAAACGTCGGTAGGAGTTCAGCATTCCAATAAATCTCCGAAATTGTCATATGAAGTTTATCATTGGAAAAGAACTCTGCTTCCTCTCTCTCTCTCTCTCTCTCTCTCTCTCTCTCTCTCTCTCCATCTATCTCCCTATATCTATCTATCTAGCTAGCTAGTAGCTCTGCTGTCTCTTATAGCCTATATGAGGGAAACGTACGGATGTAGTTGTAGACATCTGTGGCAAGCGAGAGTCGCGTCGATAATATGGCCAACACTTTGGTATATTTATGTTTGTTTTAAAATTTGTTTTGAGATAGAATACGACTTGTGTGTGACCTAGACGAAGAATAGTTTGTAGTTAGAGATATATGTCCTCTAATAATTGTATAAATTTGACTTTAATTTTCTATCTCTATGTGTAAATTGTGTTTTTCTGCTACAAAGTTAGTTGAAATAAAAGCGGTGTCATGTGTAAATCCGTCCTTTTGACATTCCGTTTTTTTTTTTTTGCAGGTATGAAGGTCCATGTTTGCCCTTTCTTATGGAATTTTTTCGGAAGCATGAACCCAAACATTTGAGGTTTATAATTATTTATCTTAAATTAAGAATAAACGGAGACATAATTTTATCGGTTTATGTACGGTTTTTGTTCTTTACTTAAAAATGTATATATTCGTTTGTTCGTTAAGAAAGGGAGTGGTTTTTAACCGACCTTCAAACAAAAGTTTGTTTTCGTATGCAAAACAACTAAGGTCAATAACTCTGTAAAAATCAGGGATCGATTTGACACAATGCCGATATTATAAACAGGATCCCTTTCTAAATCGATAACAAATCAATATTATTTCGAATCTAGCAAGTGTCGTGGCTTAAGGGGGATCAAAAGAGTGCTGCTCTTCAAAAATTGGTTCCCCCCCAAATGTCCTCTGTTTTTTATCAGTGGACCAGCCTATTTAAGTAGTGTCCATAAATTATATACCAGCATCATAGTGATAGAGTTTATAAAACAGGAAAATAATTAATTTCTACCAACATTATAAGCAACTCTAGAAAAATAAGAGGCAAATGATTCTAATGATATATTTGACTAGAGATAATGGCCTCTGACATTTAGAATTATAAAGGCAGCTTCCCTGATATGTAAACAATAAACATTAACATAGCCTGATCGTAAACTGTCATTTTCATCAAACAGCTTGAAAGCACTTAATGAGGACCCTCGAAAATGCGAGGCACACGTAAATGCGGGGCCCTCGAAAATGCGGGTTATTTGCTATTTTGGCTGCTACTCGGATTAATCCGACACTGCGTACAATTAAGCTTCTTTTTTTCTTTTTTTTTTTCAAAAATCGAAAAAAGGGACGTGAATTCAAATCTCACTGAGAATTTATCATTCATTTCGTTTTGTTAGCCTACACTACCATCGAATAAAGTTTTGATAAAAAAGAAAAGAATTAAAAATAAATAAATAATAAAAATATAAACTAAACATGATATATACGAGTAATTGATTAATTTTATTTTTAACGTAAGTTTTAAGCTTGAATCTCCCCCCCCACCACCACCACACACACACGAGAATAATTGTTTTCCATATTAGCCCAGTTTGAAATACGGATCTTATTTTAAAGATTGGAAATTGTGTTTTTAATGTTAAAATAAAATCTAGTTTTACTCACAATGCAAATAAATTGCTTATTAAAAAATAATTTAAATTTAAATTACTTAATTCTTATAATAAATTAATTTTCCATAATTTTAATTTAAAGAATTGTAATTTGTTATTAGTTATTTCAAAAATAAAATGCTCAAGTTTTACTCTCAACAAATAAAGAAGGAATACCTCATATTTTAATAAAATAAAAATCAATTGCTTTAACGCGGTGGTAAGATTGCTTACAGGTTGGTAGATTTTGAAGCTAACTAAACATTGCACAAAGAAGACACTAACAATAACCAGGTTTAAAGCCAAAAGAAGATAATAAAAACTGAATCTCTCATAAACAATAAATGATTATAAATAATGACTTTATCCTTAATAACATTTAGTAGTTCTCTCTAATTGGAATAATTCTCTCGGTGGAGATTGTGTGGAGACTTATTCAAAAAGAGGGGGGGGGTGAATGACAATTGGTTGAAGGATGGACCGCCAAATTGGCTGGTTGGATAAACGAAAAATAAGAGAAAGACGGAAGAAATCAACTCGACAACGGACGAATGAAATTAGGGGGACTCGGTAGAAGGCAACTGGAAAAAAAAAAGAAGCTATTTGGCCGCGTGGGCAGAAAATGGTGAGATCGGGACATAGGCTAGAGACCAGAGAGAAAGGAAGGTATGAACAGGTAGACATAGATGAATAGACTAAGAAAGATGAAGAGAAAGTGGGTGGCGAGGGAGAGTATATTTATTTATGAACAGAGAGAGAGTGAGTGAATGAGTGAGTGGGGAGAGATTATGTAGATATAATCGTACTGAACAGACAGAAATAGATAACCGAGAATAGATATAAATCGGGTGATATACGAAGATAACCTACATCATTAAAAGTTCGTATACCACAGATGAAAAATATTTATTTTACATAACAAAGGGTTTTTTTTTTTCAACATAATCTCCTTCATTGTCGTTGCATTTTCAGTGAAGAATATTTAATCATAGATCGAGCAGTATACAGGGAAAATTTCAGATCAGAATTTAATCCACTCCCGTACATGCATATGAATATATTACGTGAGATATATGAACAAACTGAGATAGATAGATAGATAGATAGATAGATAGATAGATAGATAGGCAGGCAGGCAGGCAGGCAGGCACGCACGCACGCACGCACCTCGAGGCGGTGTAATGGTTAGCAAGCTTGTCTCGCTAGAACATTTACGACTGAGAAGTGAGTTCGGTCCTTACTGGGTGCACCATACTTTCGGCCTTGTGCCACATCTAATCGCTAGATAGATAGATAAAGGATGATACAGATAGATAGAATGTGGACATATGAACCCACATGGCGACTGTCAGTATCAGGGTTCAATGCGATCTTTTGACCAAGTTTCATTCTTGCTCTGAAGATGGCCTTCAACCGTAAAACTGACAGATGTTGCTATTTCCTACAGGTATCTTATATCTCTTTTGATGATGGTGGACCCTCATAATGTGAATTCCAAAAGAAATTGTATACGTGTTCATTCTCATCGTGGTGGTGATCAACTCAACGATGGAATATTCAAATCTTAGATAATATGTTGAACTCTTGTATACCCTTTATGTAATAAATATATTTGGTACTCTATATCATTTATATAATCCAAGATAATTGCATTCAATATATATATGTGTGTGTGTGTGTGTGTGTGTGTGTGTGTGTGTGTTAATGCTATAAAAGTTAAAAGTTTAGTTGGCACATATGTTTAAGTTGACATTCCTGTTTTTAGGGGGAGTTCTTTGCCTTTTTAAAACAGTGAAATGAACGTGAAGTCGAAAATGTACCTCTCGACAGAAATTAAGCACGTTTTCTTTCGTAGAATTCTCTATCTCTAGGCCGGTAGACATTAAATCCGGTGTTTAAAAGAAACATGGATGTCTGTTCGAATACGTATATCCATTAAATATAAAAATTATAGTATTAAAACAAATATTAAAGCCCATATGTCCATATAGATGGTGTGAACATAAAAATCAACACTGCATTAATAAAATTTTCAGTTTAAAAATTTTCTGTTTAAAAAAATCTTTAATCCATCCGTTCTTCATTCAGTTTCAAGTGCCATCATCTTCTGTTGATGAAGCAGAATGCTTTGCTCGTAAATTCTCTTCCAGTTCTATTCTCGACTCCTCTGGAGTACCTTTGTCTGATTTTCCACTTAGAACTGAGTCTCTACTGTGTGATATGTGCATATAACCCGGTCTATGGTTTCTATCATCTCTAAACTTGATCCCTACAATCATTTTAACTCAATGGTATCCCTGCAATTGTCCTTAAGAAATGTACCCCCCTAACTGGCTCTCGTTTTCTCTAAACTCTAATATAAATGTCTCTTTGCTATTTCTAGAGTCTCTAATCAACTTCAATTTTGTTAAGCATCTCACCTTGCAGAGTTTTCTTTCGGACATAAAAATTTGGCTTTGGCTCCTCGAGGTCAACTGCCGATGTGTTAATAGTTATTGCTTAAAATGTTTGTCAAGTTTTAGATAAGAATGGTGATGCTCGGGTTGTTGCACTAGATATCTCGAAGGCCGTTAATAGGGTTTAGTATGCTGATTTTTTTCTTCACAGTTTGAAGTGTTAAGGTTTTTTCTGGCCGAAATTTTGATTTGATTCAATCTTTTTCCTCTGATCGTGAAATGAAAGTTGTTTTGAATGGCCACTCTTCTAGATCATTTTACATTAATGCATCTCTCCTCCAGCGCTCTATTTCTGAACCTACTTTGTTTCACTAATTTTTACTCGACTCGGTATCTATGCCGATGGCACAACAATTTACTCCTATCTTAATAGTAATTCTGTTAGGTTATCAAAAATTCAATTTGGCAGCTGATCTCAAAAATGACTTACAATCTGTTGTTAACTGGAGCAAGAAATGGCGTGTTAATTTGAACGCCTCCAAAACGAAACTGCTCTCATTTAATCGTATGAGAAAATCATTTTTGCCTTCCATCAACATGGCTGATGCTAACCTGCAGGAGAGTGAGTCATTGCGCCTTGTCGGTTTGCCACTGACATAAGTGAAGCGATTTTATTTGGATCAATTGGTAGGTCTGCTGCTAGAAAGGTTCATTTCTGGCCGACTGAATTGTGTCATCAATGGTGCTCTTTGTCTCACAAACGGTGCACAACTGACACTTTGCAGTCGCCAAAATCAAGAACAAACAACGCGCATGCACGAAATTTAAAAAAATATAAATGATTGATATGAGTTTATATGTGACCCTGGGTTTCGTGCTTTTGCGATCATCAGACAAACAAAGGAGTTTGCCTGATGATCGCAAAAGCTTGAAACTCAGGATCAGAAAGTCATATCTATACAACTGAATAAATATGTTAGCTCTATCACTGATATTGAGCACTTTCCAATAAGTATTGCGCATAAAAAATTATATATATATATATATATATATATATATATATATATATATATATATATATATATATATATATATATGACCGTGTGTGTGTGTGGTAAATAAGCATATATGCTTCTTCTTGGTTATATTAGTAAATCGTTGTAATAAAAATGAGATGATATTGGCTGAAATTTACATAGTATCTTAATTATCTAAATACAGTTGCAAGGGTGAGGGTCTGACAAATATTCGTACACATACAAATTTTTAATTTATTGTATTTCCAACTAATGAATGAATTTACTTTTCATATAATTAACTGCACACAGATGCATAATAACTAAATACGCATAGAAAATAGAAAAAAATCCCATTTATCCCTTTTACTTGGTGAAAAAAGTATTCGTACAATACAAGAAAGAATACATAATCTTCATTTAATATTTAGTAGAATAGCCATTATTCACTTACAGCAACCAACCTCTTCTTGTAGTTCCCAATTACTGACTTACAAATTTAAGTTGGTATTTTGTTCCATTCTTCTTCATATATGGTCTTCAGATCCGGATGTTTGTTGGAGCTCTCCATTGGATTTGAATTTTCAAATAACGTCACAGATTCTCGATTGGGTTTAAATCTGGAGACTGACTTGGCCATTTCAGGATATTTACATTATTTTCAGCAAGCCATTTCTTCGTAAATTTTGCAGTGTGCTTAGGATCATTATGTTGGAAGATCCAATCAGGAGGAAATCATTAAATTTGCTTCCAAAATATTTTGTAATTCAGCGGCATTCATTCTATCATCTATTACTGATATGTTTCCAGTACCTTTTTCAGAAAAAAAAACATCCCCAAACCATGATGCTGAATTTCACTGTTCGAACTGCGTTCTTTTGTTTGAAGGCATCGCCATCTTTCCTCCGTACATGAATTCTAGAATTACGTCCAAACAACTCAATTTTAATTTCGTTCATCAATAATACTCTTTCACAATATGATTTTTTCTTATTCTTATGTTCAAGAACAAATTTCAACCTGGCCTCTCTGTGTCTTTTTAACAGCAGTAGAGTTTTCCGAGGGCGGTGGGGGGGGGCATGACTTTAGATTTTTCCTATAAATTTCATTGCTTATTGTCCGTTTAGTGACACAGATTCCTGGTGAAATGAAATCATCCTGCAACTCTTGACGAGTAAATATTGGATTTTGTTTAATTTGACACATTAATTTCTTCGAAGATCTTGAGGAAATCTTCCGTGGAGCACCTGTTCTTCTTTGCTTTTTGCAATGAATGAACTAATGGCAGTAAACTGAATATTCAGGTTGTTTGAAATTTTCCTAAACCTTTGCCTTCCTTTCCGGAGTTTAACAATTCGTTCTTTTTGCGAATTTGTTAGTTCTTTACCTCTTGACATGATGAAAACTTTCTTGTACGAATATCAATTACAGAATGTTCTGTTTGTATTTTTAGCCTAAAAACAACTACTGATAACATTACTGAAACATTCTAGAATAATCTAGAGTATTAAAGCAATTTAAAAGATTTAAAATCTGAAATTTGCATTGTACAAATACTTTTTCACCCATTAAAATGGATAAATGGGATTTATTTGTATTAAATTAAATGTTTTTTCTGTTTTCTATGCATATTTAGTTATTATGCATCTGTGTACAGTTAATTATTTGAAAGGTATGTCTATTCATTAGTTGAAAATACAATAAATTAATAATTTGTATGTGCACGAATATCTCCCCATCCGCTGTATATCATGAATATTTTATCAGTTTGGTTTATATGAATTCATATTCAGGGTTGGCGGTGAAATTTCAAGTAAAAATGTCAAACCACCCACTACGCAAAATGCAGATCAATGAGAAAGCTGTTATCCATACACACCTATTTTTCAGGTATATCATGGAATATAGCTTCACAGGACAAATAGCAAAGAGCCTCTGATTGCTTCGTGCATAAATTGACCCTAAAAGCATCGACCAAGCAGGCATCGAGTAATTGCCTACTATTTACAATGTCAATAGTACCAGAGATATGGATAATGGCATCGAAAGCAAACCGAGAAATCGAAGGACCAAAAAAACTAGAATCGAGACTTCATTAACGATGGTCAGCTGTTCCGCCTAATAATAAAAAAAAGCATAATTAATTTCGTTTCTCATAACTTCTGCTGCTAAGATGAAACAAATGAAACACATGTCTAAGAAATATCTTTTTTACAATCTTTGCTTCAATGGAAAAATTGTTCCTGTCATTATTCACGTGCTTCAAGGTCCATTTTTTTGTGACTTCGATTATGGATACAACCGGTGTTTGCGTTTACAGCAATTGTATATATAAAAAATGCACACCATCAGTTGACAGTAGCAAAAAAATTAGATTAATTATTTATTACAAAAAATTTAAAACCTCTAATCTTATAGTTAAAATAATAATTCACCTCTTAGAACAAAATTAAATAGAGCAAATATTATTTACGAATTTAAATGCCCATTAAGAAATTGTATTCCTGATCAATCAAAATTCAAAAATAATTATATAGGCCACACTACAACATGTGTGACACGCAGACTCACTCTACACCTTTCTGACCATAGCTCAATCAGATCTCATTTAAATATTCATGGAGACCTACCGGATACTATTCGTAACATACTTGTTGACAAAACTAATATCTACATGGGGGAAAAATAGGCTAAAATAACGGAAGTCTTATTAAAAAAAACAAAAAACAACACTCAATAATATCAACTATGAACATGGACAAAATATCTTGACCGTGTTTTGAAAAATGAAAGCATTATATAAATACATACATGCAACAAACTATTTCTTATTTAACAGTTAAAATATTTAATCCTTGAAATCCGAAAGCGCCCGCAAAAAAAGAACATTAGGACAGTTTTTATATAATTTATCATCTGAAAACAAAAAAAAATAGATCGCATGAGAAATTGTATCAAAAAAATAAATCAAGGCCTGTTTTATTTAATAAATTATGCATGAAAAAAGGATTGCTGGCTAAATACACAAACACACACACACATACACACACACACACACACACACACACATATATATATATATATATATATATATATATATATATATATATGAAGGTAAATCAAAAACTAAACGCACTGTCGCCATCATATATCTTAAGATTTGTCATACTGCTTTCTGCATATGCATGCTCATGGTTGGTACTATTGTGGTCACGTAATCGATGTTTGAGATTGATCGCGCCAGTCTTCTAGCTGCTGTTACAATGTAAACATGACCGCTCCGCTTGTAGTGTGCACGAAACAGGAACAAATAGCAATGATCCGATTTCTCTGGTCGGAAGGTGGGTCAGAGCTGCAATTAATCGAAGGCTTATGTCAACATTGCACTAACGAGAATTATATATATATATATATATATATATATATATATATATATATATATATATATATATATATATATATATCCATTCGTTACATTTGGTTCCTGTCTGGCAACTGAGCACTATAATTGTACTGTGTAATTTTCACAGCACTTCTTTTGTCTTTTGGATTGATCTCAGACATAGAATTCAAATTATGGATTTGAATCAAGTCAAGGTCAACTACACATTTAAACATATCCTGATACCTGGCAATCATGTGTATATTGTTACCATGCAGGACAAGGTAAACTCGTTCTTGTGTGGAATGGTATGATGTGCTAACTCAACTCTCCAAATTTTTGTTCACTTCCAGGTATTGAACTCACAACTCTCTGGGTCAAGTCACTGGATTAATTCAACCAACGCCTTTATCCACTAGGTTCGGCTCAAAATCCCAGCGTATATCATCTGAAGAAGGCAGGAGCGTACAACGGGCGAAACGTCGTGAATATGACAATTAAGATGGTATTTATCAATTCACCCACATGAATTGAATGTGGCACAACCTTTTAATGTGGGTAGAGCAAAAATTTTTACGGGGTATCATCGTGAAGAAGTCAACCTCCCCGAACGAACCCCCACCCTTCGGCGGGAGCGTATCTGCGAAACGTTTAATACTACATGAGGATTAATGACAATTAAGATGAGACAATGTATATATATATATATATATATATATATATATATATATATATATGTGTGTGTGTGTGTGTGTGTGTGTGTGTGTGTGTGTTATGTGTGCTGTACTTAGAGGAAAGTGCTCAATATCAGTGATAGAGCTAATATATTCATTTGTATGGTGATAAGTTTGTGACGCTGGGTTTCACCCTTTTGCGATCATCAGACAATCTGATTTATTTTTAAAATTGAATATATTTATGCCTGTTTGATGATGTTTCGCGGTGATAGTGGGAATATATGTCTGTGTTTGTTTGTTTGGGGTGACATTCTCATACGCAAAAACACACATACATACAGGTGTACGCAAACACATCCATATAAACAATCCGAGGCTGGGCGCAGATACATAT
>CAHIKZ030002212.1:917500-1012500 GCA_903632075.3 Acanthosepion pharaonis
AGTACATGGATATACCATTCTCCCATAAATATTTTACCTACCTACTTACCTATATCTTCTTTTCTGCAGTGTCCTATGGTGTTGGCGGTGATGGTTCTGTCTAACTGTCTCTCCCTCGTGACCCTTAGCAGCATTTCTTTCTTTGCCAAGCTCCCCCCACCACTCTGTTCCCTCATCCACGGGTATGTGTCCTGCTACACTCCCCTATCTTCTCTTGCTCCGTGAGTATTAAGCTTTCCCTCGTGCTTCATTATATGCCCAGTAAATTTCAACCGTCTCTTACCATTTTCTTTATGACCTTGTCGTTGCATACTCGCTCCGTCCATGGAATCCTCAGTATCCTTCTGTAGAACAAATAACAGTAAAATGCACACCTATTATTAACCTTGAAAGGGGAACTGTCAAATAATTTAAGATGTTTGAGGAGTTAGCGTAGATCTAGAATTGTTTCGAAATTAGATTAATCTGTGTGTGTGTGAGCGAGAGTGGGAGAGAGAGAGAGAGTGAGAGAGAGAGAGAGAGAGAAACTCGTGTGAGTCTGTCTCTTTACGTGAAGATTTCGACTTGCCAATTCAACAAGAGATGAAGAAACGAACACACAAACACAGAATAAATCTCCGACCGACCGTCATACATTTCCCCCCCCCCGCCTCCCCCACTACTATTTTCGCCTTTGCCCAGTTCTCCTTTTTTCTCGTGACGACTTTAACAACCGATGATACTATTCTGTCTTACCTTCGCCACCTCGCCGTGGAGTAATGGCAAGCAGGCTCGTCTCTGCTGGGTGAGCTCTACCCTCACAGGGTGCCCATACTGATAGACTCTGACCTAAGACTAATTTAAAAGAACACAAAAAGAAAAGAAGTGTATTGTGAAGGTCTATTTAATTACCACGGAATGAAACTTCTTGCGATGAATTTGTTCCTCACGAGGTGCTCAATACGCTAAGAGAAGTTTAAATAGAATTTCAACTTTATAAGACTGGCGGTCGGAGTTCGATTCCAGATAAAAGCCAGGATTTCGAATGGACTAAGCTTAATCGGTCATGAAAATAAGAGCCAAAAGGTCAAAATTATTATCTCACCTCTAACGGTGTAATGAAAGAGAAAATGGAGAAGCCACGAGATTTTATATATATATATAGGTCTATATTTCTGAGATGAGGTATTATGTACACTATTTGCATTGTTCGGACTATCATCCTCATCTTTGTTGCCATATTTATCACAACGTTTCGGCCGTTGTACACTCCGGCCTTCGAAGCGTACAACGGCCGAAACGCTGTGATAAATATAGCAACAAAGATGAGGATGATAGTCCGAACAATGTAAACAGGATAGATAGATAGATAGATAGATAGATAGATAGATAGATAGATAGATAGATAGATATTTTTTTAAAGAATCCAACCAATAATTTTAAATGAAAGATTTTTCCTGGTGTATAAACGTTTTGCCAGATCTATCAGAACTTTTTTTTTCTTTTAAAAGATAAAAAAAATCCTAGTTGCTTACCCCGCGAATTAGAAAAAGTCACGCATTCTCCACTGGAGCAGTGATCGGTACTGAAATTCAGGTAAAAGCCAAGAATTTGAATGCCGAATTACAAGTAGATACCACCACCTTACCCCACATTACAAGAATTGGCAATGTACAATCCTCTTCCGTCCATTTCCTTCCACAGTAAACATCTGTTTTTAATCTTAACCAGTAATTACGAAATTGTTAACTCGGAAACCCCGGAAACATTATCGAACACCACTTACCCATATTCAAAGACGTTCTTTAATAACATTTAAAGATGAAAAGCCTCACCAACCTCATACAGGAAGTAAGTAAACCATCACGTGTCTATAACTTAATACTTTAGCTTTTGAGACGAACTGCCTTTTTTAATTTTATTTCTTTTAAGATAAGTCACATTAATATTACTGTTCATTGTCAATACACGCCATTATAAATTCTTCTGCGTCATTAATCAGGAACAAATAGTACACCTGAAGGACATGTAGCTCAACTAGTACAATCAAACGTAATTTGACGATGAGTTACTGTCAATGCCGTCGTCATGGTGACCATATGTTAAATATAGAACGATTTTACAAGTAAACGAATGAGTTGCATATGTCGGATGGTATGAGTATAGATGAACTTGTCCAAGTTAGGAATTTTGACTGTCACTTTTAGGTCCGAGTCGCTGGTTTCATAAACGACGTCATTATTCTATGAGCCACGGGATCATTGCAGTCGGAATTTTACTCACAATAGTCGCCGTACTTCAACCTGACGCGCCTCTTCGTGGTCTAATACTCAACAAATTAGACTTCCAGTTACATTGGGTGCCCCATACTTGTAGCCTTGAGTCAAACTTAAATAACAGCCTGTCAAGTACTCCCATTTGATACGAGAAAGCTGAAAGCAGGAATCTGAAGCTCGACTCGGCTATTTGCTTTTTTTATATATATATATATCATTGGGGACAGACTGGTGTCCCGGGGATACTTGTCAGTACAATGACACTAAAAGGCTGGATGGAATCCCATCTCCTCATTTTGTCACGTTTTACACTACAGTAATGACCAACGTATGCGTGAGGGATATAATTAAATTTCCAGAAGCCGTAGGCTCTAACTCCAGAAGAAAAAAAAGGGTTTGTAGTCGAGATACCGGCTCATAAGCTCGTACGATAATTATCGTGAATCGAAACCTTCATATTTCATTTTTTTTTTATGTAACAAAACAATTTAAACCACTTGTGTACCTTAGCTTACATGAGGCCAACTGAAATAAATGAAAACTTGTGAGATTGGATTTTTTTTTACACTTGTAATCGGTGTAGCGTTCCTGCCTTTTTAATGTTTTTTAGGGTTTTTTTTATTATTAAATACTATCTTTTGCCGAAGTTTGAACACCGTGCATCCTCGTTGGGAATATACAACTTTGACAACTACCAAGCTTGCATAAAATGTGATGAAGAAAAATATGTGTTTGTCACAGTTTGTGTGTTTCTAATTTTCTACGCTTATGAGAAGTGCCGCCTATCAAAGACAGCATTTAAAAAGAACGACTTGCCAAGTTGCAAGTTAATATTTACTGGAGTTATACTGAGTAACAGTTTTGTTGATTAATTTCTTTAAAATCCAGAATTTATCGCTATCGTTTGTAACTCCAAATGCTTTTCATCAGATTCGAACCAGAACGGGAAAAGAACTTGAGAAAAGAGCCAACGTTATTACTCTCTGAGCCAACTTACTCCACCCCTTTGTTGTAGTTTTAGCAGTAGTGCAAGTTGTGATGTGGGATTTTTGTTCCTGCACATTTTTGCACTGTGTTGAGGGTTTTAGAGATAGTGATGTAGGTATATTCATACGAGAGAAGCAAGCTATTTTTTTCACTGCTGTTTGTCAACACAATGATGGTAAAAGCCAAAAAGACGACGACGACGATGACGGTCTCCTTCAGCAGCCGGTAATAATATCTTGTTGCTGGAGATCACACGTGTTATTATTCTTCAATTGCTGAAGAAGAAGCAATGTCGCAGACGTTCATATCAGATTCATCATTCCTCATATTGCAGCAGACAACAGAACCCAGCCATTACTTCACTAGGGACTTTTACCACTAATGGGCACCCTCCTTTCCATTTTCGCTTCCACGAATACTTCCGAGAAATTCCGGTTGTTTCGGAGTTTTCATTAATACAGCTTTCTGTTACTCTGTGGAGAAAAAGGGAGAAAGACAGAAATTAATAATTACAAGTAATAATTACTTTTATTTCATCGTCGAAGACCAAAAAAAGAGTGATATATTGTCAAATCTGGTCACATCGGAGAACTACCTATTCACATCAAGTTGTTTGAAAACTCTTTAAGTAACTATAAGAATGCGTGTTATGTGCACGATTTTGCGTGTATGAAGACATGGAGAAATATAGAAGCATTGCTTTTTTATGTAAAACATTTCGAAAACAAACTGCATGGCGAAGTTTCAAATGTACTTGAAAAGTAAAAAAAAATAAAAATTTAAATTATAATAAAATACAACAAATCTCGATAAAAAAAAATTGGTAGGAAATTAATAAAATAAAAAGAAAAGAGCGTCAGTACTACGAGAAAAAAACAATTCTTCTCTAAAGAAATACAACAAAAATTCTTCGAATTTTCTGGTAGATATATCCGTTCCTTACCCAGATTTTCACTTCATGAGCTTTTTTCTCGGATGAAGTGTTGTCTTTGAAAAAGAAAATTAAAAAGTGATGTACAATACCAAATTTTTTTTAATCATTTTTTAAAGAGATATTTTAAGTTCTGTCTTCCATATTTATACCAGACATTCCACTTAAAATACTTATATGTTATAAATAAATTAGGAATTCAATAAAAAAAAAAAAAAAAACACACCTGTAAAAAGAAAAATTAACAATTCGTTTAATTTTAATTGGGAAACAATTCAGTTTTTTGTATAAAAATGAAAAAATAGAGAAGTATTTTATGAAAATTTCGACTCCACGCGTAACAACTGGAATTTCTATAAATTCCTTAACAAAAAGAAAGTTCAAATAAAAAAATTTCTACATAGAAGAAAATGTTCGAGTTTGTCAGAATTTCATTTTTTTCGTGTGTAACCTGTTAACTTTTTTCTTCTGTTGTGTGTGGGGTATCCGTGAGGATCACTCGAGTTTGCTGCTTGCCTATTATTAAGTTTTATTTCTTCTTTAAATTAAAAAAATAAAGCATAAAACTTTTAACAATCTCTTTTACTTTCATATTCAAGACACCGTGGTAACATTGCCAGTTTCACAGATCATTAGAATCACGAGTTCGATCCACACTAAACACATATAAGCTTGTCAGGTACTTATAAGAAGTCGAAACAATATTGTCGTCCAGTTTTAAGTTTCTTGCATTCTCTCAATATATAACCTGTACCCCGATTCCACCCACCTGCCTTCTAACCCTCAACTACCCTCACTGTCTGGCATGTCATTCTTTCTCTCTACATTGTTAATCTTTCCAACTAATCTATAATTCTATCTCCTTCTTTTCTCCCCCACCACTCTTTATGTAGCTGTCACTCTTTCTATCTCACTCACTCCGGGTCTTTCTCACACTTTCATTCTGTGTCGCCCCTTCCTCGCCATCGACTCCACCGTTTCTATGGTTGGCTGTTGCTCACCGACCATATTCCCTCTGCTTGTCTGTTGCTTCCATTTCTGCCCTCCCTCAATCAACACCCTAACTCGCCTCCTCCTTTTACTCACTCTTATCTTACTTCTTTCGACTCCTCCCCTTTAATACTTTTTCTCTTTCACCCTCTCTTTCAAAGTTGACGTTTTTCTCTTATAACTTCTCTCACTCCATCTCTGTCAGCTTCGAATAGTTTTCTTTTAACAACACAGCCTGTACCCCACCTTTCCGTTTTATTGCCTTTCTTTCCTTTTTGTTTTAAATGCTACTTCTTACTCTTCCTTGCCCCCTACACTTTTTGAACTCCTCCTGCTTCTATTCCTCCACCACCAGGTTCGCGTAACAGGAGTTTAGTAGAACCAACCTCTTTGGGGCAGACACACACACACGCTCTTATTAATGTGGTGTGTGTGTGCCCGCTTTAAAACTAGTACAACACTGTCGTTAAGAGATACGATAACTGTAGATATCTGTTTAGCTATACCAACAACAACAAAAAAAGGCCCTAGGTGGGTGGACATACTTCTCACCTTAACAGAAGAAAAAAAAATCCTTTAGCACACACTGAAATATACACCTCAAATAACCCGTAATATACATATAGATATATTTTTATTCTCCGGTTATATATATGTGTGTATATAAATACCATGGCGTCTACGAAGATGGCGTTTGTGTTACTGTTGCATTTAGTAGTCGGACTAATATGTACAGCAACTCCAGTACCCTGGATTCATATACCTGACACTGCGCCGTATGGCCATCCGGTTATAAAACTACCATGTCGGCCGCATCTTACAACAAATTACACCATCACACAATACTTACTCGAAATCTCCCAAGTTCAAGCACATGACTTTGACAAAAGCAGTGCACATATATCTGGGCCTAAACTTCAAGAACAACTTCTAAAGACACATTTATTTTCTTTGGACAAAGATGACTGTCTAGTGGTCACCTATGCCGATCTTAGCCACTGGCGAGGTCGCGACATAGCGGTGACTGTAAGAACATTTGAGAATCACTCGACAGTCGACCACAACTTTTTGGTACGTGTATTGTCCCAGCCAAGCAGTATAGAACTAGCTTTTCAGGAACCAGAGTATTTAGGCTATATTCTAGAAAATCAGCGTCCGAGGTCATTTGTACATGGTCTTCATCATCTTACAGCGACAGCTCATTCGTCATCGTCGTCATCATCATTGCCACCTGGAAATATCAATTATTACATTCTTGGGCCAACTTCGGCACGGCAGGCCTTTAGTCTTACTACACTAGAAGATGGAGAAGTACAAATATTTACAAAACAAACCCTCGATCGTGAGGTCACCTCTACCCATGCATTCGTTGTCGAAGCAGTGGGTCCTATGGGCAGTTTTGCAACTGCTAAGGTCTGTGTCGATGTCCTTGATGTGGACGACACTGCTCCCATCTTGAAAAAGAAATATGTCACCATAGTGGATGAAAAAACTCCTGTTGAAACCTCAATTTTGAAGGTAGTTGCACGCGACCCGGATCTCAGTATGAGCCCGCCCGTGTATTCTATGGAACCTCACGTCCAAAACAAGGAAACTAGCCATAATGATACACCTTTTCGTATTGATCCGTCCACTGGGATTGTAACTTCTACAATGTCTCCCTTACCTGAGAATCGCCGTTACCAATTCAAGGTGTTTGCATCAGACAGTTCTGGACATCAGAGCGCTTCTTCGTTGGTCGAAGTAATTGTGAAAAAAAATGTCGCTTTAAAATTTGAAAATTCTGAAAACCAACAACAGTCTCCACTGCCGTCGTTATATGTGGGCCATGATGACCCTTCCTACTCTTCAGTGGTACAGGTGAGGAGAAGGAGGGCTTTGAATTCGAAGGTCACTAAACTAAAGGAAACCCAGAAAGGTAACTTGTTTACAATTTCAATTAGTGACCCACAGGCGAAATATGAACTGGTTTCCGACCCGTCCGGTTGGTTTAAGATCGACCCTGTCTCTGGGAATGTCACTTTACATGATGGCCAATCAATGGATTATGAAACTATAACTTCAGTGGAATTAATCTTCAGAATTACAGCAAGCTCTGGTAAGTGTTTCTTAGAAATAGAAAATTCTGCAATTGAGTTTAGCGCCCCAAACAAAATCCACTTCCATTTTTAAAATATCTAGAAGTTTACTTATTTCCCTAGTTTTTCTTTTTCTATTTAAAGAAAAAGGGGGTTTGTTTAATGTTTCGCAACTTATAAATTGCTGACATGTGACTTAAAAAAAAAAAAAAAAAAAAGTTTTGCTTTTTATGTTTTAAGACCGCTTCAGAGAAAAAATAAATTTTCTGAAAAAATTTCGCTCCTGAATATTTCTAAATTGTAGGATTAATTTAAATTAATATCACCATTCTTGAAGATTAGGGAAACTGTAGTTGTATAAAATATTCTATCTGTGGGGTGTATAATAAAAAAAATGCTTATTTGTGTACCAACACCTGCTGAAATAAAAAAAAAATGTTTGTCCTGAATCTAGCTTTGTATACCTGTGTAACACAACCACACCTAAATGCTTTCGGCTTTATTCATTGAGTAGCAAAGAGAGTATATTTATAGATCTGACGAATTCATTTGTTTTTTTTTTTTTTTTTAAAAAAACTTTATTTTTTTTATTGCTTTCATAGATTTTTACCTACTTCCTTTAAACTGTTTATGGGGGAGGGGCACTCTTCCGCTAAATATTTATTTACACCTGTAGTTTTGGCTTTTTTGGGTTCTACATGTTCTCAAATTCAAAATTTTTTTTGGGGGGGAAGGGACTTCTGAAAATCAGCTTGTTTTTTTTGGGTTGGGTTTTTTTTTTTTTAACTTGCAACCTGAGCCAATTCAATTGTCCTCTAAGATTTTTCTTGTCATTAATATAGTTTACCTCACCTGACACGATCTACCTGTTTTGGCCACCATATTTTTTTTTTTTTTTTTTTTTTAAATTATATAACAAAACAATCCTCAAGGGTCTATCACTACATTTTTGTTTTAAATTAAAGTTTAGCTTTTTCTAAAGAGTAACCAAGTTTCAAATATTGTTTCAGTTCGGTTTTTTTTTTTTTTCGCCTCGACTTTTAAGTCACTTAAAAAAAAAACAAATTCACTGGGTTTTTGTAAAACTTCGGACAATCAAATCTAATAAACTGTACTGATTTCTTTTCCTCTAAGCAACCAACTTCAAAATGTTCAGATTTCGTTAGAGAGTCTCCTTTAAATCATCACAAAAAGCACTTATTTTTTTTTTTTTTTTTTTTTTAAGAATGAAAATCCGGATGTGAAGAAGGAAGAGTGACCCAGTTTTTTCTTTCCTTGTTGCTTTGTGCCTTACAAATTTCCAGTAAAAAAAAAAAGCATGAACACCTCTTACGATTATAAGTTGACATTGTGACTTAAAAGCATAAACTACAGAAAATGTGAACAATATTTTTATGAAATGTGATTATTTGCTGAGTTTCCAATGAGTTTATCGAACTTGTATAAAATATCACTTTAGTTTTTAATTTTTAGTAAACTACAGTAACTTTTAAGTAAACTTTGTCTATTCCTTATTATTGTTAAATTAGTAAATAAATCGCTTTTCAGTTTTCCAATTAAATATTTAAGTTCGATATTAATTCTAAAAATAGCTTGGCCTAGATTTATTTTATTTTAAACATCACTTTGTAGTGAATTTTATTTTCTAATTGTAAAGAATTCATTTAAGCAAATCTTCGTCTATAAGCTAACATAGCTTTATGTCAATATGTTGGCTTGTACTCTTAATAAAATGTTGCATTGTCAGATAGTATTTTTATCTTTACCTACAGGTACGAAAGACCTACAGTGTTAATTTGTCTTCTCTCAGCTGCTTTGAGATGAACAAAAATTCAAATAAGATCATTCAAGAACTTAGTGTTAAGTTGGCAATACGACAAAAAACAATTCTCATTTTTCGTATTGCTACATTTTTTAAATCATTAGTACTTCTTACAACACATATCGAATCTTAGTTGTTTTTTTTATAAAAGTTAAAAGGGTGTCCAGTTTGCTATGCAAATTGATCTTTACAGAAACTAAAGCATGTTCATACCACGTGATTTTTTTTTTTTTTAAATTCGAAATCTACAGTGCTTTTTCTTCATATCTTACAATCGATTTCATTCAAAGTTACGAATTAATTTTTTCTTTTACATGTTTTTTACATTGTAAGAAATCGCGTTGTGTGAATTTATAAACATTTTTTGTATTCCGTAGGCCGTAAAATTCACATAGCAAATACTGGACCCCTGTTTTAATTAAAAAAAAAAAAAAGAAAAACTTCGTCCATTTTGGATTATTGGTAATGAATAGCGATGGTCGAAGTGCCAATTGTACAACTTTATCGTGTACTATGAAAAAAAAAAACCTTCAATTACATTCCAACCCACCGCCCCCCCCAAAGCTTTTTAATAATGTAAACTATTACTAGGCAATACATTGGTCTTATTTCAAAATAAATAAAATATTGTTTCTCTAGGTATGCGTGAAATCTGCAATCAGGTGTCGGCGCCTGTTGCAAACACACGCACACAAGGCTTAGGTTTTTCTTGTCTATTTTGGACGGTTGGGATTTTTACACAAGCACTGCCACCACCAGGATCTCTACATTTCAGTTACACTGAAAAGGCAAACTTCTTCATCAGCATGTGCTTGTCATATCTGCAGGTAGGCGTATTTACCTACCCACACAGGTAGGCAAATAGCTAATAAATAAATTGTCGGAAACTAGACGACCTGAAAGGATTATCATTTTTCCCCCAAGTCAGTTGCATTGCCAAGTGTAGGTAGGTCGACTCTACACAGATTAATTTTCTATGTGGGCGATAAGATAGGCTGATTGAATAAAAGCTAGAAACATTGAGTTGAGTATATTTGAATTATCAGCGAACTGAAACTTGTCCCTCACCCTAAATCTCCACTTTTATGGCAACTTGACTGGCTTAAAAACATTTTTTTTTTTTTTTTTTTAACAAATAGACTGATCACAAAAGAACGTGGTTGGGAAGCCCTCTAAATATTTTACTAAATAAATTAGCAATTGTTTATTACTGAGCCACGACACTTGCTGCACACGATAGTTTTTTTACTTTTAAATTCAAAGGTGAAAAAGGTTTTTTTTTTTTTTTTTCTCCACCTAACTCCAAAATTAATATTCAGGGCTTGTGCTTCTTAGCTTAAGGTTTTTAGAAAAATCCTTGAACTTCCGATTCGTTCAGAATGCAGTTCCATATGTGTAATTAATTTTAAATGTTTCGATGTAGGATCTTTTTACAGCTTAAAATTCTCAAAACGACTTTCAAAATGCAAGTTACTCGGCCTTCGGAACGAATAGGTGACTATCTGTGTTGCTTTTAAGTAGAAATACCTGGTTGGCAGGTCGAGAAGAAAAAGCTTTGTAG
This sequence comes from Acanthosepion pharaonis, assembly GCA_903632075.3. Classification (NCBI taxonomy): domain Eukaryota; kingdom Metazoa; phylum Mollusca; class Cephalopoda; order Sepiida; family Sepiidae; genus Acanthosepion; species Acanthosepion pharaonis. The sequence continues at coordinate 928,125 of CAHIKZ030002212.1, forward strand.
TTAATGAGAAATACACCCGCCTCTTTCGTTCGGGTTATAAACCAAATTTCACTGTCAGATAGTACGTTTTCTTTTTTCTCTTCTCTTTTTGTAAGAGAAGTGAAGAAAAATAGTGTTGTCCGACAGAAAATGCTTTTTCTGTCGAAATTGTTTTAACGAAAACTGATGGGACGTTTTCATAGAGAAAATTGACTGTCGAGGTTGACTATGGGAGTAACAGATGTATTGCGACGACAAACACACGGCATTGTAAGGTTGTTATGAGGAAACTGTTCACTCTTATTATCCATCTTGACATACCAGTGTCGAGAAATTATCAAAATATCTTATGATAATACAAAAACACAGGGAAAATATGCCTTTTAAGCAGATGTCTTAATGTTTGAAAGTGAACTACAATGGAAAATGACAAACTGGAAAATATTCTTTAAAAAATCGAAGTAGTAAACAAACAAAAGTAATTCACTACAGTCCTATTTTTGGCACTCTGGTCATGTGATACTTATCTTTTGGCAGTAGTGAGTGAAAGCAATCACGAAAGGTTTTATTTATGTTAAGTTATTTAACTATGCTGTAATTAAGTTTTTGAAAACTATTTGAATTTTGCAGTGAGCCTATTTTATGGTTGGGACTTTCAGGCCTTTCCAACCAGTTAGAAAGGCCACTACGAACCAGAGCTTTGAGCATTGCTTCACGAAGTAGTTACTCTCTCCACTTTGAAGATTAGAGCATCACAATCTTTTTTCTCCATTTCTGTGCTGTATTGAGATGAGTTTAGTGATAAAATGAGACTTCAAATTTTGTAGTCAGTTTGCACCTGCCTACATTGTGCAATACAAAATTACCTTATTTCTTTCATGTGGCAGAATAAGGTAATTTTGTAAAGTGAAATATTTGGATAATGATTATTCAAACAACTTTTGATATTTTCAATCTCTTGAATTTTGTGTTTTCGAACTTCAAATGATGTAAAGCTAGAATGCATAGTCATCAGCAAAAGACATTCCAAGCTGAATTACACATTGGGAATGTCAAAATTTAAACATGATCATAAAATTGCAGATCTAGGTAGTAGGGTAACTGATGAAAAGTGGCATACAAATTTGATTTGAAGAATTAGGATTCTTTTTCAGAAATTAAAGTACTTTTTGTTTTAGCTGTGCTTGACATCCTTGCAAGTAACTCCAACAAAGAAACACAAGGTGTGCATTAAACATGACTACAGGTTTATGAAGAAATTATTTAAGACACAAAAGTACAATGTTGATACAATATACTATTAGTAGTTTCATAGTCTAAGGGGTTATACCCAACATAGTGCTAAAGTTCAGAGCTGGCAATTCAGAGCCTATTATCATGATTTTAATTTTATTTGAACCAGGACTCTTTTAAAAAAAAATTCATTTCTCTCCCCCCCTTTTTTTTTTTTTTTTTTTTTTTTTTATCAAATTATTTGTAAATTTTACAGATAAGAATAACTTAAATTTGTCTATCTTAATTAAAAGCTTTTCCACAAACCTAAGATTTGATGTCAGAATTTATTTGAACTTAGATGCATTTTTTTCCCCCCCCCCGTCTTATGTCTTCTTCCCCACTCCATGGTTGAGATTGTAAGACTTTTAAGCAAACTGCATGAATTGGAAATAAAATAGTTTTCTCTAGTAAGATTTAAACCCATTATTTATTGTGATGGTGCTTTACCAATTTGGCTCTTGAGGTTTCATCAGCATACATTGTACAAATGAGCCATAAAAGTTTGTAAAAATCTATATCTGCTGGTGAGTTGAGGCAGGAGATAATGGATAATCTCTGTCAACATTTGTGGAATTGCTACGGCCCTTGCTAGTAACAACTATATTATCACTGAAGGTAAGGATAAGACGCCAATATTCCCTCCCTCATCAAATCTGGCAAAGCATGTACATTTAAAGTTAGATCTCGTTTCCTTGCAACCAACTTAAGCAGTGTGTGTTACATCAGATTCTAAATCCCGGTTATCTTTAAAATGGTATATCAGACATTCTAACAGTCAGGTAGGATCTCCTTTCTAATATAGGAAATGCTAAAAATTTCTTGCCCAGATACAGAAGCCCTTACAAAAAAATTTTTAAAAAAATGGTCATTTGATCAGGTTTTACAAATTTATAATTTTCAGTATCCTTAACCTGCTATATAGCTTGTCTAAGTATTTTCAGTGGTACAAAAATTAAGAGGAAAATTAATAGCAGAAATCTTTCATTTAACCCGTTTTATGCAATATCTTCTTTTTGTCTTTACCTCAAAGATTTTTTTTTTTTTTTTTTTTTTTTTTTTTTTTTTGTGTAAAGAATGGTTTTAGTACAAAAAATTCTCCTTGATCTTGTAATATCTAAATAATTTGTAGCTTAATATACAATTGATTTGTACACTTTGAGAAGTTGAATTTTTCAGCTCTAGTTTCTCGGAATAATACAGGGACAAAAAAAACTTTTCTCCCCCCCACCCCACCCCAAAAAAACAAATTGGGGTGGGGATGAAGTGACTTCCTTGTAATCAATTCATGACCCTGATGATGGTCATAATCAAAATGCATGTACAATGATGCTCCAGAAATAGTTCTAGAATGTTTGGAACAAAAAAGTTACAAAAAAAAATAAAACACTGATAAATGTGAAAATTCCTGATATCTTCTGTTCAATTTACATCCAGGATATATCCACTGAAGCATCTCCTGTTGCTGCTTCAGTCACTAAATCACAGTATCAGGTTTTATTCACTTCTAGCATTGCTTTTTGCGATGAAACCTCCTGTAAGAAACATTTGATACATTTACATCATAAAAGAAAAAAAAATTTGTACTTTATAAAGTAAAAATCAGAACTTATTGACTAAAACAGAAATAAATAGCTTTTCTCAAGCTGAAGTTGCCAGACCCCAAACATTATAGTATCCAGGATTCTTGCCAAGTTTGACCAACAGAAGCCTTACATGTTCTAATTATTTTACTCTTGTCATAAAAATTGTTAAATTTAGTGTTGATATGTCGCCACACCTATTATGAGACTATTGTTGTCTTTGTTTTGATCTTTCTATCTTTTAGCCTTCTTCAGGTGTGTTTACCAGATAATCTTTAGGGAATTTTGAGTTAGACACTTTATTGAATTTACATGTGTGGATTGTTCCTGTTCTGTCTGTTTAGAGATGTCATCTCATGTTCTTCACTACTGTTCAGGTGTTGCTTGCCCATTTCCAACAATCATTAGCCTCAGGGGATTACAAACCACTCTTTATTTAATCTATGGGGGTCGATTGTTCTTATCCCAAGATATTGGCTGTGGAATATCTTATTTCGTACTGCTTTGTTAGTGCTCAGTCTTTCTACTGAATCTGTCTGCATTACCTGGCCCAGGGATTGAACTCACAATTACTGTCGTAAATCAATGTTTTAATTTACTAAACTATTGTCTTGGCTAGTGCAGATTTTTTTCTCTGGAAAGTAATAATTGTGCAGAACTAAATAAGACAAGATATCTTTAGAAATGGACAGTGAAAGGAGAACCATATAGCCTTCTAGATTAAAAGGGTTTCAGTTCAAAATTCCCAGGTTACTTGATCAACAGACTCTTGAAGAGTTTCAACAGCTAAAAATATGCTAACAATGATTAGTCAAATTGTAAATAGTGAAGCAGGAGTTGGTTATACTTTCACACAAAATTCATTAAAATAAATTACTAAACCAGTGGATAGACTGGAAATGAACATGGAAAATAAATACAAAGTTGAGAGGGTTAGGGTTAAGAATAAGAGTAGTCATTGCATTAATTATCAGAGTACTAAAATCTTAGAGCGGAAGAGTTAAATTTAAACTGAAGTAATGTGGACTCCAAATATTGTTGACATTCCCTGGAGATTTAGTGTTTGAAGCTTTTGAACTGAATTTGAAAACCAATTTTCCCTTTGGACTCTGACAAGTTCCACAAAAGGAGACTTTTATAAACTCCTCCTCCTCATCCCATAACAGTTCATTTTTTTAAAATTCAAAATGTTAGGCATAAAAGTATGAAGAATATGAAATTGAAGGACTGTCATCCTAACAATAATTGAAGTACTTACTCTTAAGAAATAAACTTTCTATATTCGTGCAAATATTACAACACAGGTAACTTTCTCTGTAGTAATAAAATTCAGAAAGAATATTGTAGATGTATGGTCTGGTAACTATATAAAGATGGACTATACGATTTCAGACGTTTTTCCAATCAGGCTTTTGGTGTGTGAGAGGAACTCTTGCAAAAGATTCTCCATTCTTTGGACATCTGTTTGTTTTACTTTTGCCTTGAAGTAAATATCGGCAAGTAACTCTCACAGCAACTTGCTATTGTTGGCATGTCTGGCCCTTAACTTCTGCCCTTAATGACATCCGAATGGTATATTAATGCTAGCCATACTGGTGGAAATTCCATGGGTGTAAAAGAAAATTCTTGTATTCTCTCTCTAAACTCTTGATATCTTCTCATTCTTTCTCTTATCCACTTCCAAACTTGTTTACCTGTTTATCCTTTTGACACGCTTATTGTGAGCCAGAAGGTCCACTTTTGCCACCCCTCTCTATTTTTAATTTCTTTATTTGTGCTCCATGTAATGGTTTATGTATAGCAATTTTTATGCCATTCTTATCTTTTTACTCTTTTGCTAATTGCCTGATATCACCCAGTAAACCTGTCAGGCTTTCATCACTAACATATATATGGTGTGTGCTTTAAGGTATGCTATATGTAAGGGTTAAAGTTATCAATATCAGCCAAAGAATATATGTAAATATAAAAGTGGACATTGAGGTCAACACTCAGCAGTGGCAGTTTTTCCTGCTTATTACATTAATGCATTGAAACCGTCATCACTGAGTGTTGACTTCAATCTTGCATATAATTTCTTTTCTTTTTTTTTTAATTTCAAGGTTTCTTAATTTTGACTTCCTTCTTTTTGTCTTTCCCAATTCCTCTTTAATATTATGGATGTTTATTCCTCAACATCTGATTCCAGATTAGGAGGACTGCTGATTGAACAGTTCAATACTCCAATCTGCTAGAAAACTAATGATTATAAATGCAAGATACAGATACTTGCTTCAAATGTATTTATTACATGAATTTTTCTCTTTACTACTACATTTACCTTTCTTCTCCCTGATCCATTAATGATCCCTAGCAATCTATAACGCATGTAATGCTTTGTTCATACTACTAAAATATTTTTAATGACTTTAAAATAATTTCACTTGGACAGAAACAATTTCACTAACAAAGGCGTAAATTTTGAATATACTTCATGTATATTTTCTGACGTGCATCTCTTCCAGTTTCATGTAAGACATTATTTACAGCCAGGGAACACATGAGAATTGGTTCTTGTCTTTGAGCTGAGGACGTTCTTATTTTGTTGTGCTCTCAAAATTTTTATTTTGAATGTATACCATTTTAACACTTTATTTGTACCAGGGCATAATTAATCGATCCATAACACATTCTTAATTAAAGATAATGAATTTTCATTTATTGCTCCAGCATTTTTTTATTACTTTGAATGTTGTATGCAAATGTTATTTATACTGTCCTGAATATTTGAGAAATTTTAAAGAAAAATGTGGCCTCCCAATAGGGTTTGTCCCTACATCCACCCCCCCACCCCCTTGGCAGGAGAAACTGTAGTAGGATAGAATAAGCTTTAACTGACTCTGCTACAAAGAGCATCATGATTAAGCAAGGCCATATACTACCTTTAACCACATTTCTCTTTCAGATTCTTGGAAGTTGATCACTGTGTTCAGTTTTCATAGCTGAAACCTAAATGAAGCAATTTTTAAATTATTAATAGAACACACACATATATATATATATATATATATATATATATATATATATATATATATTTTTTTTTTTTTATATTTTTTTTCTTTCTTTCACTTTTCACATTTTTAGTAGATAGCCATATTTGAGTAGACACTATGGTTTCTCTTGCAAAGGAGAACATAGATTTGAATCCTACTGTAGGATACATTTTTCAAGATTTCTTGAATATTCAAGGCTGGTAGAGAAAATAAAATATGGTTTAAAATAAACAGTGCATCTACTCAAAAATGTTTAAAGTGATAAAAACGTTCTTGTGTATCTGAATATTTTACCAAAATAAAGCATAAGTAGTCTTGTATAGTAATTTCTAATGGTAACTTAAAAAAATGCCTTTTATATGATGTAGTGGCAAGTTCTCCATATTCTACAATGCCAACTTTCATGTTCTGTGACAGTAAATTTCAATTTTCCATTTGAAAAACAGACTTGTGTGTAAACAGTAAATTATAAAAATATATAGCATTTTCCTTTCCTATTTGTCTCTTGTGCTTCAGTGATCTCTGATCCACAAGTGCCTCCCACCCTCCAAGGCCAATCTACAATGTGTGGACAAAAACTGTACAAAATAATTTATAAAAATCATGGAAAGCTGACTCTTCAGCTCTGTATTTTGTGGAAAGTGTGCACCCACCAAGTTTTCTAGCTTTTCATTTACTCATCGTGAAAGATAATCAAACTGGCATTTAAAAAAAAATCTAATTTAATTTACTATCCTTGACAGTGCATGCCACCCATATGCTAATATTACATTAGGTTAATATCATGAATTAGGTTATGGCACTTGCACAGTACTGGGATCAGGAGTGGAAAATATCCCATGATATTTATAGAATTACTTGTTGCAGCAATATAGGTTGTAATGCTTGTATATAAGTGACTTTGTAGTGTATTGCAAATTTATGCAAAATAACGATTCTGTCGACTTTCAACTCGAATTTTAAGTTTTACTGTTTGAATATAAGCCCCTCTCCTCCCGTTTTCTGTATCATGAAGAACTTTCCACTCTAATGATGTGAATGTTAAAACTAGCTTTTGTCTGTTTCATGTTTCTGTAATTATCAAGATAAGTAATGTATGAAGAACTATTTCAGACAACTCATTTGCTTGGAATTCTCAATGGTGGCTTCTCTGTTGTGACCTTGTTAGTCCAACTTTAGATTCCTGTTGGATTCATAGCTCTCCACAGCTTTCTTCCTTTAATATCTGTGAACTGTATAGTCTGTTCTTTGGAGATTTCCCATCATCTTCTCCACTTTTCAATTCAATTGTTGTTCTAGACTGGTTGCCAGCCAAGGCAATAGAGCTGTCCCCTCCTGACACCCCCTTTTCAATGGCTGCAGTACAAAGTAAATAGAAATTGATCAGCTGGAATTTTAACTCTACTTAATGTCTTCATTTCTTTTTGCATTGGGGTCTCTTGTCAGTCCATCACCTGCACAACTCCTGCTGGTTAATACATTGTAATCAACAAGTTTTTAGTTATTTCCATCTTTTAATTAAACCAAATTAACTATGACCTCATGACCTTTTCTATGCATTTACAATAATTATGAACACAGACTTCTATTGTTAACCCCCCCCCCAATCCCATCCCATTTTTCCACTTAAAATGTGGATTAGTTTTCAAAAAATTTTAACTGCAATTTAGTTGTTCATAGAAAAATGAATCCTGTTTCCAAGTAAAACTGGATTACGTTGTAGGTAAATCCTATTTCAGTGTTTCCCTATATTCTCTTAGAATCACTTATAAAATCTACTTACCCAATTTTTCTTTGGAAGATTTGGTCACATGACTAAGTTTTCAATTATTGGCTGAGTGGCTTACATTGGAGGTAAAGTGACAGCAAGCCTCTTTCATTATTGCAATGCTCTACTCCAAATTTCAGCTGCAGACAGTAATGCTATCATCTAGATGGTTATGTATTTTCCCAGATGCCGCTTCTGTTCTTTTCATTAGATTGTTCCAAGTGCTCTAACAATAATGGGTGCAACTGTCACCTTCATAATCAATTCTCTTCACTTCTAAAGTTTGGATTTTCCAACTGTTTGCTGGATCAATAAAATAGATTCTGGTTATCTAATCTTGAGGTAGGATCCAATCTATCATAAATTTCATTTTTGATATTAAAAATTTGATGGTAGATTAGACTGCAGATCATTAACTCTCCCTGCATCAATAAGATAACTGAATCCAGAGATTCAAACAAAAATGTTCATATTTTAAAAATGAGTTAAAAGGCTAAAAGATTCACCTTGGCACTGAAAGAAGTGTTCAAGAATCTGAAAACCTCTTGGCTCTAACTAACAAAATCTCAAACAAAATGATTGTTTTTTTTTCTTTCATTATGAAGCAATTCGCAATCAAACAATTCTTTAAAATTCTCTCCAGATTCCAGAAATGACCAGCAGATTTTGCCATTTGTTTTATTGCTGTGTCACTTTAATGCTTTCAATGGAAAGAAGTTTGATTAAATCAAAATTTCAATCAGTATTATTGGTCAGTAAACAAAAAAAAAAAAAAAAAAATCCTCGCTTTTAAAACCAATCCTAAACTTGTTTTTGTAATTACCTTAAAAAATAAAATGAATTGTAAAGTTATTCAGTCATGAAATAAAGCCTCCAACTTGGAAACTATGCGCTTTTGCAACAAGTAAACAAACTGGAGTTTTTCGTTGTTGTTCCAAAAATAATGTCATTAATTTTAATTTTTAAATCAGAAAAACTAAAAACATTATCCAAACATTTCAAAGTCTGATTGTTTATCAAGCATCTGCTTGAATTCCTGAAATTAAATATAAAACTTTGTGTGATGATAACCTCGAATAAACGTCGTTTTGGAATTAATTTGAAAGGAATGTTAGACTGAATTTAGGTCTTCGTGTGTACACCGAAGCATTGACCTAAAGTAGTTTAGCTCTTTAGTATTTCTTCTCCTTTTGGGACATCTTGAGTGCTAGAGATTAACTCTCTAACCCTTCTCTCCACCCACTCCTAAGAGATAATGGATAGGAGTAAATGACTCTTTCATTAGTATGTCAAATAAATCAGTTTTTTTTTTCCCACACATTTACTAGCCTCTTATCTTTTTTTTTTACCCAAATAATTGGTGATATTTTTATTTCTCTTTTAAAATAAAACTATTTCTTAATTTTCTTCTCATAAACAAGCGATTGTTTGGTCCCTGTAGCTTTATACTGTCCATAAGTTCTGTTTTAATGTTATGTATGTGTTTTTTTTTTTGTTTTTTTTTTTGTTCAGAAGAGTTCTGTTATCATCTTTTATTGGAGGTCTGCGTGGCTAGTGGGTTTTGCATGGGCAGCTCGTAGGTCGGTGGTTTAAAAAAAAATAAAGTAAAACATTACAAATTGTAGCAATGTAAACTTAAATTGTTTTATTTTTTTGGGGGGGAGGTTCTTTTTTAAATAGTTTTGAAGTTTTACTATGTTTTAATAATTACATGAAAATAGCAAAATTTGCCGTAAAAAAAAAAAATGCAAGTTTTTAATGTCGATTTGTTATTTATGAAGGAATTTTATTTTTCCTAACTTCAGTGTCACTGTCTGCCGACAGAAAAAAACATTCAGAATCCGTTCGAAAATCATTCTACGGAAATGAATGATTGAGTAAATTTTTGAAAAAAATTAAAATAAAATGTAGTTAAAATTACATTTTTAGTTTTTAACTGTCAAATCATTTCAAAACTAGTTTCACTCGCTACTCTTGAAGTGAAATTTACGAAACGCTCATGGAACACACGAACTATGGATGATCAAAAGTTCAAAACAATCAATTATGACAATTTACGGTAATAAAACAGTCCTCACAAGTGCATAGTTTGTCTGATTGTGAAACCCTGGGTCACAAACTTATATTCATACAACTGAATTAAAACTGTTAGCTCTATCACTGATATTGAGCACTTTCCAATAAGCACCGTGCACACACATACAAATACATACATACACACACACACACAAAATTTTTTTTAACTATTGCCGGCCAAATAGTTCGTGTTCCTACTTAACTTAACTCGTATTTATGACGAGGATGTGAAGAATGTCGTACTCTATCGATGGGCGGGAATTGAGAAGGCTGTAATAAACAATTGTTGCGAATAAGTTACATTTGTTTTACCTCCTAAAATCCTAAATTATCAACTACTTTGGAAAGTATAGCTAAGTCCGGCTCAAGGCCATATCTAAGGATCCTCGAAAATCGAACTTTCGAAACTATTGAATTGACAATCATCCAAGTTATTGAGCTTAGCTTTTAACAAGGGGGGCACTTGCTGTTCGCCTTTTTAATGAGACCAACTCGTTACCCATTGCAAAATGAGTTTCTCATTTAACTTAAGCCTCGTCTGTTCAACACACGGATAGTTTTCGTACGAGTGAGACAGAAAATGGTTTGAGACGCGCCTTTCTTTTTATTTATTTTTTTTTATTTTTTTTATTTTTTAAGACCACAGTGCACTCGATATAGATATTTTATCTGTTAAGCTTCAAATCAGTTTATATTTTTAATTATTGGAGAACTTTTTTCTTTTTTTGCCTTCCTCGAATCTTCTTGTAACTTCCAAAGCCTACTTAATTACTGTTCCGTAAAAATTCCTGCTTTTGAGACGTGCCAATTTAAGTCAACAAATGTCTCTCTCCTTTAACTCTTTACCTTACGTTAAAACGTGTTCTTAATATAACTTCTCCAATGACAAACTACAGTCTGCACACCTTCAAATCCGTCCCCTTGTCAGACGAAGGTGGGTGTGCTGAAGAAAGTTGTTGCATATGGCATTCTTTTGTTAGCTCGGAGCTAGACGACAAAACGTTAGACAGGTAGACAAGCACAGGTAACTATTGAGGCCACATATTTGCCATGCTCTGAGTCACCAACATACCTTTATACAAAAGCTGAAGGGAGTGTTTTTTTGTTTTTGTTTTTTTTTTTTTTTTGTTTTTTTCCTCCTCCTCAAATGACGCACTTCAAACGTTTGGGCGTTTTTTAGTTAATATCCGAGATGTACTCGTTGCTTTTTCTCCAGTCCTGTTCGAGGGTCGACTACACCTGGATATTATTTAAGGAGTCTGTATACATCCAAATTTTTATACGAAAAACTGGATTAGAAACGAAAGATATTAGTAGTCCCTATTACTCCATTAAATAAGTCTTGTCTTTAGTATCACCGCTTAAAAAAAAAAACTAATATGGGTGTCTCATTATTGGTAATGATTAGTAAGTAAATCTCGGGTACTTGATACTCGTGACCTTGCGCAATATTTCTGCTGCTTAATACAAATGTATTAGTTTGAATTTTGAAATGAATGTCCGCTATCCTGCATCAACTCGCTATTTTTTTTAAAAAATTTTTGTAATCCAGAAGAGTTCACTAAAAAAGAAAAAAAAACTAAAAGATGCGCTTCCAAAACTGAGGTTCAAATAAAAATTTGACATCAAATTTTTTTTTTTTTTTTTTTTTTTTTTTTTAAATCATGCATTTTCAGGGAGGGGATTCAAGCCATATCTTTAGGTGACACTAAGCATGAACGTTGGTTGATTTTGTTTAGCTAAGCAGCATATCGCTCTCTATGGGTTATTTGATACCGAAATCTAAATATTTTGAACGCAATTGGATGCCTTCAACTACAGGTCGGCTTATAAACGAGTAAATAGGTTTTCGTGCAAAGTTTCCGGGGAAAAAAAACAACTTTTCTATGAAAATGATACAATAGCTGAAATTTTTTTTTTTTTTTTTTTTTTGTCATGTCCCTTTAATTTCTTTAGGTGAATTGTCATAATTTCTTGGAAAGATAGTGGATTTCCGTCTCTTCATGGTTTGTAATTGTCTTCCTTCTTTTGAACTTGTTTCCACGCGAGGCTTTAGAGCCTCCCTTTCTCGTACCTAGCAGCGAGAAGACTATCTAAATAGTATTTGTGCAAAAGTAAAAGCAACAAACTATCCCCGGACTTGAACTCTGCACTACGACTCCGCTTCCCGCGCCAATAACCGTTACAGTACCTGCTCGTTTTAAGTAGAGTATTAATTTCCTCTTTAATTTTTTTCTAAAATAAACGATAGTGTTTAATTTAAATCGCGTTTGTTGGTGAGGCCCTGGAAAGTGAAGTTAAAACCAGAGTTGCCATTTTTACCAGATCGCTACTGATCAGGAGTCGTACTTGTCGTGGCGGGTTATCTAATGGTCAATTGGATCTATGGAACATAGGGCTGGGACCTGCTTAGATCAGTGGATCAGATGGATCGCTAGTCTTTGGTAGTCGTCGAAGAGACAGATATAAAAACCTATGACTTGGTCATAAGATTCAGTCTTAGGTCCTCTTTTAGGTAAATACTGTAATTGTTCAGCGTTGAAATGGTCCCGTACCAGGCTTTTCCGCGATTTAAAAACTTCAAACACTGGTGTTGCTTATTAAACGTACCATCACTATATAAATAGAAAATGGCCGTCTTATCGTGAACAAATGGGCAACATGTGTTTACTGTAGATTATAAATTATTAGATTTGCGAGACATCGAATTTTTTTTTACCTGTATGTCCGATCTATGAGATTTTCCATTATTAATTCAAGGAAAAGACTGAAATATATCTAAAATAGATCTTTTTTTTTTTTTCATAATGACAAACGTACTGAAATTTTACATAAGTTCCAGGAATGATCAGGCGATTTATGATTACTAAGTGTTGGATTTGTCCTTAATTTCCCCGCCTCGCTTTTTACAGGAAAACTTTCACACTTGTACGTTTTCTTGTCGCCAACACCGCACAATTTCAATTGTACAATGAAACAAGTTTTTTTTTTTTCTATTTTATTTTACTTTCTTTTTTTCTTTTTCTAAACCAGGATCTGATATAAACAGTAGTCTATTATTTTTACAAATTTAAAGTGGGACGGGAGCTGTTTGTCTCGTCAAAAGGCAAAATTCATTTTAAAATGATTTTTAGCTCGCATACTTCAGTCACAACCCATGCCATTAATATTGGGTTGAAGTTTTAACGATAACTTCTTTTGGGATATGAAAACAGTTTTCTATATTTGAGAAATGCTTCCTTTGGGTTTCCATACAAAAAAAAAATGAATGTTCTCTTTTGGTACAGCCTAACGAAAAAATCGTATTAAGTTTTATATTTCTGGTTTGATGATTAATCTTCCTTTTTCTTAGAATTCGAATTTTGTTTAAATTTTCTTCCCTTCGAATTTTGATTCAACACTATTTTGTCGGGTATAAAAACTCTGATCAAAGTCCAGATAAGAATTCACTTCTCATTCCCAATCTAAGTAGCTATATAACTTGTTTTGAAATCTCAAACACCTACTCGGAAAAGAATTAACTTTAGTAGTGATGGGTCATATTTTTCGAAAGCCAGAGTTTAGCGATTCTGATTCGGGTCCTATTGTTTTGTAAATTTTTTAATCTATTTTTTTTTTTTTTTTTTTTGACTTCGTCTGAAAAGTTGTCCAAACCGCACACATTTCTTTTTCTCCTACGATAAATGGCTTAGCTATCTTTGTCGCTTTCCTTGTTATTGCGACATTAAATCTCTCCTATCTCACACACACATATATATATATATATATATATATATATATATATATATATATATATATATATATATATGCGCGTATAGGATTGTATACGAAATAAATTCAATAACCAACAAATATTATTCGTAAGAGTGCTCAATACAGAGTAGAGCAACAATACAATCATTTATTCGAAAATTAACAAACATGTTATAGTTATAAAATCACTACAAAAATAGCCATTTTGTTTCAACACCATCACTTTAAGACACCAGAAGTGTTGAAACGAAATAGCTATTTTTGTAGTGATTTTATAACATGTTGTTTTCGAATCACACACACACACACACACACACACACACACACACACACAAGGCCGAAAATAGCGGGATGCAAAATGGGCTGAAGCTGGTCGTCACTATCTTACACCTAGCTAATCCGATTCACGGCTACAATTTGCACGTCCCCCAAAAGAACTCGTCCATCATCATTCAATCCTCCATGATACCCTAATACCGCAATACTCTCAGGGAACCTACAAAAATCACCCCATGACATAAAAATATAATAAACATAATATTTTATATATAAAAAATATATATCTATAAATGATACGCTATGAGTGAGGATTGGATGAACCCATAAAACAAACTAAAATATCAAAAACAAACGTTACAAAGTTTAAAATTTGCATATGAGACCAAGGAAACTAATTCCAAAATAATTCTTCTCATCATACGTTGTAACTTCTATCCAAATCTGTTGGCGTCTGTTTATTGTATATCTTCTCTGTTCAGATGCGACATCTTTGCTTGTTCCTTTTATAATCTTGAAGAGAGAAGACTTAGGGTCTGTAGATAATCGGTTATTTCGCTTGACCTTTTGACATTCTTTTCCGTCAGTGTCATATCGATGACGTTTCTTTTGTTAACCCTTATTGTATTAAGGGATTATCTTAATCAAAACTTGAAGAGTTGAGTTAAAGGGAAATAACTGAGACATCCGGAACTAGAACAATCTACCCCGGTGGATGAAATAAAGGGTTCGATTCGAAATTCCAATTACGTGAAGGCCGGAGCGTACAACGGCCAAAATGTTGTGAATATGGCAATGAAGATAAGTCCGAATAATGTAAATAATGCAAGTAATCATAATACCTCATCTCGGAGATATAGACAGATAAGCTTTCGCAACAGAAAAAGCATGAAACCACTCGTAATGAGGGGAAAATCTTCTGTAAACGTTAATTCTCTTCAGACTTCTTTGGCCGGCTTCAGGAACATAAACACCGGCAACTTTTTTTTCTATCTCTTTTTTTTTTTTTTTGCTCTGACAAATACTTCGCTTCACATATGCTGATTATAAAACTCTTAATTATACATTTTAGTAGTGGTTCACTTGGTATAAAAAGTTAGATTATTTCCAATACTTGTGTGTGATATATATATATATATATATATACACACACACACACACACACACACACGTTATTTTTATTGACACAAATAAATTGACACAAGTAAATGTCCTATTTATACAGTATTAACATTTACCGGCCTGATTGTCCGATAAATTTCATAGAATATGTATCCTCCGACAGGAATCTAACCTGTATCCTACATGGAATTGTGATATAACTTGACGTGCTATACTACTTAGCTACAGAGGAAGTGCGTAAGATACAGGTTGAATTCCTGTTGGAGGGCACATATTTTCTATGAAATTTTTGATATTCAAGCCGGTAAATGTACTTAAGTGTTCATTATAAACAAAGCATTTACTAAAATATCTGTATCTATAAAAATAATGTATAAACAGAAAATATATTAAAATAATTGTCCGACTTAGTACATTTCATATTTTTATTTATGCACACATATATAATTATTTTTAGTGGATACCCGTATTTGACTAGACGCCTCGCTCCTTTTATTTCGTCTACCGGCCTGCTGCGCACTCTAGGAAATGTCCTCTGGCAGCTCTCTGTAGCCGTTTGGTTAAAACATACCAAATCAGATTTTTTTTTTTTTTTTTTGCAACGCGCGCGTTCGCTTCGGATTACTATTTTCCTCGTTTTACCAGTTCCCTATAGCAATACAGACAAATGCTCTCATAATTGGGAGCCATCTAAAATCTTCACCTCTTATTCAATGTAGACCTATTTTTAGAAAAAGGTGATAAATAATAAAATGCCGGATTAATTTCTGGTGCTGGTAAAATCCTCTATTGTGTTGCCTTCTATAAGTGTAAAAGTTTCTAAAATGATTTCAATTTAAAATCAATCTAACCTTTAACTGACCTACTCAAGGTCTTCACTATCAATTCCGTTGTGTGTGTTTTTTATTTTTGTTAGTTTTCTCGTGTAGATATGAATCATACCTGCGAAGGCCTGACAAAAGGAAACTAGTGGATAATGACAATGCTTATTTACACAGGTGGACTCCTCGAGTGTATAGATACCTGTATTTTCAGATACCTGAATTCATAATTTCCCTCCCCTAATCCTTTTCATCACTCGGGAGGAAATAGATTTAAAACCTTGACAATTTCAAATTGATTGATATTCAAGCTCGGCAGACCAGTTTGACGACAGCAAGTGTACGTGTTGATGCGACCAGTTTTTTTTCTTCGGGACAGTTGTGTCAACCAGGTTTTTAGTTTAAATTAAAACTCTTAACATCTTTTTGGATAGGGGAAAGTACAACGGAAGATTTCAAGTAGAAGAAAATGACCTTGAAAATTGGCATGACTAGTTTTTATTCCTAACTGGACTTGAAACATGATCGTCTGAACAGGTTGACATCTCACTCGGGTTTTTTTGTATGAGACACTGTACCTTTTATACAAGAAACCAATGAGATGATATTGACATTTGTTATGCGACAATTTATTTTTTTTTTTTTTATCGCCGCACATTTTCAATTTTTCTTAATTTGAAGGTCGTCACTTAAAATAGTCGTAAGAGCAGAATTTTTTTTAACTAATGTGACAATTCATTTCACATTATTATGACTACTACTTTCAGTACGGAATTCGTTCTGAGTACAAAGCCTGAGTTTGCCGATACATTGAACATTCTATGTGTGATCTTTGACCTTGAAGATTAAACTTTTTTTTTTTTTTTTTATAACATTTAAGATTTAAGAACGTCTTATTAAAAAGACAGCATGGAATAAGTTTTTTCTTGGTAAAAAGGTGGAAATAAAACAAATGTTCGATAATTATTTAAATATAGAATTGAAGTACAAATATTTACAATATGGACATAAATTATTTATCAAAAATATAAACTTTAGTTCGATTTTTAAACTAATTCTAATTTTTTTTTCTTTCTATTGGTACCGACAAGAACTTGACAATTTTTAAAAAAAAAAAAAAAAAAAAGTAAAACTTAACTACGTCTGAAACAAACAATACAGGTAAAAATGTCATTCCATTTCAAACTGGGCTACTTCTTTAACCAAGGTCTTAAAACAACGGGGGTATCTGAATACCCCCCCACGCGCGCGCACACACAAAATGTGCTGCATGTCCGCTCCTGAATTCTTACATGTCGCTGAAGTAAACGTCTTTACTAGATGAGCCACAGCTAATTGCATTAATCTTAAATTTCCCTTTCCGCAAAAAAGGTCCTAAGTTTTTAAGAAATGCTTTGATACTGAAATGATCTCTTAGCTACTTTTGCTGAAATGATCTCTTAGCTACTTTTTGAGTTTGAAAAGGTAGAATCTTTTTCGGCAAAGGTTTTTTTTTTTTTTTTTTTTTTTTTTTTTTTAAGCAAACATTTTCCTAAGACAAAAAAAAAATATCGAATAGAAAATATTTTTGGTTTTTTACAAATTTTTTTTTTTTTTTTTTTTTTTTTTTAAAAACAAATTCCCTATTGATCATATAGGGGAAAATACGTAGTTGGTCGGGTTATTCCAAGGTTTTTCATTTTAAGCACCTCTTTCCCTATCTATAGAAGGGGCTGAAGCAGCAACAGCCACTCACCCGACTTCTTTTTCTGAAACTGAAAGCTAATAAACTGTCTAAATTTGTCTTCTTGGCCTTTCTCTCTACGGCAATACTGTTGAGCTGAGTTCTATCATTTGTCGATCATTATTCACAAAGTTTTTCTGAAACATTAGCTTCTAAAAGTCTTATGTGCAAAAAAAGTCTGTAGATCTCATTTCATAAGTACAACGCGTCAAAACAAAAATATTAGTTTACGCTAGTAGGATAATTTGTTTGTGGATTAAATACTTTATGGAACATCTACTCAAAAGTATCCACTAAAAATAACGTTAAGACTTAAGTGATAAAAATTATATATGAGGAATCTTAAAACATTTGTTTTAACCATCTACTTTTTTCTTTTTAACTACCCTGCTTGATTGGTGTTTAGTTTAACCACATTTTGTTATATAGGATGTTTTATGACATGGAAAAAGTACCTCGTTTCGTAGTATAAAAGGACTTCTTCAGACGAAATGATTTTGATTGGGAGGTAATGAAAATATCGGTAAACATAGAGAAACTGACAATGCAGGGACGCTTCACTTCACAATTTCTGGCATCCGATGTGTTGCAATGCTCATCAGCCTAACAGGACTCATTCAGCTGTTTGGATTTTTTTATCCATGTTCTTAATGTGTGCTTGTGAAATGGAATATAACTGGTAATGAAATATAATTTATATTTTTAACTAATATTCCGAATTGAATGTATAATCAAGTTTTTCTAATCTATTCAATTTTTACATGAATCTCTCTCTCTCTTATATACAAAAAATTAAACCTAACCTTATAAAAATAATTCACCTATTAGAACAAAGTTAAATAGGATAAATATTATTTACGAATTTAAATGCCCATTAAGGAATTGTATTCCTGATCAATCAAAATTTGTAAATAATTATATTATAGGCCACACTACACGTTTGACACGCAGACTCGCTCTACACCTTTCTGACCATAGCTCAGTTAGATCTCATTTAAATATTCATGGAGACCTACCGGACACTATTCGTTACATACTTGTTGACAACACAAATATAATAGCATCATCTACATGCAAAAAAAAAAAAAGGCTAAAAATAATGGAAGCCTTATCAATAAAAACAAAAACAACACTTAATAATATCAACTATGAACATGGACACAATATCTTGACCGTGTTTTGAAAAATGAAAACATTATATAAATACATACATGCAACAACAAACTTTCTTATTTGACAGTTAAAATATTTAATCCTTGAAAATGGCTAAATGTATAGCCGAAAGCGCTCGGATAAAAACATTTGGGCATTTTTATATAATTTCATGTGGAAAGAAAAAATATTAGATCGCATGAGAAATTGCATAAAAAAAAAAACTAAATCAAAGCACCTTGTCTGCGTATTCAATGAAATGTGCATGAAAGGATTGCTGCCTAAATACACATTTATTTATTTATATATATATATATATATATATATATATATACATACATATCTTTTCATTTTATAATTTGCTAAGTTTACTTGATCATAAGTCCACAAATATGGAACATTTAGTAAGTATTGAAATCTGTACTAATAGTCAGCCAGGTTTGCTAGTTGACCATTACTCCACACCGAAAGGCAATCCTCGTTGACATTTTAATAGCTTCCCTTCAACATTTCTCATATCTAGACTCTCTTTAATCCAATTTTTTTTTTTTTTTTTTCTTTTTTTCAATTCGGACACTGGAATTTTCCGAGTGGAGAGAGGAAAAAATGTCTTGTTCACAAAATGTAACATAATCTTAGTTTTTGTCGACTGAATTTTTTTTCTTTTGAATTTTTTTTTTTTTTTTTTAATTTTATGCCAATTAATAAATGTAGATTTCTGTTCAAAATAGCAAGAATTAAATTCACTGAATCTTTTATTTTGAAATGAGCTTGTCTACAAAATGATAGCTGTAATCATTGAACTCTAAAACAAGTTCGCTCCTCCTGGCAACGTCACTCTCCTGGCCTTGTGTCAGATTTAGTTTAATAAATATTGAGATGGCTCTTTTGCTTTCTCTTCAAAACACTGGTCTATGGATCTCGATTTGTAAGAATCTGCCTGCCCTTTCAAACTGGGATCGATGGAGCACCTGTCCGATTCCCGGTCAATCTGTCACTAACGCTTTCTGGCCGAGAAAACTACATAATGGTAAATCGGTATGAATTTGAAAATTGAGTGGGTAAAAGGTTAAAAAAAAAAATCAAAACAAAAATCACCAAAAAACAGATTAGGTGAAAGGATGGAAATGAAAAGATTTTGGTTTGGTTGCTGCCTGTTTACCGACCGCGACTAAAAGAAGCGTAAATAAATCGCTGTACATGATTCTTTTTCTTTTTATGAAGAAAGCGAAAAAACAAGGGGGCCTTAAAACTTTTCGTATTTTAGCCTATTAAATTCTTTTCTGTTTAAGATAAAACTAGACGAGGGAGATCAAAATACAAGCGAAAGAGAAAAGTGTGCATGTGATCTTGTACGCATATTCAACTTAAACAGAAATGGTTACTCTATAAAAACGAGATTCGTCCTCGAGGAGATCCTTGGAAGTGTTTGTATGCCCCCTATCAGGTGCTTGTCATTCACAGTGCATTTCAACGACTCTTTGCGTTAGTTGGGCCTTCTGGACAAAACCCTGACGCAATAGTTCAGGGGAGATTTAAATCAGGAAAGGTGGAAGGCCACATGTTGGAGTTGACACTATTAGTCAGTGCTGGATTATATGAAACCTGTGGGAGGGAGCTGTTCGACAGGAAATCGAATGGTCACCCGCTTCCGCCCACTTCAATGTATTGGCCCTGGGGCCTTGCAATAATAATGACCTCGCTTTCGTTGCTCAGGATCGTAACAAATGACGTGAAATTCTGTGTACAGCATAGACGATCTCCGTGGGGTCTCCGTAGACCTACCCGTTATTCCTATTGTTCACTTAGACTAATTTGAAGATGACAAATGATTTGCTTTTCATTTGTTAGATTGGAAGATGCCTTGTATGTGAATCTGGAAGAGGGATTAAAACTTACGTATGCCACGTAACATCACGTTAGGTCGTGTTTTATTCATGGCCCGCTAAAAGTGTTATCCAATGCTTGGAGCACTCTGTATATTTGAGGAAGTATAAGAATGGCCTCGACCCGAACTACTTCAAAATGTGTCCAAATATTAGATTTTGTTCCCCCACTTACTGCTGCTTGATCGTGCTTAGAACTTTTCTGCACTTCCACATAGTGTTTGTTCACACAACTTGAACAAAATGAAATCTAAAAACTTTGTTTCAGTCTATGCAGTAATGAAGCCGAGCATTTGTGATTTTAAAATATTCAGCTTGTGAAATCTGGTAGACCAAATTGACAAGGTGTGTTGTTTACTGCTCAGGGTAAACCTGACCTTCTACCAGCAAGGGGTTAAATATTTTAAATGCAAATTCTATTGATAAATTTACCTACGTCTTAGAATATATTTTCACACTGTCTCTGGTATATACACATGTCCATCTTAAATCTATTACAAATTAAAATCTACAATTTAAAATAGTCAAGATTGGCAATGAAGGTAATTTTTTTTTTTTTTTTTTTTTTTTTTTTTTTTTCGTTTACGGTTTTGACAGGTTTGGTAGTTTTCAGTTTTTTTCCTAATGCTGACTCATCTATCTTTTCCATCAATCATTGTAACAGCCAATAATGGTTAGCCATATATAAGACTGAAATTATAGTCATGCCCTCACCCCCTACATTAGGGTAAACGAAAATTTCGGATTTTCTTTTCAGTGTCGCAGGCGTAGTATTTTAATTAAATAAGCTTCCAGTCTTGATATGCCAGATATCCTCAACCAATCTCCTTTTTACTCAAAGAATAAAATATCTCTTAAGCAGTTTCGCCGTCATTTTTGTGTTTTTTTTTTTTTTTTATTTGTCAGACAGAATGGAAAATATTTTTACTGAAAAAGGTCCTTTTTCTGAAAGAATTGTTATAATTTGTTAGCAATTTTTTATCAAAACAACCTAAATTTATTTTGTATTTTTTTAAATTTTTTTGAAACCATTTTATTTTACGTTAAGAGAAATTCTTCAACTACTAGAATTTAATAAATCTAATGATTTCTGCATGTTTGCTAATTTCTGTACATAACAAAAAAAAAGTGGCACAACATAGCGCAATATGATAGAGCATTTTAGCAACACTTTGAAAATAGAGCAGCTTGCAATTTAATCGGGTCCTTGCTATAAACTGACAAAGCCCAATAGCATATAACTCAGTTAATTGACCCATCCTCTTCAGTCAGTCATATTGGCATACTAATGATAATTTAATAACTAATCATAAGTAACCTTATGATATTGAACAGTGCCCACGGAAAGCGGCATTTTAAGAGTGATAAACAAACAGAAACCGAGTTTTTAATAATTCCTTCTTGACTGAATCTTCTTATTACATCAAATGTTTCCTTTGGGGAGGTACCTCCAAAGGTTCACTTTGGGGGTGGGGGAAAGGATCCAAACAAAGATTTTGTCAATCTTAAGAAGAAAGACCAAAGGATTATTAAATTATTTTTTAATCCTTTTAACTTCAAAATTTTGGTTAAAAATTTTCTTGCATTAATGGACATAAATTAGTAGAGGAAAAATTTTAGCGTCTTTTTTGCTGTTGAAAAACATTTGATTTGGAAATTGTTGAAAAATCGGATTTCTGACAAATTTTAATTTAAACTTTCGGGACTTGAAAAATGTTGGCATATACAAGGTGCGATTGATAAATTGTGTAAATGACGCAGAAATGAAAATAACACTGACATCTCATTTTATCAAAATTACACAAATCTTTAAATACTAAAGAGTAAATTTATTCAATGAAATCGCCATTGGCTTCAACCACGACCTCCAGAAGATTTCGGAATCTCCTGTAACTCTTCTGGACGGTCTCCTTGATGGTGAATACTGCCATAATCCTTACCTTCAGGTCATCTTTGGTGTTAAAAGGAGTTTTGTTAATCTCACGCTCATCTGCGCCCCCACACATAATAATCAAGAGTTGCAGTCTTGGAAGTTAGGTGGCCAGGTGTAAGCGATGGTGTGGTCGCAGAAATTGTCTAACAGCCATAACTGTTCTCTTGCTTGTGTGGTATGGTGCAGAGTCCTGTTGCCAGATAGTGCTGCCCTGGATGTTGGAAGACTATCTCCCCAAGGCACTTGATGTAGGCCTCTGTGTTGTCTGATGCCCTGTGGGAAGATGAATGGAGGCATAACGTCGCCCTCACTAGTGATCACTCCAAACACCATGTTGACTGGATATATCCTCCAACTCTTTTCGAATCTTCCGCACTCTCTTCAGATTGACACCCAAACACTCTGAAATATTCGTACTGAAGTTTCCGGTGCGAATGCCAAGGAGTACAGCATGTCGCTTCGCAATTTCAGGCAAAGTGAATTGCGTCATGGTGCTCTTTTACTCACACTGTGTCCAGCTTACCCTACTGTACTGTGCCGACGATAAAATCAAAAGCAAATAACGCTCATGCGCAAAATTAAAAATATAAAATGGCAACAATTTACCCGTGTATGTGTACACACACTTCATGAAATTTCAAGTAATTCATTTTTGTAGCATTTAATGTTAGTTATAAGCACAAGTTTTTAATTTTTTTTTTTTTTTTTTTTTTTTTTTTGTCACAGAACCCCCAGTTATAGGAAGTTTTTGAAATTAAATAAAAATACATTTAAACCTAAAACATTTAATTAGAAAATGACTTATGAATAAAATATTATGGACTCTATTGTCTTGGTTTTTCGATTAATAATGAATTTTTATAATAGTTTTCATTTCTTATTTTAGTTATGATTTTATAAAGTTTTAAATCTTAAAATTCTGCATTAGTTTACAGCGGTTAGGTGATATTAAGTAAAACTCCATTTACTAATCGTAAATGGAAAACTTTACTTCATCAGCCAGTATTTTAAAATGAATTTAGTATTTTTGTGTGTGTATGAACGTGCTTATATTTGTAAATACGGATGTCCATATACAATATCAGTAATAAGAACTATAGTAAATTTAAAATTTATAGGTAATTTTTTTAACTACTTCCTTAGTAAGCGTCTTCGTAAGTAAGGCCAAAGTAATTTAAGTTCAATAAAATATTAGATTACTTATATTTTCCTAATTTAAGATTACTGGGTTATGTCAAGGGCGTTTAGTTATGTCTTTTCCAGAAAAAAAATTCCCAAACACATCTATCGAGAGAGTTGTCAGCACCGTCCTTAAAACACACCCACATCAGTGCTAAAAATGCTTTTTCTACGATATTTTAAACAAAAAATATTTCAAAACCGATTAAACTTTAAATCATCTAATCTTCCTCTAATAAAGTTTCAGGAAAATATTTTCTTGAAAGATTTTTTTTTAATAAAGAAAATTACGTTGCGTAATTGTCAACATGGATGAATTTATTGATTTTTAAAAAAAAAAAAAAAAAAAAAAAACTATTTCCAATCAGATTTGTTTTTGAAATACAACATTTCAAAAATATTAAATTTAATATAAAATAAAAGCGTCAGTTTTTTTTTGGGGGGGGGGACGAGTAGCCTAGTTTGTATTTCTGGGATTTATTTTCCTCACTGAAACTGGGAAATTTTTCCTTTCTTCAAAAAATTTCTCAGCTTGAAATACAAAAACATTTCTTTCAGTCATTGTATTGTTCAAAACAAACCACTTTTTTTCTTATCTTGACAAAGACGATCGGATTCCATATTGAAAATTGACCTTAACTTCACACGAGCAGCATTAATATCCCTCCACTGTCCTTTTATACATTCAAATTCCGGTATTTGTCATTCGACAATATGTAAGGTCAGAGGTCAGTGTGAAGAGAACATGTATCCCACACACACACACACACACACACCTCATTTTTGAGTCTTTCTGAAATAGTTTTTTTTTTTCTTTTCCAAACCATTGATGCAGTCGGACTGTCAGCTGTACTCGTTCATTTTAGTGATCCAATATGGTAGTTATTTTTCCATTTGGTATGGTCTTTTTTAGGGAATGCATAAAACGATTTGTTATACTTATCTGCAGGTATAATTTTTTTGCAGAGATAAATTTTGAAGTGTTCACCAATTTAACAATACTAACGTTCGTTTTTCAAAATTAATTTTACAGAAACATTTTGTTTGTGTATCGTGTTAAAATCTAACGAGACGTGCATTGCCGTATACAGACGATTGATGTCCTCTATTTCCCACTAGTCATTAGCTGGAACTTGGCTGTTATTTTGGAGAGTCGGGTGATTTTTTTTTTTTTTTTGCTAAGTGAATCCATTTGGCCCGACTCTTAGGAAAGTTTTAAAAAAAAAAAAAAACTAATTATCTGCGAGCGCTCGCTACTTTTTTGAAGTCTCGACTTTAAGCACTGGATACTGACTTGGTCAATACCACTTTGACGTCTCTCATAATTGCGCACGTCTTATAACTTCATCCAATCATATCCAAATTGTCCGAATAGAGGAAATGATGCTATAAAAAAAAAAAAAAATTCCAGAATAATTTTAGAAAAATGGAAATGAGTGTTAGGGTTAAAAAAACCATTTGTTTTTGTTTTTTTGAAGGGGGGCATTTAGCGAAACAGTTTATGGAAGCTATATTTAGGATTAGTGTAGGACATATGTAGTGGCTAACGTCTGGAAATCAAACATTGGGGCAGTCTTCGATTTCTTTCCAGTCGCGTTCTTTACTATCATATACGTGCAAATACTACTTGGCTTGGGGGTTAAAATATGGGTAATTGGCTTCGTAGGGTCACCTTTTTTAAATTCTTACCTTTCATTTCAACTGAGTTGGGGAAGTCTGTTAGAAATTTATAAGTTATAACTAAGCAATTCTTGTTTTCCTTTATAGACAATTAACCTGAAATTGAAGTAAAGCTTGACAAGGCTCCCGGCTTTAATTTCTTAAGGAATACTTTACCCCCCCCCACACACACACACACACAAAATGAATTTGGAAGCTTCAGTTTTTACTTTTTAGTAATATTGGTAGCAAGACTTATACTCTGATACGGAGAGAAACTTCTAATTCCAGTCAGGTTCATTGCGCTTGGAAGGCGACGAATGCCCCCTCTTCACCCACTAGCTATCTGATCAGTATTAGTAGGACTTGCGTAGCTAAATCATTAGCTACCAAACCTTCTTATATACAAGGTCACTCTTCATCTTCAGAGATTCTTTTATCTTTGGTCTAAAGCTTTTCGACAAAATACATCACGATATCCTTTTGTCCGTAAACAGAAGATAGAGGAGTGCTGTTATGAAAAGCAACACGTGGTTTGTTGGGGACTAGGAGAGCCCCCTCCAAAGGTTAGGTTAGCGAGACAATTGTCACTAAAGCATCCCGTGGGTAAAGATGTCATTTCGTGTGTACGGCTTTGTACAACGCCACCTAGCAGACAAGGTGGGGTAATCACATGCCTGAAAGGTTTTTGGTTTAAATGATTCTATTTCAAAAGACTGACAATTGTGGATACAGCTTCTAAATTTAACGGTAGGAGCCTTATAAATAGAGGTCAACTATGAAATGCCAATACCAGATGACAGGTGCTTTTCATTAGGTGAACTAACAATTCTACTCGAATCTCGGTGCAGTATAACATTTATGAACGCTACCCGAATCTTCATGTTCCACTTCTCGAGCGAAGTCTTGGTATCTTTATTTTTATTTTCTTTACTCACTGCTCCACTGGCAAGTCTTCGTTTCACGGGTTATTTTCAAGTGAGTTCTGTGGCAGGAACAGAATAAATACTGGTCATGTCATTTTGTATTGTTAGACACTAAACCTATTTATGGTTATTTTTATCCCCCCCCCCCCCGATAATATAAATCTTGATCAAAGTATCATGACCAAATTGAAGTAGGAAGACGTAGGTGTTTGTCCTCTTATGTTTCAGTTTATACATATAGGATTGAAACTTATGGATCCGTAGCGCTTACGTAGAAACACATTACGCATTTATATTTCTGAGGTCTGGTATTTTTAACTATCGTTCGGACTGTACTATGTAAAATTGTAAATGGTCTACTAAATACATTTACACAGGTCTTTTTTTTTTTTTTTTTTTTAAATCTCTCAGAATGTCGTTCCGTAAGCACCAAATGCTTTAATCTAAATAAATTTGATTTTTGACCCTTGGAAATCATATATTGTAGGAATCTTATCACCCCCCCCAAAAAAAAAATTATCCTGTCTCATAAGATTTTATAGCGCACTTTATATATAATCTATTTCAAATGAAAATAATTTTTTATTATTGAAAATTCGATAAGTCTTTGTATTCTCTAATTCGATAATAATTCTTCACTTTTTTAAATTTTAAAACCCAAGTTAATGAATAGCTGAAGGCCGTTAAAAGCCGGGTAACTTCTGAAAATCAGCCGTTTGTTTTCTTTTTTCCTCTGTGTCTGTTTCTGTAAACGTGTTTTAAAAGCTTAAGTAGAAAATAAGTCACTTCAAACTATTTGGTTTTTAGTTTACAACCTGTAGTTAAAAAAAAATCCTTCCCACCATTTCATCTCCCGCTCGAATTTAACGACGTGACGGGTGGTGGTTGATGTTAAAATTAGAGCCCCACACCTGTTAGGTAACAAAACTGAACATTTCAGTTTTTCTCTTTTCTTTTTATTTATTTAATTATTTTTTTTTTTTTTGTGTGTGTGTGTTAATTTATTTTTACTCTTAAAATATCACTGCCTCTTTGATTGAGAGGAAAAAAAAAAAAATTAATTTTTTTTTTTTTTTTTTTTTTTTTGAAAGATTATCAAATGACGGCTTGAGAAGGTGCGTGTGTGCGCGCGCGCTCGGATGCTTTCAACTTTGTGAGCGCGGCTTAAAATAACGTTTCTGGAATTTCCGAACCTTTTTATACACCTGTTGCCAGGTTGTTTGCTTAGGCAAGGAAACTTGAAAAGGCTGCCAGTGGTTTTTTTTTTTTTTTTTAACAATACTGTTCAGGAAATTCATAGGGACAATTAAAAACAAAACAAAAAAAAATTCTCCACCGGACTCAAAAATTGTGAAATAGTCCTTTCAATATAAGGCGGTGTTTGTATTGTCGGCATAATTTTGGTACTTTTTTTTTTTTGTAAGTTGTGGGTGTTAATTTGCACAACTTGTTTCTTTTAAAACCCAAACAATCTTTTATCAAAAAGTCGCGTCAAATCAACATGTTTAAACGATGAGCGACTGAAACACACCACTTAGTAATTAAAATTCCTATATCTTATTTCCTTTTTATAAACCACTTTGACGTTGTAAAATATATATATATATATATATATATATATATATATAAACGTTTCGTTAGCAAAGAACAATTTCGTAAGGAGTCTGGAGAAGTTCATAACTCTTCTTCAGGTCAGTCAAATTGACACAATTCAAACGCATTTCCCTTCCTAACAAAATATTCAAATATTTGCATTTCTTCCAAATACTTGAATATTTTATTTTCTATTTTAATACCTGTTAAAAATTTTGGTCTTTGGGAAATGTTTTTTTACATTTAAGAGAAGTACTGTCACGAAGTTCCTAAATATACCCCCCCCCACACACACACGCACGCATTTTAAATTAATCCATGTCTTTTGAGATTAAATTTGTTTCATTTTTAAAATGAATCTAATTCTTAATCCGCATAAATCCATTGTGTGTAAATAGTTTTAGGCATTTCTAAAACCTTGGTATGTCCACACGTCACTCTCAAACGGCCTTTATAGACAAAAAATTAAACTACTAAATAAAAATTTTTTAAAAATCTAATATTTGTCAGATGTTCCGATTAACTGGATTTTGTCAAAAAAAAAGTGATTTTTATAAAAAAAGATGCTTTACTTTTTGCTTAAAACAATGAAAATAACTTTTACGTTAACTAGACTGTGATGTCATAGATTACAACTGAAAACAGTTTTGAAATTGCATCACTGATTTCAAAAGCGCGCGAAAAAGTTAGTAGTGGGGATATGGAAGACCAGCGGTACAATAATCAAAATGTTGGTATGTTTCTATTTATATAATCGAAGTAGATTAGAAAGATAATTTTATTATAAACACTGTTATGAAACTTAAAATGAATTTTATTTTGTATACAAAGCAAAAGTAAACAAACAATTTATTTTTAGGAAATGCATTCAATCCAACATTTATTTTTAATTTTGTTTTAAATGTTATTTTTGATGCTGACAAGATTTCTTTAACATTCAGCTGGTTGATGTAGTTGGACGTTTTTTTTTTTTTTTTTTTTTTTTTTTTTTAAGCTACTTGATTATGTGTAACCATCAAAAGTAGTGTTTAAACAAAATAAAGTATCAAAAAAAAATTATTGAAATGATAATTTTTGAGTTTAATTCATTGCTTTTTTGTGATTTTCTTACCTGTTTGATGTCTTAAAAATTAAAATATTTGCAACCAATGAGGTTTTCATTCTGAATTTAAATTGAATTCCTCTTTCAAAAGGGAAGAATAGTCATTCAAAGGATGTAATTCATAATTTTAATGAACTTCTGTACAAAAAAGTAAACCTAATTGCAAAATTTAAAAATTTAAAATTCTTTCGAAAAGGTTCAATCTGAAAAATGGCCTTAAACTTTATATTTTTCAATTCATCAAACATGTCTTTGTTTAATAATAAATGATAAAAAAGCTTACAAACAACAAAGGGAGGAATTTCAAAATCTTACTGAAGAATTAAGGTAACGTAAAAAAAAAAATATGTAAATTTTTCTGTCCAATTTGAAAGGTGTTTGGTTTTATATATATATATATATATATATATATATGCAAGCGTCAACACTTTAAAAAAAAAAAAAAAATTCAGGACAAATTTTTCAAATGTTCACACTTGATATTGCCTAAATTTTGTATTGAATTTATAACTTCAGAAATTTTCCTTTCATACAAATGTAGAAAAAAAATCTAACACTCCCCACCCCCAAATTAAAGGTTTACATAAGATATGTAAAATATATTTCCACTAAGATTTCTGACCCCCACCCCCAAAAAGCAATTCCTTTATTAATGTGGTATACTTCTAAAACAATAGTGTCTTTTCTCAATGAAATATGAAAACATTACACAAAAAGGTTTCAATATAATTCTAAAACAATTTACTTGTGTCATATCTCACTTTAAAAGCCTTTCCACTCATGCCTATAAGAAAGTAGAAAATGATTCTAATTTGAACCTGCGAGCACTGAAAAAAGCTCTAAGCTGACTCTTGTTGTAAACAAAATATTTTGATTGCCAAGAAACTTCAAACTGTTGAATGCAATGCCCCAACATGTGAAATTTTTACTTTGGAGCATGGAAGATTTTATTGACTAAGACTATATTTTCAGAAAAATAATTGTCTGAAATTAGAGCACTCTTGACACAATCCATTTTGTTAGCACTTAAGCAATCTGTTTAGTGTGGACCATTCATTCACTGAATTGCCAACTTGACAATAATTAGTTTAAGAGATAACAAATTAACTTTCTCATTAAGCAATCAAATTTAAATGACTTAATTGGTATGAATACGAAAACCTTCACTCTGAGAAAACCAAAGTGAAATGCATTTACATGACAGGGATTTGAAATTAACTTTTCTCTAAACTTTATGAAACCTAGTTTAATGGAAAATTTGACATGTACAGGTGTTTGTTTTGTTGTTTTTTTTTGTTTTTTTTTTGTTGTCCAAAATCTTGTGCTTTGTTCAGTTAACTACCAGGGGGTCACTGATAATAAAAGACAACAACTTTCCAGTTATTTACTTGTTCATTGCATCCCTGCCATGTCTGAGTTGATTTTATTTGGATTAAAAATTTTAACTACAGGACTTGAATGTGATATAAACTGATGGGGAAAGCAAGCAAATATCCAAGTGTGTTACTTGGGTTCACCCAAAATCTATTCCCCAAAATTGTCTACCAGACTGAACTTAAAATTTCATTTGTTCACACTCGCTAACATATATGGGAAATGTTCAATAAAAGAAAATATACTATAGTCCACATAACATGTTCACCTTTGGGACAATGCTAACTTGTGTAACACATGACAGCATTTTCCAGAGCACTTATGCTTTGCATATGTAAATGTGTATACATAGGCACACGTTTTAATCTTTCTCTATCGGATCTGATAATCTTTACTGCAGCACATTTATCTGGATTTCCAGCAGATACAAGCATAAATTAATAACTTTGTAGCCTGACAGTTTTAAGCTAAATTTTGATCTGAAATTTATTGCCCATTGATTTTAATCCGTCAATTCACATGAGATTCTCTTAATGTAACTACGTTTTATATTTATGCACACACACGTACACACAATCAACATGCTGCAAGAGTTGATTTTGAAAAGTTCTGACCCAAGTCATTTCCCCAAAATTTTATTTGATTAGATTTGTGGGCAGAGAAATTTTCGGCACTCTCAGCCAGCCCCCCCCCTCCGCACACCCTCCAGTATAAGGATGCATCAATAAATCTGTGACTGTAAGTGTATTTATGAAGTGAGGTATGAATTTTTATCTAAAACTTTCATTGTTATGGTAACATTACTAAAGTGATTACATATTTTGAGAAACAAGACCCCCCCAGTTACAGAAAATCTGCTTTGAATTCTAAAATAAAATATAATGGGCATCATTTGATTAGAAAAGCTTTTTAATAGCTTTTATAAATAAAATATATTATGGAGACTATTAAGTTTTTTTTTTTTTTTGTTTTTTTTTTTCCTCAAACTTTAAATTCTTAACATTTTTAATTAAAACAATTTATAAAGTTTTAAATCTTAAAATCTTTTAACTTTTTTTTTTTTTTTTTTTGTTAGTCAAATCTTGTTTTTTATAATTTGATTTTAAATTTTATAATAGAACTATGGCATCTCATGTTTGCTTTCCCTTTGTTAGATAATGTAGGATACAAATGTGGTGGTAGAACACGCGCTAAAGCGGCATTGATTTGTTTTTTTTTTTTTTTTTTTTTTTTTTTTTTATAGCAAATTTTTCTTAACTCCTTCCAGTAAATTTAAATTCAGCTTGAATTGCAGCAAAGTATTTTGCTTACTGGAAATGTTAAATAATTTAAGGTATTAGCATAAAATTAAAATAAAAACTTCAAGAAAGACTTTTCTTTGAATTTTTTTTTTTTTTTTTTTTTTTTTTTAAATTAATTTTAGACCTCAGGTCGTATTCTTCTTTGGCATTGTCTAAAGATGTTGGTCTAAAAAGAATAAATACTTAACACCTTGTCTCAATTCAGGCAGGAAAATTTAACTGGGGATAAATACTGTTGCTATGCAACAACTTAAGTCCAGTCAGGAAATCACTTGAAGAACACCACACCCATGCATTAAACACCCTGAAAATGTGTACAGTACACAGCATCATGACGAGACCAGTTGTTTCTGAAATTGAAGGGTTATAATGTTTATGAATTAAGACTACTACTTAATTATATAGGGAAGTAAAAACTGTTAGGGTAGCTGGAGGGGTTGTTGGTAAAGGCAATTGTATAGGTGCTAGTGGGGGTTGCAGGTTCTATTGTTCCTCCAGAGGTCAATTGCTTAAGCAAGGTTTGGTAGCCATGGTGACTTGCCTACTACTACTGCTGCTTGTGTTTCAGTGGCAACGCCATTGTGTGTATGCATCTCTAAGGAGGTGTTCAGTGTGGGGAGCTGTTTACCAATTATTAGTATTAATGAAAGTCATCTGATCACATGATGAAAGGAGGTTTGTTTGACAATGAAATTGAGAAAGATGGACTTGTGGGTGGGGTAAGCATCTTTTGATTAATGGTAGGTATCATGTAAGTGAAGGGGAGAAGCAAAGTTATCCTGCTTCTATGAATGCGGACTCACCTAGGTGTTTGAAATAGTAGTCTGGGCTTGTTGAAACGTGTTTCTTTGTTTTTTGCAAGATGGAATTGTTTATATGAGCAGGTTGTTTCTTTTCTGCAATTGATATATTCATGTTAGATTTGGAAAAATTTAATCTATTTGGATTTGGTATAACTGTTAATTTTTAATTGTTATTTCACCCAAGCAAGGCAATAATGTTACTAAGGCACAACTGAGAAAATATTAAGGATAATAAAAATTGTATTCAAGGGGAACTGATGATTGACATTGTTTAAATTTTTTAAGATTGTAGTTGACAGAAAAGCAAGAAGCAGAAATCCTTCTACAAATGAGTTGAAAGTATTAACCTAGAACTTATGACTACAACTAGCAATTTCAGCAGTAAGAAGG
Organism: Acanthosepion pharaonis; assembly: GCA_903632075.3. Lineage (NCBI taxonomy): Eukaryota > Metazoa > Mollusca > Cephalopoda > Sepiida > Sepiidae > Acanthosepion > Acanthosepion pharaonis. The sequence continues at coordinate 960,828 of CAHIKZ030002212.1, forward strand.
TGAGACCTAACTGCCAATATAGTTAAGACTATGCTTAAATTCATGAAGGTGAGGAAACACAGAAAAACTCAAATGAAAATATTTTTAGAAAAGGCACAGGGAAGATGTTATAGCAGTAGGAAAGTGACTAAATCTGAGATACCAGATCAGGAAAAAAAAAAAAAAAAAAAAACACTAAAATGGTTAATGATGCTATGGTAGTATGCTTGTAGCACAAATTATACACATAGCTTTCATTTATTTGTTGAAATGAACCAGCAGTTGTCCAATGACCTCAGGATTGGGTATTTGGGAATGGGTGACATGATTAACTTTCAATGATATCACTCACTTTTCTTCTTACACTTTTTTTTTTTTTTTTTTTTTTTTTTGCACACATGTAACTGTTTTTTCACAAAATATATTTTAGTCTGACTCACTTTGAGAACTGAATTTACTATCCAAATGGCTTTGTTAGTCAATACTGTATACCATCTGCTCTTTGGAATAGATATTTACTTTGTGATCAGTTAGAATTTAAAACTTGTAGGAGTTATAACTCTGAGTAAATAATTATAAACCCCCTAAAATTTATATATAGGAAAATACTCCTCTCTAAGATGAGGTATTATGGTTATTTGTATTATTTTCATTATTTGGACTGTTACCCTCATCTTCATTGCCATATTCAATGTTTCAGCCGTTGTACGCATCAGCCTTCTTCAGGGGATTGGAATTTCAAAAAGAGAGATCTTATTAAAAAATCTAGAAATAAAAACAAAGTGGTCATGATCAAATTAATTTGAATCCTTTTAGGAAAGGAAAAGGCTATTTTACATTACATGATTGCCAGGCTATTTTGCTGATAGATATTTTTCATATAAAAACAGGTAATGTCAAAAAGATTTAACCCAGAAGCTTATTTATCTTCACACTCATGAAGACAATTTAAAGTCTTTTTTGCCATTAATTGTTAAAACAAGTTAAAAATCATTTATTCATCATGAATTATTAAAAGAAATGCAGATGTCTCTGAATATTTTAAGCACTTCAGGTATACCAATCTCCTCAAATCCCAGACTTGCCCTTGAGCATGGTCATGGTTCTCTTGCCAATACACTTCCTTGCAGACAAGTCAGTCTTTGTTCATATCCTGCCTACACAGCTTATGCAACCACTGTTCTTTATTCTAAGTTCTAAAACACTATATTTACTGACAAAATAGCCTTAGTGTCTATTTTATCAGCAAAATAGCCTATTCTTTGAGGAAAACCTGTTATTGCTGGCTACTGACTTTACACTTTTCAGAATACATATTTTTGGCAACAAGAGAAAAAGGTTGAATTTTTCGTAATTGTGAACTAAAACGAATTTCAGTCAGTATTGTGAATTGAAAATAAAAGTATTGTCATTGGTCAGGAATTAGGCAAGCATTGTTCATAGAACTTGTATAATAGTGCTACTCAAGTTTTAAATTTGATCATGTAAACAAATATTTCATTGAAGCACTCCTCTTGAGTTTGTATGCACCTGCTTATAATCAAAAATCTCTATTGTATTGCAGCTTGCATGCTGTTGAAATTCTGCACACATTAGACTGCACCCCGTATAATGGAAATGCATTATTAATGATTTTGCTATAGAAAGTGATTGTCACTAATAAATTAAGGCTAGTATTACTGACAGAATAGGATATACAAGATGTCTTCTCTTGGCTCAACTATGAAAACTTGTGGTTGGGGAGATGGAATTTAAATTTAGCCATTTGGTCTCTGATTAGATAAAAGCTGTCTCTTGGGTTGGATGGTATTAAAATATATGGCATTAATCTAAAGGCTGCTTTTTTTTTTTTTTTTTTTTCCCCCACCCATTTGTGAAATTGGCCATTCCAATTAGCAGTTCCCACTGGAAGGTAATTCAATTCTTGTAGTTACTCTTGTAACTTTACCCAAATCCTTCCACTCACCCCCCCCCCAAGAGAATTTTTTTTATGATCTCTCTCCTTTACTAAAATAGCCTCTATTGTTAATGTCCCAAGAGTTGTATTGTCAAAAGAAACTGAAAATATTTACATCTAAGCCAGAGAAGGAATTGCATTCTAACACTTGATATTTTGAATTCATGTCCACAGCATGATCCTCAGTTACTATAAACAAATGTCTTTTGTCTGATTCAATGATTTTAGACAACAACAAAAAAAAAATACCTTACTTTTCTAAATTAATAATATATTAAAAAGCTGTTGCTAAAGGTGTTGATTTGAAGCAGTACCTATTGTCAGGGTCGGTGCAAGAGTACTGTGTCCCCACCCCATCTATGACATGGGACCCTACTCCCACTTTACTACATCTCAATTTTCATAAGGTTGCATTCATATAAAATACAAATGTTATTGTAACCTAATTATGTACAACAATGGATCATATGCAATATAGGCGAACAATTCAACCAGAAAAATTGGAAATGAATACAATGTATGTTGATACAAATTTGAGACCTGTCATGATAGATCATTCCATCTAAATCAATTTTTAATAATTTAATACCTTCAACATTTTTTTTTTTTTTTTTTTTTTTTTTTTTTTTTTAGACTGAAGCAAAAATAAATGCATGGGTTTGGATGGGGGGGGAGAAAGACCTCAGAATAACATTAAAAAAAATTCAGATTTTTAAGTCGGTTGTGCTTAGTTCAATTCGTAACATAATTGTAGGTTAAAAAAAAAAAAAAGCAAATGTTAAAATGGCAAGGGTCAGAATGCACTGCCTGGAGCACCCCCTCTGCAATCAACTCTCCCACTCCCAGTAGGTGGGTTCATGGGTTCTATGCACTGGCACTGCCTATTGTTAATACTAAATGAAACATTTAATGATGGATCCCAAGTTCAAAACTTTGCAGCATTTCAGGGTGTGAAAGAAATGATCGGTCATGATTCTTTAGTTTTTTAAATCTCCTTCTATAAATGCATGATACAAAATTTCCCCATGGGTAATTAGTCAAGAAGTTGATTTTATGTTCTGGGGGAGACAAACCCAGACTGCAGCAGAATTGGGAGGTTCTTGAAAACCATTCCACAGGTTAACCCAAGCCTTGTGAGTGAAATTATTTAGATGAATACTGTTTGAAAGACATTGACGGTTGTGCTAATGGACAAAGATGGCTAAACAAGTCTAAAGAAACATCTAGAGATTGTGACGTGATAAAACCACCTTCCACTCCCGCCACTGCAAACAGCCTCGGCCACTTGTGGTGGTTGTTTGCCTGTAAAGGTACAATGACTGAAATTGTCATAAATCCTGTAATCAGCTGCAAATACTTAGCAGGGTTGGTTGGTTTGTTTGTGTAAATTTTTTTTTTTTTTTTTTTTTTTAAGTTGGTATCAATATTAATTCCTCTTACCAAGGTTCTTTGATATGAAGAATGGCTGAATCTTTTTAGCCACTTACTAAATTGTTTTTTCACTCCTATTTAATTTGACGTTAATTTTTTATTCTTATAAATTAAGATTAATACAAGGAATAAAATTTTAATCTTATAATGGGAGAGATGGAATCCCCATTTCTAAAATGAGGAAATTCCTGTACCAATATATGGTAGGTAACCTATACAAGACAAACTATAAAGAATCTTCAATGTCATTGGTCTTGACCTGGCATCTCAGCTTCAGCCATTTTACCCCTGCAGCTTCTCTGTTCATTTTTCTATATTTTCATGATAATTGTTCTGATGAGCATTCCTCTTTGGCTGCAAGGTCTCTTGTTGAAATGACTATAGATGTAAACAGTCTTAGCATAGAACTTGTAACTTGTGAAACTCTTCAAGCTCCTGGCTTTCCTGTCAACTTTGCATTTAAATTTTTGAAGATCAATGTCGAACATTATCTTAATTCTTGTTCTTTCGTTCTCTTTCCTTAATGTTATCTTTTCTCGTATATGCTAACATTCAGTAAGCCCCTATATCTTAGTGGCTTTATTGCCTTGCTTGGGGTGAAATGATAAGAGTAAGCATCCATATTTTGTCCAGTTTGATTCCTAAATTTCAACTTCTGTTGAATGCTTATGCATGCACACATACATTAAAAAAATACTAGTTTTTTGCACGTTACTGTAGATAATATACACGTGTGTGTGTCAGAAGTGGCTAAAATTTTATTAGTTCTATCAAACTACAATATCCCATCCAAAAGAGGCAAACTACATCATACCAAGTGCTACTCAATACAATTTCTACCTAATGTTCAAAATAACACAAACAAGCTCTCATCTACACATCATTTGAGCTGCTGTCATAGCAACACACAAGAAACTAATACGGCTATTTATACCAATTACTAAAGCTGCCATGTCCCACTAAATACATTAGTGACATACTCAACATTTCTGAATGTAGTGGGATTAAAGATTAAGCATTTATTAAACCCTTAATGGATTATCCTGACAAGGTGATTTTAGGATTCTTTTCAGAATATCACTGATAAGAATTTTGAAAGGAGACTAAGCCTTAATATCCTGTGAAATTTTAAAAGCAAGGAAAATTATTCTGAACTTATGTCTAGCAGCATCAATTTGAAGTCAATTACAACAATCAATGCTATTTGCCTTTATATCTTGACAAGATCTGAAGGCAAACTTTGTAAAATAAACTGATTGCTTAGAAGTATTTTCTCCTACAGTTCTGATTGGCTTATGTGTTGGTTGATTTGGATTATTGATTGATTTTTCTATGGCTTATCAACCCTTTGTAGCTTATTTAAAGCCAGGAACTATTTTTAGATTGAGATTGTTTATGATAATTAACCCATAGGTAGGGGGAATGTGAAGAGGTGGATTCATACCGTTCCCAAGGAGGTAAATATAATGAACAATTGAAATTATGCTCTCTGATTAACAATGGTCAGCCATCAAAGTACTAATCAGGCTTTGTTGCTTAACTTCAGTGATTATATAGGAACAGATAACTGATTTGGATATTTCAGGAGAGGAAATTTTCTTTGTTAAATCAGCTTGGCACAAATAGTTTTGTTAATGCAATTAATGTAAACCAAATCTTGACTTAATTTCTAAGTTGGATGTTGAAGATATATAAAAATCTCCCAAAGATTTGCTAAAAAAAAGTTTTATTGTCCAAATCCGTTAAGAGGAAAAACAAATTTTTTTTTTTTCACAAACATTAGTAAGGAACATTTGTCTTTACAGTGGAAAACACATTGATTTGGAAATTCTTGCAAAAATCGGATAATTATCAGATTTTGAAACTTTCAGGATTTAAGAAATGAATGAAATTATTTTTTGAAATGATTTTCTAGAAAATTTTTTAAAATAAATGTTTGTGTGTGTGTATATATATATATATATATATATATATATATATATATATATATATATATATATATATATGAAAATTTCTCCGATTTAATCGGTAGAGAAGACTATTTATGAATAAAAATGACAATAGGAAAACTGGTAATTGCTGACGCGTTTCGTCCAATGTGGACTTTATCAAAGCAAAATTCTGGAGAGTGCCGCCATAGAAAATTATCCAAATATTAATTTACGCCCAGGCTTTTTCCCTATTTCACATTTCTTAACAAAATTAATGCTCTTACAAACAAATATGCACAACAGATTCATAAAATCGAAAGAAAATGGTTGAATACATCAACACAGATATAATGACAATATTCTCCACATGTGACAATCTCAGTTAAAAAATATGAAAATAGCGTTTCTCTACATTCCAGTTGCTAGGTACATTGTTTTTGTTTTTATTAGTTACTTTGTTCATTTAATTTCATTTTCGTATTTTGCTTTGATAAAGTCCACATTGACTTAAGCGCGTCAGTAATTACCAGTTTTCCTATTGTCATTTATTTATGTATATATATATATATATATATATATATATATATATATATATATATATATATAAAAACAAAAACAGAAGTTAATGAAAAATGTTAAGTTTTCAAATTTTACTAACAATATTTTCCTTCCACTTGTTTCTAAATTCATGTTGCAAAATAAAATTCTTACATTTGCCTCGATAGGCCCTCAATGGGACAAAATGCTGTGTTTTTTGGATTCTTAAAATTTATACATTCATTTCTAATACAGTGTAACCTGGATATAAGAGTTGTCAGGACTGGAGAAGAAGTCTCTTATATCTGGGTTTCTCTTATATATATACATTAACACAGACTCTTATTTGGGACCAGAGAAAATCTCTTATATCCGGGTTACACTGTAATTGAAATAGCAATTTTAGTGTTTTTTTATATATATATATATATATATATATATATATATAAATGTGTGTGTCCTAAACCAAGCATGGTGAAGCTGATTGTTTTGGTAGTTAACTTTCATTTGGTTTTTGATACATTCGTGACTTAGATTAATGGCTTTTTGACATTAATAAGTCTTGCTTTTCCAGGTCACATGAATGTTTTCATTCTTTTTTAAAATCCTGTTTGATTGGATATAAAATTTAAAGCCTTGAAAAACGACTCCTCTTAAATAATTAAAATAACCAACAGCTGTAAGGGATGTAATCAGAATATGTCAACTTGAATTCCTGCTTGCTTTTTATTTTTTATTTAATTCTACCATTTTCACTTCAGTCCCATTGCCTGTCATTTGAATTTTTTTTTTTTTTTTTTTTTTTTTTTTTTTTCCTCTCTTGTGTAAATCAAATTCCTACATGGGCTGGTGAAATGCATCATCCAATGTCTTCATAACATTCATTGGTTAATGATGTTTGTATTAGACACAATTCCAGAGTTGCCAACACTATTATCACTAAACCACAGTACCCACACACCCCAGCAGTAACTTCCACTACAGATTTTCTATGAGGTTATTTGTAGGAATAGGCCTCCTATCTTTGGGGTTTTTCATTCTGCTGAATTCTTTGCTGATCTGAATAGAGGTAGATACAAGGCAGTTTTAGAAATATCTCGATGTCTTGGAGTTATCAAAGATTTCTAACAAAGTTAACTGTTTAAATTACAAAAGGTTTAAGATGCAATATTTAAATAACTTTGTAATTCTGCTGATTGTCTTCTGCATGCCTTCTGCAATGTGTTGTCTAGAATTCTGCTTGTAAAAAGTATTCACTGCAAACAGAAAATAAAGAAACTGTTTATCATTTCATCTCACCTACTTAGTAACAACATCAAGTTATGGTAACATGAGATGCTGGGTTATTTGTACCAAATACTGCTTTGTTTAAAAAAAAAAAAAAAAATTATATCTGGGAGATCAGATAATGATCCTTGTATTATTTTGATAAAATTATGAATTCTTTTTGTTTTGTTATTTTTAGGATTTTTTTTATCCTGATTCCATTATAAGAAATTTAATTCATTTAAGAATCTTCATATGTTTACTGCTGTATCTGGCTATATTTCTTAAATGATATTGTAGCTATTTACACTATTCCGACTGTTGTACTCGTCTCTATAATCACCTGAAAAAGGCCAGAGTGTACAATGGCCGAAATGTGAATATAACACAGGTAACAGCAGTTTGAACAAATGTAAATAGTTTCCTGCTGTATTTAAAAAAATAATTGTACGCTACTTTTATTTTGCACAAGTGAAAAATGGAAATGTTAAATTTTTAAACAAATTTAAAATGTTTGGCTTCTTTTGACACACACACAATATATATATATATATATATATATATATATATATATATAATTTTTTTTTTTTTTTTTTAAATCTTCAAGGATTATTGAAACCTTGGTGTTTGGTTGAACATGGATTTTTCAGCATTATATTTTCCTGTTTATTTTTGCTTCTGTTTTAATTCTCCTTTTGTATTTCTAGTTCTTCCTTTGCTAAAATTAGAAAAAGAAAAACATCTTTGAATCCAAATCCATTGTAATCCTTTTTTTTTTTTTTTTTTTGTTTTTGTCACCATTTTCTCCTATTGAGACATTCTTTGAATACACTGGCCATTGTTTCTTCCTGTCAATTGATTTCCCACCCACCCCATCTGAAAGTACCCAAAGCAATAGTTTCCTTTTTGTCCTTATCTCCCTCTTTCTCTCTCTTCTAATTGATTGTCTCAATTGATAGCAGAATCTTGGTTGAATTGTTTTCATTTTAATTCTCCAAGAAATGAAGTGTTTATCAATTAATACAATAATCATAAAAAACTCGAACACGTCATTAAAATGTTTGAGACGCTCTTATCAATCACTTTGCTTTTATAACAAAAGGCAGGGTAGGGACTGTGGCTAAAGAAGTCTAATTTTTCCAAAAGTTAGTGCAGAATTCTTAAACCTGAAATAAGGGTTTTGAAGTATGTAAAAATGCTGTATATATATATATATATATATATATATATATATATATATGAGAGCATTTGTGTATGGACAGAAATTGCAGTCTGTGGAAAAGTGAATTTAGGCAGTACTGAAAATGACAAATGACCTTGAATAATGAATTCTTCCTCAGGTCAGTAATCCTTTTAGAACACTAGATAGACATCTTTAGATGTTCTTGTTCTGAGCCCAAGAAAAATTATATCCTTTACTTTGGGTGTACTGCTGACCTTTTTTTTTTTTTTTTTTTTTTTTTTCCTCCCCCACAACCTGAGAAAAATTTATGTTTTAAATCCTATTATCTTGAATTGTTCTGTTGTATCTCTTCAATTTATTTCATATATATTAAGTACAAATTACAATTAATTCTCTGGGATTTTCAGATGAGGTATTTCCTCTCGAGTTAAATTGCTCAAATATTTTCTTTTTACTCTGCTGTTAGTTTTTTTTTTTTTAGTTTTGAACTTTTTTTTTCTGATACAATTTAAACCTTTTCTCCTCTACAGGATGATCTCCAAAATGAGAAACTCTAAGGCACGACTAATTCCCCCAACTTTGTTACTTTCTCTATTACACTTTAGTTAAATCACTATTGTTGACCATTCTCTAAAGTTTTCAGAATTCCGATAGAGGTTGAAGAATCAATCAGGCTACCAAATCTTGAGAATTTTTTTTTCTCCAGAATCTCTTAAACCACTTAACAATAGCATCAATTGGCAGCAAATATAAAAATTAAAATGAAGAATAGGTAAAAAATATAAAGCATAATTGTATACATAATAAAAAAAAAAAAAAAAAAAAATTATCAGAAATTTAAATTAAAAAATTAGATTTTGCACCAAATGCCAGGAAGGCCTATTAGTCTTAAATAGGGGTGGGGGGATAAATATTTTGTAGACAGGGTGCATATTTTATTCCCACCACCTGTTCTGTTGGTAAGTAACCTTAACACGTTTGTCATTCTCAAAATGTCTAGCTGCTAAATCTGTTTCTTAGTGCAAATGATTAAGTTGCTGAATCGCTTCTTCCAGGTAAATTTCTCCTTCACCATTTTGTTAGATGTTGGTTGGGAGAAAATGTTTGCCAACAACTACATTAGTGTTTTTGTTTGTGTTTTTCTTCCCAGTTTCTGGGACGAGCACACTAAGATGTACCATTGTACTGGCCCAGATATTGTGATAAATTTAAAGATACAATATTAATAAGAATTCATGACACAAACTCTGAAATTAAAGGAAGCGTTAGGCAGAAATATTTTTGATGTGGAAGTCACATCAGTGACCAACACTAACAAATTAGTGTTTAAATTTTTTGATCTCCTGACCTGTAACTTTTGACTTTTTTTTTCTCCTCGGCTATGGGTTAAATAGTAGTGCAGATTGAACTCTTCACCCTTGGTTGTCAACCAGTCTAGAAGGACAACTGACTTCAAAAATCGTATGTAGTTCTGGTAAAGCAGCTACTATAAGCAGCTAATGAAAATATTGTGGACTTCACAATGACTGATTATTACTGTGATCAACTCCTTGCCTGATAATTCTTAACATCTTGATCACTATTAACGACAGATTATCAACTGCAAAGATTTCAAAAATACCTTCTACATAAAGAGCCTATATGTCTGAGTTGCATTTTTACCTCTCTCAGATAAAATAAATGAACTGAAATGTTGGTTATTTTCTATTTCATATTTAATCATAGATTCAACATTTTATAAAAAAAAAACGAAACTTATTTTTTTTCTTTAACTGCAACAATGCAACAAAACTTGAGTAAAGTCAGCACCAAATATAGTCGGCCATTATTCAATACTTCGAAGATATAATTAGAGGAAACAAAAAAAAAAGAAAAACTTCCTCAATACCCTCCCTTTTTATTGGGTTTCATTTCCTGCAGTCAATTCCTAAAATAAACAATGTGCACATTTAATTTTTATAATTGATGGTAAGTTTGAAATGTGACCCATAAACAAGTGGGGTGAGGCTGTAGAGTTATTTGACCAATTTACTTTCCAAAATGTGACCAAATAGGAATTTATTTTTTCTCTTAGCCAGAGCAAAAGTGTGTGTGATCTATTAGTAAAAGATGAAAACTTATATCAGCTGATTCATGACTAGAAAACTTTCTTAGCATTGTGATGGTGAACAAGTGCAATTCCATAAACGTTTAGGAAACTGCTGGATATATTCATCGTCCGCATAATTTCTAATACTGAAGAACAAATGTTTGACTAATTTTTGAAAAAAAAAATTAATTTTTTACGTATATCAGTCGATGTTATTGTTTAATGTCACAGGTTATGTAGGAGAATTGTGTAATAGCTATTCGCAGTTTTTTTTTTTTTTTTTTTTAAGTCCATCGAAGAATCGGGCGAAAAGTTTTCATGAATCTATTTTGGTTCTTTTTCCCCAAACAAGTATTTTTCTTGTCTTCGTTATAGTCATACCCTGAACAGTTAAATATCTTTCTAAAAAAAAAAAACTTTCTGCATGAAAGCAATAAAGCCTTCTTTTTCACTGTCCATATTTTTTTTTTTTTTTTTTTTTTTTTTAACATTTTAATAACTTGAAAAGTATGTTTCAGATTTGAATCAACCCACAACAAAGTTGTTTAAATATAATTTTTTTTTTTTTTTTTTTTTTTTTTTTTTTTAGTGTGATAACTAAATTCTCAGCGTGTATGTGTAAAAGTTCTTTCAGTCTTTTGAAGTTGAGATGAAAATAAATGTGATTTATTGACGTATGTGTGAGAAAGAAGCAGCAAACAGGGAAGTGAGGCAGAATGTGTTACATAGCTTGATGAGGGGGACTGGTAAATGTTTAAGGGAATTTCTTTTAAGCTTATGCATTTGTGAAACCGTTGCCGTCTGTATCTTCTTACTGACTTGTCTGGTCTAGAAACTTTACGTCTAGACCAGTGGTTCTCAACCGGGGTCTACATGGACCATAGGGGTCCATGTAATATTTCCGGGGGTCCACAGGCAAAACACAATTGTTGTGTTAATTAAAAATAGTAATAATAATTATTATTATTATAATTATAGTAGAATATTTTATTTGTATTAAATTAGTTTTCATTTAAAAATAAAGCTTAATCGTATACTATTTCTTTGATAATTAAAACCTTAAAATTTATATTAGTGAAGAATAGAAAATTGTTCTTATGTCCAATAGCTATGAAGGGGTCCACCAAGATAAAAAGAAGGGGAAAGGGGTCCATGGGTAAAAAAAGGTTGATAACCACTGGTCTAGACTATTTCAAAGGGATGTCAAAGTAGATTTTTATTTGTTAAAGTGCGACCCATTGGTTGAAAAATGTTAAATATTTTCAAAGCCTTTTATTTACTGGAAGAATGAACAAACTTTAGTTCCGTCTTCGCTCCACAAGAAAATGTCGGTAAAAGAAATATTTCTCACAACCAGTATTTATCCACCAGCAAGTTTAAATTGTCAGTTACAAAGTAATATTTGAACAGAAAGGTAAAGCAGGTTTTTCACTTTAAAGCTTTTCATGAGGATGAGTTTTCCTGTAATATTTTAGCGAACGACTTAAATTTTTTTTTTCTAAAAAGCATTTGTCCAATTTCAGCGGGATATTTTTGTGTAAAAATACACAAATAGGATACAAGATCTAAGATTTCTGTAAAATGACATTTGTAATTCCGAAAAGTTTGAAGGGTGGAGCAAATATTTCTTAATGCAGTGTTGTTTTTTTTTTTTTTTTTTTTTTTTTTTTTACTTTCATGTCACGTGCCTTCCATTGTCATCTCGGGTTTCTTCAATTCCTCCCCTATTTTGAATTGTCATCTTATAATTTTTCACCCTAATACTTTCCCATATACAAAGGATATGGAAATTCCTTCCTAATTCCATACAACTTTTAAACTTTAAATTTTTGTTTTGTATCAAGGTTTTACATCACTATGCTAAATATCTTGGTGTGTGTATTTATTGTGCATTTTTGAAACGTACGTATTTTGTCATTGGCTTAAACCTTTTGCTACCCTCATGAATAAACGTTGATTATAGCCTTTTTTTTTTTTTTTTTTTTTTTTTTTAAATCTCTTAAAGTATTTTTTTTCCACAGGGGAATTCACTTCCTAAATTAAATGACCCCCCCCCTTCCCTACACAGACATGTAATTTTTTTCTTTTCTATCCTGAACAAGCGGAAAACACTTCTTTGTGTGAATAAATGACATTAGCTTTCAAATCAGTCGGGAACGGATTGTCACCAGAATCAAATCTAAACAAAAGACAGATACCGCCATTTCCTTCCCACACTTTCTGCTGCTGCAATGGCTCAATTAAGTCTAAATAACAATTACCAAATTATTTCCTGTCGCTCCCTCTCGGTTACTTTCTATCACTTCCCCATAGTCGACACAATCTTCGATTAATAAAGGTTTTTAAATAAATTTTAATCTTGATTTGTGATGCGCAAACATTTTTCCCCCTCTTGACTGTTTATTCATTCCTCTCCCTATCCACCTTTTCAACGTGCCCCCACCAACTCTAACCAGATCCTTTTCTATCATGTGGGCAGATCAGTTTTTTGTTACTTGTTAGTGTCCAGTAATGACCCACCCTTTTCCACTTTCTGCTCAGCAAACTTGACTTGGAGATAACTATCAATAAGTTCCACTGCCCCTCCCAATATCTGTTGATCCATGCTAAATTAAGATAAATAATAAATTGATCACTTTGAATTTTTTTTCCTCAATTGGAAGCTGCATTTAAATGAATGCCTCTTCCGCTTGTCTCTGATTAGCCATCTTTTCTTTTAGTTTCAGCAAGGAGAAATACGATCATAGCATAAAATATCTATGCAAGAGTTTACTTAAAACTTTTTACTTGGCTGCAAAGAATTTGATTGATTAAACTAAAAACGAGAAGATTATTTATTTATTTATATATATATATATATATATATATATGTGTGTGCCTTACTCAATCATACTTGCTCTCATGTTATGGTTAAATCCCAGGGGCGCTCCCTTTAAGAAATGAATTCACCAGAGCTAAGCTGAATTACCTAACCAATACACTAGAACAGGTGTTCGTATTCTTGTGAAGCTTTTTTTCTTTTTTTCTTTTCGGACAGAAACTAATAAATTTTGTCCTTCTCCGGTAATAAAAAAAGATGCAAAAAAAAAGTGATTTCTACATGTAAGTGCCATCTAGCTTGGTGAGGAAGACTGGTGAATAAGTAAGGGAATGTCTTTTAAGCCGATGCATTGTGAAACTGTTTCTGCCTGTATCTCCTTACTGCTTCGTCGGGTCTAGAAACTTTGTTTAAATACCCTTCAAAGGAAATGCAAAGTTGTTTTCTTTTTTTTTCTTTTTACTGGAACGTGGCCCATTCATTGAAACATGTTGACTATTTATTTTCAAGCCATTAATTTATCCGAAAGAATGCGCGACTCGCTTGACAACAAAACAGAATATCTGACAGAAGATGAGTTTCCAGAAAACTGTTCAGAATGACTGTTTTACTAACAGGGATTCGACTTCTGTACCCTTACATTTGACTAATTTAGGAACAAAGCACTAGAAGGTAAACTTACAAATGATTAAAATATAATTCAAGTTAATGTTTAACTTAAATCATTCAAAGATCTATTCGAACAAATTGACTTTTTTCTTAGTGTCTTCAACCTGTGAAATCTCTTCTCCCCTCCCCTTTTAGAAGCAAAAGATAATCTGAGTTGACAATGACAGGTACCCTATTGTGTAGGTCAGTTACGCTGTGTGACAGTTTTTGCATGTAGATATCTACCCAGATATTGAACTGAATTGTTTAACCAGTTTCCGTACGATCACTGAAGTTAAGCATTCTCGTACCTGGTCGGTACTTAGATAGGTAACCGCTTGGGAATACTAGGTACTGTAAGCTTGGATGTGCAGGTGGTGTAATGTATCTTGGAATTGTTAATCAGAGAGCAGTTCCAAATTCGTTATATTCACTTATGTGCAAATACTCTTGAGAAAGACATGGATCCACTTCTCTCCCCAACTATGGGTTAATTAGTAGGACGTGTATCAGTAAAATATCTCCAGAAAAAATTCTTACGATGTAAAAATATTTTCTGTCTTTAAATAACCTGCAAAGGGTTGATAATGTGTAAATATTGAATCAACAAACAAAATCATGTTTTTAGTGATGTCTGCCATATCTTCTAAATGCTCAATAAGGTTTAATATCAGACACTTGTTTCTGGAATGAGTTGGTGTTTCTGTGAATGGTAGATTCCATGATCTTACTATAACAAACCATCAGGGGAAACATGCAAGTGCTTTACAACAAAATTTGTTTATAATTACGTTTTAAAAACTCCAATTTCGATTGTACTTCTTGCCTGACCCATTTTTAACATATGACCAAACTTTTTTAGTGGCAAATTGACACTATCTTTTCCTCGTATATCACCCCCTCCAATTTCCCCTCCATTTAAGTGCTCGGAATGAGCCACATTTTTTTTTCTTTTACTACTTATACTATTTCTGTAAAATGTATATTCATTTTAAATGAGTTGTATAACCGAAGAAGGTTGTAATATTGAAAACAATCCAACAGTAAATAACGCAAAATGCGACCATTGTTTGTATGCAAAAGGTTTTCACATAATCGTGGGGCTGTATATCAATCAACTGATGTAAATGACTAAAAAACGAATCGGTCGGTCGTGTTATGTTTGGAGTAATATTTTCTGATACTGTAGATAAATGTAGTGAAAATACTGATTTATTTTTTAAATATCCCAAATAGTTATTTTAGCAACTGGTTTAGTCTCTAAATTAATGGTTGTTATCGTGTAGTAATTTGCTGTTCCTGGTTGAAATATTTTCTAGATTTTTGTAACGGAAGTGAGTGTTTATGGTCTGGTGTTGTAATGAAGTCTGGCTTTTTAGTGTTTTTGGTGGAAGGGGTTTTAAGTCTTGTCGCCTTCTTCCAGTTGACCTGAAAAAGGAACTCCACTTTGTGAAGCAAGCAGACATTTCTTTGAGAAATGAGGAAATTTGGTCTCCACTTTCATGACTTGCACTTTTGAATTCCAAGACACAAACAAATGCATTCATTCTGAAGGTTTTTTTTTTTTTTTTTTCTCCCCCGCCTCCTCGGTTTGTATTTTTACGCTACTGTTTTGAGACCTTTGCTTTTTTTTTTTTTTTTTTTTTTCGCCCTCTGTGCTTTCTTCTTGTTTTTTTTTTGTTTTCGTTTTTTTTTTTGTTGTTCTTTCTTTCGTTCGTTCGTTTCCTCCTATTTTTTTTTTTTTTCCCGTCCTCAGCCGGTCGCATTTTTAACCCAAATGGTTATTTTAGAATTCTTTACCTACCCCGACTTCAACTTGATAAATAACCTTCTCCACAAAAGTGTACTTTTTCTCTCCTTTTGTTTCCCCGTATACGAAATATCTTTGTCAGAATCTTTTGCGGGTGAACCTTCAAAGGACTTTAATTTGTCGGCAGCGATGAACGTCTCGAATTAAGTGACTTCAATGTTTTAAGCCTTTTAGGTCGAAAGATGAAAAATATTTTAAGAAAAACGTAAAATATCTTTATAAACTTCAAAGCCTAAGTTGTGAAACTGGAAATCTGGTTAGCTCCCACCAGCCTTCTGGGTGTTGTTTTTTTTTTTGTGTGTAGGTCATTAGTAAAGCTCGAACTTGCACCAATGGTAATGGTTTAAGACTTGTAGGCTAAAATGTGAGAATTTGGAACGCTAAACTACAACCTTTCAAGCAGAAGGTAACAAGCTAGACTATTGGTTTTTACGTTACAATGAAAAGCGCATGCTTGATACTGTCTTCCCCAATTCTTCTGTGTATCGTGTCCAAGGCGACCCAGAATTATAATAGTGATGAATCGCCGTGGTCGTGTCCCTTCAGGACCTAAGCGATTGAAGAAAATATCCAAATATTCAATACAGATTTCTAGACATTGCTTTAGTTTAAACTTTTTTTTTTATCCGTACTTGAGTAGACTCCGTTTAAAATAGTCTTATTTCGTCTACCGTCTTTGAACGTCTTAAGATTTCTCGAATGTTCAAGCCGATAGACGAAACAATGTACTCGAAAGTAGAATGTTGATTTTAAACAGACCGTCTGATTAAATTTGGGTTCCCACTAAAAAAAAAAAAACGTTTAAAAAGTAATACACATTTTTGATTAATACAAAAATCAATTCTTTAGAAATTACATATATAGAACTAGATGTACATGTCTTAAAAGGAAAAACCAATTCAGTCTTCCAATTAGTGATGTTTTTGAGAATCTTGTAATGACGTCCATTAGTGTGCCAGTTTGTCACGAGATTCCCGTTTGTATTGACGGCATTCACGTATGATCAATGTCGGTATTGACTTTACGATGCGCCACATGGTTCGTTTGTAACTAAAAACCTCAGTTCTCTCAGGGACTAAAGTTTTCCCGGAGAGGAAACTACACACGGCTTGTCTTATTGTGACATCATAGAGCTGAAAAACGAAAAAAAAAAAAGTGTATGCGTTTTTTTTGTTTTTATTCTCTCCTATACTGATTTATACAACGCCACCTATTGGATTTTAAGTCTCCTGGCAGATAAGGCGAGGTAATCCTGTTAAGACCCTCCTTGAAAAACAGTTTTTTGTTTTAAATTTGTTGTTCTACGATGCGTGATCAGTAGTCAACCCCCGCCTGTCTCTAATCTACTTTATTTCTCTTTTACTTATTTAAAATGCAAACATGTAAAATTCTATTTACCAATCCGCTATATATATATATATATATATATAATATACACACACTGTCTTTTGCTACATCTTGTCTCATAAATTCGACAAGTATCTTTCGGTTCTTTAGGATCTATTAGAAACTATGACTAAACTGATTTTCACATTTTAACTAATTCTGTCTTCAGTATCTGTCTACATTTCTGAGGCATTATGTACACTATTTACATTATTCGGACTATTGTCCGAATCTTTTGTACGCTCCAGCCTTCTTCAGGTGGTTGGAATGTCGAACTGAACCCTTTATTTCTCTCACCGGGGTAGATTGTTCTAGTTCCACGTGCCATGTTTAATGGATGTTAGTTATCTCCCGTTAATTCCCCTCTCCAAGTTCTCCTTGGGTCCTGTCACTAGATCTAACCAACGCCTTTATCCACTGTGCCATGTATTCTCGAGTGTGAGTTCAATAACCGGTTAAGGCAGTGGAGAACTTGGAGAGGGGAATTAACAGGAGATAAATGATATGACAACGTCTGTCCATTTGCCAAGCTACCCAGCGGCCCCTATTCCGCCGTCTATTCACACGCCCTCGTCAAACTTGCTCTCTGTTCTTCTTGCCCTTGATAAATGTCAAATTCTCCACGCATTCTTTCCTCATTACGTGTTAGACATTTCAGCTGTCTCTTAAGGTTCTTTTTGTTTACAATTTTTCTTACGCTCTCTGTCCATGGAATTCTCAAAAAAATGAGTGATTCATTAGGCCTTATAAATTACTTACTGTGGCTGTTTAGATTGTCAAAAATTATACAAATCTGTCTTTACCCACAATCCCTCGTTGAAGTGGGAATCGGTGGATGACTTCTACAACTTTAATTCGATAACCTTGGAACCTAGATATTGCCTGACCACATAATTTGCAAGAAAACAAATACTCCTAACAGAACCTCCGATGTAAACATGCACCAGACTACTCGTCTTGCCAACTCATTCCATATGTAAATTGCTGTTATCAAAAGTGGAACAGATTAAGACGTAAAAAAAAAAATCTTCCAAACAGTGTTTTTCATGTCAGCACGGATTTTTTTTATACTTTTGGTTGTATAAAAACAAAAATTAAATCCGAAAAGTCTTATACTAAAATAAACATCAGACGTTAGAAAAATGTACTTTGTTGCTATTTCAATGCATTCGGTTTAATGTGTGTGTGTGTGTGTGTGTGTGTGTTAAAGAACTCTAGTAGCAGATCTCCAAATTAATAGCATCTCATTCAAAACGTGTCTGGTTATATACAGCTCCTACTTCGAGGTTCAGTCAGTTTCTTCCCGAAATCATAAATTGACCAAATCTCTTACGACGTTTTCCCCTCTCATTAGAAACAGTTCTGTCTTGATTCATTCAACACTATCGCTTTTGTCATAGCGGTATTTTTATTAAAGAATAAATTTTTGTCTCAATGTTTAACACTTAAAGATTGAATAAAGTGTTATTTTGAGAAAGCTACGACTGATCGAAAATGTACAAATCTTTGGGCTGAGAAAATTTTTGCTAAATAGTACTTAGTGGTCGAACATATTAGTTGAGGTTGATAACAAATCAATTAGTCATGGCGTTGAGCTATCAAAAGTTATTCATGGTAGTCGCTTTCGTGTGTAGCTTTCTCATAAGAAAATGCTGAACCATATTTACTGATTTCGATTTTAAAATCCAACTGGATAATTTACGAGAGAAATGCACCACCAATAACAATACTAAAGGCCAGTATTAATCCAAAAAAAGGTTCATGTGTATAGGGTGAGATTAAGCTTTAAGCTTCAAGGGAGGAGATGATTGATTTGAACAAGTACTGTTCCCAATTTGACCATTTGGAAACAGCAATTGACTATCTGGAATTAGTTAACAGAATGTGGAATATTATGAAGATAATGCTACTTTATTTCTATAGTGACCAGGCGGATTTTGTTACATCGACTGGGAAGTTTCCGTTCATCCATCGTATTTCCTTTTTTTCATGTCCTTTATATTTTTGTTTCTCTTTTTATCCAATAAAACTCTAAATTCCTTGACTGTGTAGCATTGGTATGCTAATCTTGACTTGACCCTTCAACTACATTTTTTTTATTATCTCTCTCAAAAAAGAAAAACCCAACATCTTTTGAAATGACTTCCTTCGAATACGCAAAAAGTGTATGACAACCAACCAACAAACCCAGTTTCAGCCGGTTATCTGAAATTCGAATGTTCCTATTAAAACTTTTGAAAGCCGAAATCGCTTTCGTTAAAGAAAGTTATAATTGACAAGACCTTTTTTCCGCGATTCCAGACAAAACAGACTAATCTTGAAATGGTGAGTACATTATGAACATGTTTTGTCGGACGTTTCCACTGCATGAATTGATTTATAAAAAAAGAAAAAAGTACGAATCAAGATTAGTGTCGTATTTCATGCTTTACACGGCAAACTAAGAACATTGTTATTTTGGGCCTGGGAACGTTCCAATTTTCTGATACAAATTAATGGGAATTACTTCTTCGCTTTACACCATTTGGATAACGAGAGAAACCTGTATTAATCTGTCTTGCGTAAAAGTGGCGTTTAGCGACGTTTCTGAAAGAGGCGGGGTACCCGTAATTAACTCGTGAAAACACTGGTATTAATGGGTAATTCGTTAACTTCGTTTTGGATTTCTTTCTGAATAGAACACTTACTTACAGATGAAAGAATAGGTTGACGATTTTTTTTTTGTGTGTGTGTGATCACTCGTATCAGAGTATGTCTGTCTACTAGGGCGACTAGCTAGTTCCTGTTGCAGACGCCTGCTCAGACACATTTGTTTTTGTTCAACGCTCAACTCACCTGTGGTTTATACTGCAACTATGTTGATCAGATCTTACAGTTTCTGGGAGAAAGCGTGTTATCTAGACATGATGAACAGTCTGAACAAGGCCAGCTTTCTTAAACCCTCTGTTTCATGCATTCGGAAGAAAGGACATCATGACCTTTCTTTAATCTACGAATTGTTCGATTGAGTATCGACTTATTAGTGTTCTTGATGTCAACATTTTGTAGATATTATGCGTTTGTCATTCAAAGAAGGGTATATTATCCTGAAGGTCATTCATAGTAAGTTTACTTCCAAGTGGACTTGTAAGTAAAATTCTAAACCTTCCTCTCAAACCACTGACATGGTCTCGTTTTTAAAATATTCAATGAGGTCTCCGAGTGTTTATAGTATATGTACTTGTAGATAAAGTCTATTTATTGGATAATCTCTAGAGATTAATCGGATTATACTCGATGGCATTAACCCTGAAGGTTTTTAATCTAAACTAGACTAGGTTTCCCCTGCCCTTCTTAGCAAATTTACTTGCTACTCTCTCTAGCCTGTATTTTCCTAGCTAATTGTAGCGACCAAGATCCATTATTGTCATTGTTAGCTTTCGGTGTCAAATAATGTGAGATAACAAAGTTTTAAGAACTTGATATGCATATTTCAGCCACCCAACGTCCTACAATATACAGTAAAAGAATTACCATTTGTTTCTGATCTTTTTTCTCCATACCAAATTCTAAATTTGTTAAACTTGCAAAGAAAGCTCTCTGGTTTTGTGACTGAGAGAATAGTGACGCGAAGTATATTTTCAGGTTTTGCAGTCTATGGAATTCATTTTCTGTGACCCTTCGTTTAAGGAATACGTGTTTTGTTTTTAAATTTATATTAGTTCCTGCTCTGGTTTTAATTCTTCAGAACACGTTTTAGAATTGCTACCAAAACTCCATTCTATTTGAATACAGTGTCTAAATATTTTCTTTGTCGAAAATTCTCTTCTAGACACACGGGTTAAAAATCATTTGAATCTCATTTTACATTCAATCTCGTTTAAGATTATTAAATGTCTAAGCTGAATACGGTACAGATGAACGGGGTATAGAAAGTAGGGAGCCTGGCTTCAAAATCATGACTCTTTGCATTTATCTGGGAATCCTTTGTCATCTATGAACGTCCATGTAACTGTCTTGACCATGAAACCGATCGTTCGTTGTATTTCTAATGTAATTGCTAATTCGGTACACATGGCAAATAATGTAAAAAATGAATCAACTCTTGCTCATAATTCATTCTTAACTTTTTTAAAATTCAAGTACAGTGATCACATTTCTGACGACACGTGAACAATTTAAAAAAAAAAAAAAAAGCTGTAGAAAAATCACATTCAACTGTATAATTCGGAAATACAATTTTAGAAAATTAAAAGCGTCTTTCTCCACGTAATTTGTCATGTTTTACAATGTTACCTTATGAAAGTGTAATGTTGCTAGATTTTACATTTGACTGACTTAATAAATTAGCAAAAGAACATAAACACTAGAATAAACATTGACGTTTTAATTCTACACTAATCCTCTCAAATTGTATTTTACCTTAGTGTTTCTTGCTTTCTCTGACACTGCCTTTCATGACAGTTACAAGCATTCTGTTAAATCAGAAAACTGGGTGGGATTCGAGTTCGTCTTTTCACTCCATTGCCCCCCGCCCTCATCTGTAGTCCGATAAACCCTAATAAGTGTAGTAAGTAAGCTTTTGTCTCTAAATATCACTCATTCTAAAAGATGTGTGTGCAGAGATTTGCCTGTGTGTGAATCTATATAACTTTATCCCATCGCCGCATTTCTTGGCAAAATCCTCTTCACTGGTACGTTACGATATTGCCCAGGCAGAAGAAATTGTCAACCTTGGGCTCTTCAAATGTATGTGTGTATCTACCCAACAATCGCAATTTGTTGTTGGAATTAGCGACGATAATTGTGTAGAGTGATGTGTTGAGGTTTTCGAAGATTCCTTGATGCAAAAGGATAATTTTGAATGCTGGACACACACACACACACACACACACACACACACACAAAACGCGGAATAATCTGAAAATGTATTCTCTTGGCTGTTTTTGGAAAGTGAATGTTTAAACATGCATTTATTTTCATTTAAACCGTTAATCTTTGTAATTCAAACACGTCAGTATTTCTTAATTTTAACTATTAATCTTGTTAGTCAAAAACTGCATTTGTCATTTAAAGAGTACATTTTGGGCAGGGGACACCATATATTAAAAAACAAAAACAACAAAAAAGCAATTTTATTAATTACAAACTCACTTTGCACCAGCTTAAAATCACCACTCCATGTCAAGCAGTTAGTGTATGTGTAATAATGTGTGTGTGTGTCCCAAACATGTACTCACTTTTTTTAACTTTGTCGTTAGTTTAAATATTTATTTTTAATATTTACACCGTTTTTTTTGTAAGTCAAACATTAATATTTCTTAATTTTAACAAATTTAATCTTTGCAGTCGATTAAGACTGTATTTATCACTTACTTAAAGTGTACATATTTGCGACGTTTTAGCCAATGTACCCTCTGGCCTTCTTCAGGTGACATTGGAATTTTGGGGGTAGATTGTTCTAGTTCCATGTGCCATGCCTCTTCTGGATATTTCAGTTTCACTTATTTCCTTCTAGTAACTCAACTCTCCAAGTTTTTGTTCACCTTTGCTGTGGATAGGTATTGAACTCGCAACTCTTGGGTCAAGTCACTGGATTAATTCAACCAACGCTTTTATCCACTGGTTCAGTACGAAATTTCAATGTGTATCACCTGAAGACAGGAACGTACAACTACCGAAACGTGAATATGACAAAGATGAGAACAGACCGACCAATGTAAATGACCTAAAGTTTTTTTGTTTTTCTTTTTGTAAACGTAAATAAAATAGCGATTGTCATTGGAGATGCATGTATTAGTGTTTTGTCTCGGAGTGGGGTCTTATTTGGGTGAATAAGCAACACCCTCAAATTCCATCGTTAAGACAAACATTTCAATCGAAATTTGTCTTATTTTGGTTTTGTTGTGAATAAAATTCCTTGCCTTACATTTGCTATGAAATATAATCCTAGTTTTTGGAGCTTTCCGCCTAAGTTGAAATACTGTAGTTGCCTCCTGTTTCCATTGACAACAGGAATTACTACTGTGTCTGTCGGCGTCAAAGAATTTTACTATTAAATACTGTTTTTAGAAACCTTCTTTCCAATTCAACTATTGCAGCAGCTTCTCCGGCCATCATTCTCAATTTGTCAACAGCGTGTAACACAATTACGTTCTCATTTCCAGCGATGAAGATATAAACTTTAATACCACCTCTTGTCGTTCTCTAACTATTACTCGCGTTAATTTCACTTAGTTTTTATAAATCATTCTAATGGCCGTAGAATGATCTTTGAAGACATAACAAATATTTGTGGCGTGTTTAATTAGAATTCTGAGACCTTGTAATATTGTTTTTAAACTGAAAGATTTCCATGCTTTCAGTATAAGTAGATATTTACCCGGCTTTCCGAGCAAGGCTGTATGTGACACAAGGTCATTTTAAAGTGGGAGAGAGCCTAATGCATACTCTTGCATATGGGTCAAGGACAAAATTGTTATGCCCAGCCCTCGCGGCTAATATCACGCTGACATCAATATTACACCGACCCCTCCTTTTTAGTGCAACGAGGAAGGTGCTACCGCGGGGCTGGAATCCCCGGGGCCGAGCTCATTCTTCCACCTAAAATGAGAACGGGAGGGGGTGGGCGATAACTATGTCTCCGTAAAGCCTCATTGGCAATGGTTACTTGCAGTGAAAGCTATATTTTCCCGACCAAGGCTGGATATGACGGGTCATTTTAACGTGGGGAGCGCCTTACGCAACGTATGTATATGGACTGTATGCCATTACACAAAAGTAACTGCATGTCTTATCTTTCTCAACGTAGTGATAATTGATGGTCGTGAAATTGAATCGGAAATTTTAAAAGAAATTTCTTGTTTTTCTTTTGTTAAAACGTGAAGGAGGAATACCTTAAGGACCCAGTGCAGCGTTCATACAGTCTTGTTTATCAAAGAACAGGATTTCGTTATTGGTAAAGATAACGGAACGAAATTTTCTCTCCTGAATCTTGATATTATGAGGTTTTGCAAATTTTGCTGTGCTGATCTCCGATTAGCTGCTCGATCGTTTTTTTTTTTTTTTTTTTTGTTTTTTAAAGATTATCCTAATAAGATTTAGCGTTTTCTAAAATCCCAACTATATTCTCTTGAAGAGTTTGTAAATTGGTATGCAAATTTGAGTTTTTCTATTTTCCTTACTAGTTCAACTTTTAAGAGGATTTTCAGTTGCAAATTTTACTGAAGCTAATGTTTTTATTTTAACTAGTAAAATGAATGATTCAAGTAAATATTCTGCCCCCCTCCTAGAATGAGGCACCCTACAAACTGTATAATCCATGTTTGGCTTGTGACTTCTGGCGGCTCTGTAATAGTCTGTTAAATAGGAGTCTTTTATCTCTCCACTTCGCTCAATCTCATCTGATAAAGCAGAATGTTTTTTTTCTCGTAAATTCTTTCAATTTTACCCTTGACCCAGATGGAGTATTTTTGCCTGATTTTTTTTTTTTTTTTTTTTTTTTCCACTTAAAATGGAGTCTCTATTGAGTGATATGCATATATCTCTCTACATGGTTTCTGTTATCTCTAAACTGGACCGTCACAAAGCATGGAGACTTGATGGTATCTCTGCAATACTTCATAAGAAATGTGCTCCTGAACTTGATAAAATATAAAGAATCTGCAATTTTATTGGTCCTGACATGGCATCTTGGCTTCAGTCACTTTCCCATCGCCGTAACGCATCTTCCATGTGCCTCCTCTATAAATATTTTCATGGCAATTGTTCTAATGAAATTTTTTTCTATGGTACCTAGACTTTAATTTATGCCCAGTACTGGATTCTTTTAAAATTGAAATGGCGAGATGTAAGTTCTATGCTAACAGTTTCTTCTCACACTTCTCGCTTGTGGAACTATTTAACTCTTTTCTTGCTTTCTGGTCAACTTTGGATTTTAAATTTTGAAAATCACTGTCAAACGTCTGTCTTAATCCTCTTTTTATTGTTCTCTTTTAATGTTTCTTTTTCTCTCATATCCTCTCACTCTGTAACATGTGTCTCGGTGACTTTATTACCTTTCTTGAGCTGGAATGATAAATTGTCTTGTAGGTTTTTTTTTTTTCTAAACTGTTACGCAGTGGCTATTGTAAACAAAATCCTCTATACAATATTTACTATCTGGTCATGATCATGGCCCTCCACAGCATCTATTAAATTTCAGTGTGCCTCTAAAACTGGCTTTAAATTGTGCAAAAGTTGAAAATTAAATTTAATATTGACTTGCGGTTCAAAGTAGTGTTCCTTTTACCTGCAAGGAAAACATGTTTTTGAGTACTTTTTATTTTATGTCCTTGTATAAATATGCACTAGTGAAAAATGAGATTTACAGTTTCAGAATTTTTTTCTATCCATTTACTAATGTTTTCGACAAGGGATCCCATCATCAAATTACTTACCATTTTGCCAATGATATACCAGAATTTTAATGTGGAGAATGTGACTACACATTTGGGTAAGCTATTTTCTTGTTGGGTGCTAGTCATGTGTGTGCTGTTAACAAAACAAATTTATGAACATTGAGATAAACAGTTATACTGTATTTCTTACACAAATTGTCTTCATCTGGCTGAGCCGTATTAATCAAAGTTTGTCTTCATAATTTAATAATTATGAAGACTGAATCATTTAATTCTATGTTAACCCAAGATGTTGTTGAGCTGAATTTTGCTCTACAATAACATTAGCTATCAGCTCTCTAGATTCACTGCTGAACTTCATAATTAGGCCACAAACTTGTAGATGAGAAATACAATGTGACAACCTCCAATTCTTGATCGATTGATATACAACTATACATTCATTTGTGTAAGGAGCCAATACATTTGTTTAAATTGAAATAAGTTTGGCTCTCTTGTTTAGATCATAATTTCTAGGTAGCAACTTCGTCCTGTCTTCATTTGTGAGACTAAATATTCTGACATTCAGCTGAATTTTATCTTTTAAACTTTAGAAACTGAGCTAATTTTTTTAATATTTTGTATATTATTACATAGTATTAAGCTGACCTCATAATTATGCACCACACTGTATTTTTTTTTCCATCGACGTTAGAACATAAATATTTTGTTGTGCTACTGTCGTTTCTCCAAAAGATTTGCCAATGCTGTAAAATGGCTTCATCAAAACTCATGAAAAACATGTTATAGTTTTTCATCTTCTAATATGTTTATAATTGATACTTGCAACATTTATAAAATATATTATTAAAACTGTTTATTTCCCACTTTTAGTTTAGTCTTGGCCTGTGATCTAAATACTAAGATGGTTAAGATGACATGTGATGCTAAATATAGTTATACTTACTTGGCTCCATGGTATTATCCTGCCCCAGACAGAATCTTTCTCACGAGAAAGGTTCTTCTCCACTATAGAAGTGGCAAGGTAGCTAGAGAAATTTTTTTGTCCTAACTTTGATGCATGTGTGAAACCTTCACTTTAATCTTGACCCTGTGCCAGATTCCACTCGAGTGGACACACGGATAAATACTTGAAGTCTTATTTATTTGATATTATAGTTTTATGCAATATATATGCAGTTCATAAATATTTAATTAAAAACCTGATTTCTTCATCCTTTTATCTTTTTTTCTTTGCTTTTTCATAGTCTAATATTCAACCAATACAAGTCTCATGAGCCATTCAAAGTAGAGTAACTGAATGAAATGTGATATGAATGTAAGAAATGAGTGGTCCTTGAAGAGACAGTGTAGCATTTGGAGAATCACCCAGACTATCCCATAAAAATGTGGTTCTTGTGGGTGGCACAACTAAACAGAACTTCCTCCTTATAATTGGAATACATAAAGAATGTGGATAGTATGACTCTGGACGTGGTTTAATTGGTGAAATTAAAGAACAAAACTTCTTCGAACATTTCCCCATGGAAATAGCGATTACAGTAGCATTTGGTTAGTGCTGCAGTCACTTAGTGGCCATGAGTTCACTCCCTGCATCAGTTAGCAAAATCCTATTTTGATCCAGCAAAAAAAAAAAAAATGCTAATATTAGATCCTGAATATAGATACCTCAAGACCAGAGAGTAAGCAGTTGAATCGTTCTTTATAACCAAAATTTGAATAACACATCAAGTAAATTTATGATCACTTACAAAAATATATATATATTTTTTTTTTTTTTCCTTCTCTGATTTTATGTAATATCGGGAAGGCTGGTGTGTGCATTGGCTGGGACGTTATGATGAAAATGAATGTGATATATCCTTTGAGGACATGGGCCGTTTCCTCTCCTTTGTCGGTAATACTTGTTCTATGATGCTATCAAACGGATTGATGACTTATGTAAAACTTGATAGAAAACTGTATATAATTTAAGGTTACCTTTTTTTTTTTTTTTTTATAAGACACACAATGAATAATGAACTATTAATAGCTTGCATGACTAACATACCAATGAATCCCTCTTCATATTTACTAAGTTCAAAGCGGTAAACGGCTTGCAGAAAGTTTTTTTTTTTTTTTTTTTTTTTTTTTTTCATAAAAGAAGCTCTGATCCTGACAGATAAGAACCCAACAGTTGACCATAGAAGAAATAACTAAATTATTGTAATAAATACCAAAACCTAAGGACGCTACATCGACTTAAATATGACACCCACTGTCCAAGAAGTCCCTTCCAAAAAAACAAAGTACTTTGTGTCATGGGGTGGGGGAGTGGTCAAGAGATTTTCAGCACTCTCCTTGTGAGTGAGCGTGAAATTGTTCCTCGTTCACTAATTGAAATGTCTCGGCTAAAAATCATTCATACGAAATTAAGTGTCATACAGAAAATGCACTTTCCCCGTTCATCATTTTCATGACACTGAAACAAACTAGTGGCTGGAAATAATCGCCTGTAATCGGATGAACTCAACTATTTGAGTTGAGGATATTTTATTAAGCTGAACTACACTGACTTCATTAAGTTGTACAAAAGCTCTGAGCTTGGGTAATGAATTTTAAAGAAATTCTTTTGGGCTTTTATATTTTGACATCTGGTTATTTGCTTGTCCTTGGCATGCCACAATTTTCTTCTCTACTTAAGCCTTTTATTTTATTTCTTTTTTTTTTTTTTTTTTTTTTTTTTTTTAAATTTTTAGAAAAATTCACCCAGTGTATTTGGGCTGTAGTTGTTTCCTTTGGACAATTTATCAAATTCTCTAGTCTTCTGAGTGGTTACAGCTTTTATAAGCCATTATTAAATTTCTGAGACCGGATATCTACTGACACCACACACACACACACACACACACACACACACACACACAATGCATACGTATATATGCAAGTCCTTTATTAAAATACATTTTATGGGTTTGTTGTGGGATGTACACGGGGTGAAATATATCAGAAAGCGAAATTAAGATGAAAGTTATGCATGCATATAGCGTGCGTATCCCACAAAATATTGGTTATACAAACAATTTAAGAACAAATTGCATGGCAAGAAACTACTAAATACTATTGTTAAATATTCAACATTTAAAGAAATTTTTATATTAACAATAAAATATACATGTAATGACAATTACAAAGTTTGCCATTGTGATAATTAAGACAATGTCATAAGGAATGTTGATGCAGAAATGTGGTTAAGAAATGTTGGTACTTTTTGATTAAGAAAATTAAAATGATTTGGTTTCTGCAAGGAAAAAAATTGTACGTGTTCATTCATTTGTCTATTAGGCTAAGTTGGTAAAATATACAATTACTTCTTAGTGAAATTGTTTCACTTTTCAAGTCAACTGAAGATGTTAACACGCAGACAATGGGTGATGAAGGTTTGAGATTGAGATTTCACTGTGGTGTGTCAGTGAATTGTCACATGTGGAGTTTGGTAGCATCTCATTGAACTCTGGTGGCTGACTGTCTGAATTGTATCAGCTGTGGTTAATTTATAGATTTTTTTTTTTTTTTTACAAACAGAACCATCAGTGCTTAAAAAGAAAAAATCCTTTACACTCTTTTCGTGAACAAAGAACTTCAGATGAATTTTCTGTAATTTTAGCACAATTTCCTTTCCAAACACACGGCATGAAGTAGAATTTTATTAGAAATAAAACTGATAAATTTATTGATGCATATCAAAATGGGGTAAAGTTGCATTTAATTCAAGTTTACATTGTTGAATAACTATTTTCTAAAATTAACTAATAAAGTGGGTAAATGCAAAAATACGATACCTAATTTTTTAAATTTATTTTAAAAATTGACTTTTTTCTTGAAACTTGAATTTTTAGTCTTAATTATTCCAAGCTAATATTTTAAATTTAATAATTCTCAATAAGCAAAATATTTTATTTCAAACTGGAATTTTTTTTTCTCCTTACTAGTAAAATTGATAAATTCATTCATATTGACAAATTTGTCAATACAACATAATTCTGTTTAAACTTTCAAAATATACATTTCTGAAACAGACAAAAATAGCTAATGTATAGTTTGACTAATCAGAACTGAAATGATTTTTTTTTTTTTTTTTTTTTAAATACAGAGCAGGTGTTTTTGACAGTGTTTTGACAGCTAGATGTTTGGGTAACTAAAAAATGTGGCTATAACTAGAAAAGTTGTATAACGAATACAATGTAAATGCCTTTTTAAATATTTTTTAACTGCCTACGGTAATCTTAAAATTTAAACTATTTTAAGCCTAACATTTTATTGAATTTAAGATATTTTGGCTTTAAGGCTTACATCTTTGTAAGCAAGCCTTCACTTGTTGAAAAAAAATGTTAAAAAAATTACCAGTAAATTTTAAATTTACTATTCCTGTTATTTTCTGATGTGTCTGGACATCCGTATTTACAAAAATAGACATATTAAAAAAAATTTATTTTTAAAATACTAGTTTTTGAATTGTAGTGAGCATTTCCATTTGATTAGTAACTGTAAATAGTTTTAAATTTAATGACTTTACTGCTGCAAGTGCATATAAAATTTGAAGATTAAGACCAGCAATTATGTGCAAAAGCTTACATAGTTAACAGCCTTTTTACTGATTTTTCTTGAATCAATTATTGCGCAAACCAAAACAAGTTTTTAGACACTATTAAAAGTGAAGCTTTTAATGAATTTTTTAAAAATTTAAGTTAATTAAAAAAGCAAGGACAAAATTTTTTTTTTTTTTTTTTTTTTTTTTTATAGTAATGAATTCTTGTTTAAATAATGAAACAATTGTCATCGCTATTTTGTAAATCATGCTTAAATAATATTGCTTTGAAAAATTATTTAAATCCTTTCTAACACTATTTTTGTATATAATCATGCTTTTTAAAACCTCGAATTTAATAACCCAAAACTTGGGTTATTTTTAACATTTTGCACATTCACTTTAAAGTTTTTACATTATGTGCACAATAATCAAGACAAGTGAATCTTCCACGCATGATTATTTGAGGCAAATGTGTATAAACAACACCAGAAATGGCTGCCAGGCTGTAACCATGACACAAATAAGGCTGAACTTATATTGTCAATAAGTAAAGGGTAGATTTTCACAAACTTGATTTACACCAAAATGGAAATTTTCATTACAATTGGTTTCTGGGGCTTGATCTGCAAATTTACCAAAAAAAATTTCTTAGCAGAATAGTGTCCACATAATTTTGTTCATAAAATCAATGAAAACTCTTCTAATTAATCTTAGTTTTATTATATTTTACAATTAAAGATAGATATTCTCAAACTGGGGACCCTGTTTGACTGAAGAAAAAAAATGATTTAAGGACTTGTCCTTATAAAAAAACATTTGTAAACATTACAAAAGAATTTCTTGCAATTTCTTAAAGGTTTAAAAAAAAAATATTAAGACTTAATGTTTCACAAATAATTTAATTTCTGAATAATCTGCGAGTTTCATTAAAATCTGACACTTACGATTTTTGACAGGTTGTCCTGCATATGGGAAGCTCCCTAGTATTTTTGGTTGTGATGTAATTTTTGTGTTGATTGACTTTGGTCTGAAGACTGTTTGATATTTGATTATTTCCTGATTGTTCATACACTTGACTGGTATGTTGCTGGCAAGTTTTCAATTGTATAAAAGCCCACCTGGTCAAAGAATAGTCATTTATTAGTGTAGCTCCAAGGTGCAGAAAAACCATGTTATGGTCAAAGTTGCATTGGGCTGTTTTCTTCATTGCACACTTCACAGATTGTATGCACTGCTCTGCCATCCCCTTTGATTGTGAGGATCTTGAGGACGATATGTAGTATTCAAACTTCCACTCTGTCACAAACACTTAAAACATGCTGAAGCTTTATTATTGCTGATAACTCTTTCAGGAACACATTGTTCTACTTAGACTGGGAGAGTTCTCCAGTTATGTACAAATGGGAATTTGGAGTATTAGTCAACAATTTGTAGGTAGTTCTGGTCACAAAAGTGGAAGAGATCATTAGCCACAATTTACCATCATCTTACTGCGATCTCGTGCTGCATTCAGCAAGCTGTTCGTTTTTTTTTTTTTTTTTTTTTTAATTCTCTTGGCAAGTGCAATGTTGAACATGGCTTTTTGCTCTCAATCTACATTTCTCTCTCTCTCTCTTGATGAGCATAGTGTATCTTTTGTATAATTTCTAGCTTGTGATCAATCTGGGAATTATTATTCAATCACCCTTGAGAATTCCATTTTCAATTACAAGTTCATTATGATTGAACTAGTAGGGCTGCAAATCTTGGCTAACCTCTCGTCTTGAGTTGGGCCATCCTTGAAGGATCATATCTCTCAATTTACAAAATATTGGGTCGGTGCTTGTCACCTGGCATATCTGTGTCAATTTTTCTGTTGAGAATTGCACAAAATCGACCTCCCTTTTTTTTTTTTTTTTTTTTTTTTTTTTATATACAGGCCTGTGACTTGGCTCTCAGTTTTGGAGCCATGATAGTCCATTTGTGAGTGTCATGTCCTTCCCTGGTTGATATGTGATGACCATGTATTCGTGCAGGCAAAACAGCATACATTTAAAGCTGGGAGATACTGGTGTGAGTTTTTTTTTTTTTTTAATCTCCAGGGGCTTGTGATCACTCTCAATTATAAATGGGAGGCTATATATGCACATTCAGAATTTTTTGCAAATGAAACCTACTGCTAATAGCTCCTGTTCTATGTTGGCATACTGCTGCTCTGTTTCCATGAGGGATTTAGATGCAAACGCTATGGGTTTGCCTTCTTGTATGAGTGCAGCTCCAAGACCATTGCTCGATGCATCAGCCTGTATTTCTGATGTTTTTAGTGGATCAAAGTAAGCAACATTTCTGTGGATTATATCCTTTATTTGCTGCAGGAATTCTTGGTGGCTACTTGTTCATTTGTACTCGGTCTTTCTTTAGCATTTCTCTGAATTTTTAATTTTTTTTATTTTTTTGTTTTTAAGTTATTGAAATTGGGAAAAAGTGCTTGTCTCTATATGATCAAGTAGCATAATTCATATTGAACTTGTATCATGTGGGATCTCTTTCTCTCTCTTTCTCTTTCTTTCTCTCTTTCTCTTTCTTTCTCTCTTTCTCTTTCTTTCTCTCTTTCTCTTTCTTTCTTTCTCTCTTTCTCTTTCTTTCTTTCTCTCTTTCTCTTTCTTTTATTCTTTCTCTCTTTCTCTTATTCTTTCTCTCTTTCTCTTTCTTTTCTCTTTCTCTTTCTCTTTCTCTTTCTCTCTTTTTCTCTTTCTTTTCTCTCTTTTTCTCTTTCTCTTTCTCTCTTTCTCTCTTTCTTTTTCTCTCTTTTCTCTTTCTTTCTCTCTTTCTCTTTTCTCTTTCTCTCTTTTTCTCTTTCTCTCTTTTCTCTTTTCTCTCTCTTTTCTCTTTTTCTCTTTCTCTCTTTCTTTTTCTCTTTTTCTCTTTTCTCTTTCTCTCTCTTTTCTCTTTCTCTTTTCTCTCTTTTCTCTTTTCTCTTTCTTTCTCTCTTTCTCTTTCTCTCTTTCTCTCTTTCTCTCTTTTTTCTCTTTCTTTTCTCTTTTCTCTTTTTTTCTTTTCTCTCTTTCTCTTTCTCTCTTTCTCTCTTTTTCTCTTTTTCTCTTTTTCTCTTTCTCTCTTTTTCTCTTTCTCTCTTTTTCTCTTTCTCTCTTTTTCTCTTTCTCTCTTTTTCTCTTTCTCTCTTTTTCTCTTTCTCTCTTTTTCTCTTTCTCTCTTTTTCTCTTTCTCTCTTTCTCTTTTCTCTTTCTCTCTTTCTTTTTCTCTTTCTCTCTTTTCTCTTTCTTTTCTCTTTTTTCTTTCTTTCTCTCTTTTTCTTTTTTCTCTCTTTTCTCTTTTTCTCTCTTTTTCTCTTTCTCTCTTTTCTCTTTCTCTCTCTTTTTTTCTCTCTTTCTCTTTTTCTCTTTCTTTTCTCTCTTTTCTCTCTTTCTCTTTTTTTCTCTCTTTCTCTTTTCTCTCTTTCTCTTTTCTTTCTCTTTCTCTTTTTCTCTCTTTCTCTTTTCTCTCTTTCTTTTCTCTTTTCTCTCTTTCTCTTTTCTCTCTTTTCTTTCTCTCTCTTTCTCTTTCTCTCTCTTTTTCTTTCTTTTCTCTTTCTCTTTTTCTTTTCTCTCTTTCTCTCTTTCTCTTTCTCTTTCTCTCTTTCTTTTCTCTCTTTCTCTCTTTCTCTCTTTCTCTCTCTTTTCTCTTTTCTCTCTTTCTTTCTCTCTTTCTCTTTCTCTCTTTCTCTTTTTCTCTTTCTTTCTCTTTTTTCTCTTTTCTCTCTTTTCTCTTTCTTTTTCTTTCTCTCTTTCTTTTCTGTGTATTCTATATCTTTGTCTATTTCTTTATATTTCTCTGTCTTTCTCTCTTTCTTTGTCTATATATTTCTCTCTATATCTTTCTTTGTCTTTCTTTTCTCTGTTTGTTTATCTCTATATATATATATTTTCTGTCTGTCTATATATATATATGTGTGTTTCTCTATCTATATATATGTGTCTTTCTATCTATGTGTCTATATATCTGTTTCTATATATGTGTGTTTCTATATGTGTGTCTATGTGTGTGTATATATGTGTGTGTGTGTATATATATGTGTGTGTATATATATATATGTGTGTGTATATATATGTATATATATATATATGTGTGTATATATATGTATATATATATATATATGTGTGTATATATATATATCTGTCTATATATATATTTGTGTGTGTATATTTGTATATATATATCTTTCTTTCTTTCTCTCTTTATATCTATATATTTCTTTCTCTATATATTTATATATATATATTTCTCTCTTTTATTTTTATATATATATCTTTTTTCTCTCTATATATTTATATATACATATGTGTAATCATTAACAACCCTGAACTTTTAAAAAAAAAAAAACACTTTTTTCCTTGGGTAAAGAAAAAAAACTTTTAAATTCTGTTAGAAACTATTCCTCTTAAGCTGTTTGAACAGAACTCTTAAGCAATTTACTATTTTGCCTGGTACACTGTTTTTGTTTCTTTTTTTATATACAAGTCCTTTTTCTTTCTTTTTAGTGTCGGCCACCTATCACCACTTGTCAACCACATCATTAAAACCCCTCCCTCATCAAAATTTTGCTGAAACAGAGATAAGGAATGTACTGGTCATTATGCTTCTTGCACATTGTTCAGAGGGCCGACTAATCAACCATTCGTAGTCGATTGTTTGGGGCAAGGGGTTTGGAACATATGTTTTTGACTAAAAAAAAAAAAAAAAACCTTCCATTGTTTGCACTTTACAAAAGTCACTGGCTGAAGAGTTAAGATTCATTATTTTTAAGGATTTCGCTTTGTGTGGATCTTTTTGAGACAAAATCTAATTGGACAGGGAATCTATTTTAAGATTTTGAAGTTTGTCACACACACACACACTGTTTAGTTTCCCTTACCTTTTGGAAAAGTCGCTTCTTTTACTTTTTTTTTTTTTTTTTTTTCCACAGATGTATCATGGGACAGCTGAAATATAGATGACCAAAAATGTTGATAACATAATTATATTTTAATGACAAAACTATTTTTTTACTTGCATTATTTACAATATTCGGACTGTTATCCTCACGTTCCAGCCATTATTGCTACAGCCTTCTTCAGGTGATTGGAATTTTGAACTGAACACTTTATTTCATCCACCAGGGTAGATTGTTCTAGTTCCACATGCTATGCCTCTTCTGGATGCCTGTTATTTCCTTTTAACTCTATGCCAATGAAGATGAGGATAAGTCCGAATAATGTAAATAATGCAAGAGATAGTTTCTTTTCTTTTTCTTTTTTTTTTTTTTTTTTTTTTTTTTTTTTTCATTAAAGCAAGTTTCACCTTTTACAAGGCCTAGGAGACCACTCAAGATAGGGGCCATTTGCGTGTGTGTAGGGAATGTAGCAGTAGAGCAGAGAGTCTTGCCACACCCGGTCTATATGAGAGAGGTTGAAGGGTGGAGAATAGTTTCACTCACAGGGGCTCGAAGGCACATTTTTAAGGCTGGAGAGTGCAGTTTGGACAGCCCCTGCCCAAATATGACAGGAGCATTCCATTTTTGGCCTGATCTGGCTTTTGTAAAGGTAGAGGATAACAGGAGCTAGATACTTACTAGACTGCTATGTAGAGCCAGCCATTTTACCTGCAATTGATTGTATGTAAGACTTCCACTTGAAGTTGGGTATGAGTTTGAGGCCCGACAATCTTTCAAGGCAAGGTGCTTCCCCAAGAGAACCTTTGTTCTTAAAGATTGATGGTATTTTGGGGTCAGATCAATAGTGATGGAATGTAACTAGCTTGGTTTTCAAGGCATTGAATGTAACCAACCAGTTTTTACCCCATTGGCCACTTGTGCAAGATCGGAAGAGATTGGTCGCCAATCTCTGATCATCAGCATGTTGAGGTGTGCCTATATATATAGTCATATCATCAGCATAGATGTTTACAAGTGATCTGAGTATGTTCTTAAGCGGATTTCTTATGTAGATCAAAAAGAGGGTTGATGACCCCTGGGAATTGGCCATTGATAACTACCTTCAGAGACGTACCTGTTAGGAAGGATTTGATGATTGAGAAGACCCTTCCAGTGATACCATAGCTGGAGAGCTTGTGTAGTAAGTCTTCCTGTCACACCTTGTTGAAGGCTTTTTTGATATATCTAGCGCTATGGTCCTTGAGGTGTATTTGTTGTCAAGAGCTTCACTGATTCTTTGAGTGATTGTAATTAGGACATCAGGAGTGGATCTGGCCAGCTGGAACACATACTGCACATTGCTGAAGAGTTCTTTTCTAGATGCTCAATGATCCTCTTGCTGATTATAGCCTCAAAAACTTTCATACTGAGGAGACTGATGGGTCTGTACTGGGAGCAGTAAGACCACATGCCTGCATTCTTGAAAACTGGGCATATGCTTGACACTTTCCACAGGTTTGGAAAGAATTTATCGAAGCAACAGTTGAATAATTTTGCTTAGATTGGGGATAGTTCTGGGTTGATAGTGACAATCACCAGAATTTTGTCTGGATTTTTTTTTTTTTTTTTTTTTTAAGCATTACGCCCCAAGCAAGGCATGAAACCACTAGGATGCAGGGGGTTGCAGAAGATTTGGAGCGAGACCAGATAGGAGAGATAGAAGAAAGGATGAGGAGAAGGATAGTGGGTAGATCAAGGTAACTGGAGGTGTTGATTGACATTACATTTGAATAGTTGGAGATTATAGCTCTCAGGGAAACAGTAATTGGGAAGGGTGTTCCACAGGCAAGAGGTGCGAGGTATGAAGTTATTGGAGTAGAAGAGATGGCTACATTTAAGTTTCTACAGTGTAAGGGTGGGATCGGGATGCCAGCCTCATTGGGCACTTGAATTCATGGAGTCTGAGAACCAGTGAAAGTAGCTCATCAGAGCAATTACCATGAAAGTATTTGTAGAAAAGACGGAGAAAGGCGACGGTACATCTGTGAGAGAGTGACTGTAGACGAGACGCCAGATCAGGGCCAATTATATTACATATCCGTCTCTGGATCTTGTCAAGAACTCAGAGGTAAACAGAAGGTGCCCCAGACCATATATGGCAATAATACTCCATGGAAGGGCAAATGGTTGATTTGTATATTTGAAGTATCGATTCCAGGGAGAAAAATTTCCTTGTGGCTTTCTTATGGTCAAGACCTTTTGATAAGTCTAGAGGCCTTGTGTGCTGCGATGGTAATATTACCAAGATTGTCTCAAACTCAATGTTAAATGACAAAGACCATCTCGTGTCTCATTGATTACAAAGATTGAGTTGAAGCAGTTCACCCCATCTGTTGAGGAAGATATTACCTCAAGGCCATTAATAATTGTGGGCACAGCCATTTTAGCTCTGTTCATGATCTGGCTTGTGATCTTCCAGAATTCACAGGATCCAATTCGTTTTTCAACCTTGATGCATAGCTACACTTGGCATTTTCTAGGACTTTTTTGCAGCTATTGCGGGCAGTTCTGAATATAGTGAATTCCAAGCTACTTTGCCCCTTGATAGATATTGATGTGACTTCAGTGAGTTATGGCTGCAACACTTTCAGGGATGAACCAGGGTTGTCTATCTGGTTTTGCTGGAATTTCTGTTGGGGTCTAAAATTCTCCATTCCAGAAAGGATCCAATTAGTGATAAAGGCAGTAGTTTTGAAGGCAGCATGCTTGAAGGTTAACATTAAAAACATGACTGGCAATAATATTGTCACTTTTATATTCAATCATACTCTCTACTTTGTCTTATCTTTCTCACTCCAAGCAAGTCAAATTACCCTGAAAGATTTAAAAAAAAACAAAAAAAAAAAACTATGCTACCAGACATGCAAGGAAAGTGACCCAAACAAACTAAATAGTTTGTAACATTAGTGACTTCCTTCTTCAGTTAACAGACCAAAGTTTCATTTCATAAACTTTGTTTAAACCTTTTTTTTTTTTCTTTCCACTTTCATTTAAGCAATGGTAACTTCCGTTCTGATAAGTGCTTAAATGATTGGTTCCTCCTCTTTAAGCACTCTGAGACCGGTGAAGAGTAATTTGGGTCATTTTGGGGGTTGGGTCTCTTTAAAAAATAAGTCAGACAAGTTTCTGCCACATGTAAACATGTTAAGCAAATCTGTCACGATGTTGCTTCCTAAATAGTTTAAATTTTTTTTTAATTTAAATAAAGATTAGATTTTTTTTTGATTTTTTTTTTTTTTTTTTTTTTTTTTTTTTTTTTTTAGCATTTTAAACTCGAATTCTGGTTGCTTATGGGAACTGAAATTTTTCATTTTTTGCACAAGAACTACTCTATAATTCTTTGTCTAAATAAGAAACCTTATGATGAGAATTAAATCAATGTGACCAAAATACAACCACCTATGTATAGATATTGACAATTTACTTATGTGGACTGAACAGTCATTGATACGTACACACTTAAAAGCCTAAACACTTCTCAACTTGCATATACAACTGATTTTACTTGATTTGAATACTTGTCTTGCAAATACAACCCCCCGCATAAATAGGGACACACATGGCTGTTATATCCACGGAGCTGGGGGACTCTTCACTTCCTTATTGAAAATGAAAACAGAAAATAGATTTTGTCCTCTTAGTCTCTATCTAGGAAAATGTGAGCTATCCACCCCCACCACAGACAAAATATAATACCTACAGTTTAAAACTACATTTTAAAACACTATTTACATTATGAGGACTATTGTCCTCATCTTTGTTGCCATGTTTATCACAACGTTTCGCCCGTTGTATGCTCCGGCGGTTGGAATGTCGAACTGAACCTTTTCTTTCACTCAATGGGGTAAATTATTCTAGTTCCATGTGCCATGTCCAATGGATGTCAGTTATCTCTTGTTAATTCCCCTCTAAAAGTTCTCCACCTGCTTAACCAGGTATTGAACTCTCACTCTTTGGGTCCCTGTCACTGGATCTCCCTGATGACTTTCGTTAGTTAAATCCAGTGACAGTATTGTCTGTTTCTGAGATGAGGTGTTATGTATACTATTTACCTTATTTGTCCAAATCTTTGACAAATTCAACCTCTTGACTTCCCCAACAAAATTTCTCTTCAAATGCACTAAACAAGCAAGACCACATGAATGAAAACAAGGAATGATCAGGTCAAATGGATCTAACATATGTCATGTGGTCAAGTTCAGATGTCAAATATTACAGGAGCAACAATTTTCTTGTTTAGGTATTTTTTTTTTTTTCCTCTCACTCTGGCAGTGAAAATCAGGCAATAATTCCTGAATATTCACTTTTTCACATATGTACTTAAGCCTGCTACTTTTGTAAATGAGATTAGCCTAAAAAATCTTATTTTTCATGTACCCCAATTCATCATATAGATTTCTTTACCCACAATCCATCTTTGGAGGGGATGAGTACTAAAAGATTTCTTTCCAAAGTTTAAAAAATTGTGATTCTAACAATTGAAGTTTTGATTAGTCATAAAACTTTTTTTTTCTCTTTTTTTGTAAAGTGAAAATGTCGGATGATTTTGTTTAGCTAAAGATCTGCAGTAAGAATTCTGTTTAACTTACCTTTTTACAGTATAGTGTCATTTTGGGAATTCATTATTGAACCTGCTTTAGAAATTAAGCAAGAATTATACTAATCTTTTTATTAGCAAGAACCCAACATTGTTTTATTATTACTTTTTATTTTATTTACATTATTACTTAGGCTTCATTTTGTACAAATCGGTTGATGATAATTATCATCAGTCTCTCGATGTCTTCAATCGTGGGGAGGAACCCAAGAGTAAAAGAATCACTTTGATTTGTTTTCATGATCCTTTCAGGTAGCTTGATAGCACCCATCATCTTCTCCAAACTCTTGTCTAACAACTGAAGACCCTGGAATATGGTATTGACCCGTACACTAGGCCCTCAGATTTTTAATTCAGTTGTCCTTCTCAAAGACAGTTCACCACCAAAGGCTAGAGGACACGGTCTGTTCTGATATTTACCCATAGAGTGGGGAGAAGAGTTGTATTCACATACTTCTCAAAGGTATTATCACATAAGTGAATGGAATGAACTTTACTGGAATTTGAACTCTGCTCTCCAATTCTTCAATCTGAGTCCTTGTTTGTTACATACAGTATAATTAGAAATTGCTTGGCTGCTTTTCAAATGTAAGTCTCTCCTTTGTAATCAAATGCTATCAATTTAGAAAAGTTAACAAAATTTGACAAGCAGATGTCTCTCTTGTGGTCGTAATCTATACAAAGGCTAAATGTTTAGTCTAACCAATAAATGGGTAAATCCCTAAGTTAGGCCAGTGCTTTACCTAAAACAGGACACTGCATACTCTGTCATATATATATATATATATATATACATACACACACACACACACACACACACACACACACACACAGTTTGGCATTCACCTGTACAGTATTAACAGCTTTTAAAATTTTAATCTATATTTGGATCTATGCTTATATATATATATATATATATATATATATATCATCTTCTCCCAAATGATTCAAGCTATACCAGGTGGCCTGAATGTCAATAAGGAATGTTTTTTCTAAGAAAAGTTGATCCGTGATGACACTATGTACAACCTCACTTGCAAAACAAACTTTGCATCAGAAGCCAGGTGCATGTCGACCTGTAAGATGACTTCACCAACAGCTACAATCTTTGCCAATGCCTCTATTCTCATAGTCAACATATGAGTTTTTTTTCCTCAGCAGTGCATAGGATATGTAGAATAACTGAACTGGTAGATATATAAGCACTCCACAAGGGATGGGAGGCGATGAGGGGAAGAAAATCTCTTGCATCCTCACAAGATTCTCCATTTGGTGAAGAATTTCACCATCAAAGCCACACACACACGCACACACACACTTGTCAATTTTAACTGATAATCAGGAGTTGAATAAACAATTTGATATATCAGATACTTGGTCTCATTTTTATCAGGTATTACAATTAAGATTTTAAATAGCTCAAATCTATATTTCCTAACTAGCACAAGTATTGAACTGATGGCCTTCAGTTAATGTAAACTTGGGCTTTAATAAGTTCCACCCACAGTTGAAATGGGGTCTGCCCACTGTGTTCAATAGAAACTTATGGTTTTTCTACTGGCGATTCATATAATCTATTTGCCTTTAACTGGGATTTATATTTTAACCCAAATCCCAGGGTTTACCTCTACTTCTGGAGGGTGGGGGAAGTTTATTTCTTGGCACCTGAAGTCTCCAAAAAAGTAATTGCTGAGTGGGTTTGGGAATTTCTCCCACAGTACTACTGAGAAACCACCTTAAACTGACTTTGTGTCTCATCTGTTGCATGGGTGGGCACCGGTAAATATTTATAAAATCTATTTGCCTTTGTCTGAGATTTATATTTTAAACCAAGGGGAGTTATCCCTCCCCTCCCCTCCAAGCCTTTAATGCTTCCTCAGGAGAGGGCTGGGTTTATTACTGGTACATAAGGCATCACCAAAAATGGAAGTGCAGAAATGGCTAGAGAACTTTTGCATAGTATGGCCATTAAACCTTCTTCAAATCTCAACTTTGTATCACATTCGGTTGCAACCTAGGCTGGTAGATGGCTATAAATGTTTGCCCAGTGAAATTATATCGGATCAAATCAACATTGGTAGCAGAAGTGTAGTTCAATTGCAACAAAAAAAATGACATTGCTAAAAAATATGCCAACATTACATAAAACATAAGTGTTTTTTTTTTGTTTTTTTTTTTTTTTTTAAAACACCCCTTGAGGCTATGGTCAAGACATTAGGAAGACTAGTGATGATTTTATAAGGGTGTGAAGTCAGTTGAACACACTGGTTTGCTTAAGTATATCAATGACTAACAATTCATTGAAACTGCTTTGTGATTCTTTTCACCCATTCATGGATGCAATGTCCCTCAACAGCAATGGCTTATTCTGGATGCTTCTAACAAATGGTATGGGTAAACATTGGTGGCCACTCTAACAATCCTAGGACATGAAGTGGTTTAGACCTACACAAGGACCAGTGCTTCATACAGTTATCAAGATGGTATGGGTTAATCTCTTGGCCACTTCTGGATTCTGTCTCCAGAATCCTTGAATGTCTGTATCCATTTAATTATCAGGCTGTTAGGGGATTTACTGTATCAAGTGGTTTTTTCTGTTTAGTCTCTTACCAGTAACTCGACCATTGTATTTTTTAAAAAATCTGTTCATCCCAAGGCAATAATGCCACTAAGATGCAATGTGCTGCTGGGAGTAAAAGAGAATGAAAAGTTTAGAAGGAACCAGAAACCCAATCCTAAACTGGAAACAAAGGATACCTCTATACATTCAACTTTAGAATTTCTTTATCTTGCAAGAAACTCTCTTTATTTTTATTTACACGCACATGAAAGTTTTTTTGTGATGTTTTGTACTTTACGACTTCATTAGACTCTAAATACTTTAGATGTATTTTTATATCAAGAACAATATTGGGGTGGAAAGTGTCACAAGAAAACTTTCCACCTTCATACATCCTCAATAATCTTGAGATAAAATCTCACACACCTATTTCAGACAGATTTATTTTTATTTTCATCCCTGTTTCAAATTATGCAGGCTTCATTAAATACCAACAAAAATCTATTTTTTTTTTTTTTTTTTTTTTTTAATGTAAAAAAACAGACTTGAATTTAATATTTTTGCTCTTAACTCTTCAGCACTTTTGCAAACTTCAGCTTGCAAAAGTAGCTGTGACTGT
The DNA here is from genome assembly GCA_903632075.3 of Acanthosepion pharaonis. Classification (NCBI taxonomy): domain Eukaryota; kingdom Metazoa; phylum Mollusca; class Cephalopoda; order Sepiida; family Sepiidae; genus Acanthosepion; species Acanthosepion pharaonis. The sequence goes on from CAHIKZ030002212.1 coordinate 1,003,535, forward strand.
AGGGTGAAATTATAACTGTATAGTATATTTTATATTGTATATGGTAGAAGCAACTACATGTGTATGTGTAGTTCCTTCCTTTGCTGCTTGAAGATTTCAAAAGTGCATGAAAATAACAGTAGCTGAGGGGTGGGGACTTGAAACAATTACTTCATTTTTAATATTTTTTGTTTTTGTTTCATTTTTTTCAGAAATTGGAAATAATTTTTCTTTTTTTTTTTCTTTGTCCAGGTGTCAAAACGATTATTACAGAACAAATTGAAATTCTTGATGTAAATGATGAGCGCCCTTACTTCATCAACCAACCAAAACCGTTGAAGGCTGTGGTCACCAAAAACATGTACAACCAAGTGGTTTTTACTTACCGAGCAGCTGATAAAGATAAAAATCACAAAATAAAATATCGGATGCTTTATGATAGTAAGTAGAAACTTTTTGTCGTAATCCAGTCTTTTGTTTTTCTCCTCTCCACCATAATGTATTCGTACATTCCCCCCCTCTACTGTTGGCATGGCAAGAGAATACTCCCCCCAACTCACTTGGTCAGTCTCTGTCATATATGCACATATGACCCACTGCATATGGGTTGCCAAGTATAATATTTATTTTTTGTAAATTTGCTAGTGCAAGGGATATAAATAATTTTCTTATACAGGTGGCAGTGTCTTTGATGCAAAGACCAAAAAGGGATTTCAAATCTGTTTGGAAACACACCTGTGTGGAACATATGCATGTGAAATAGTCTTAATGGTGAAGGAAATTTCCCCATGTCATAAAAATTATGGTGTGATAAAGTTCTTTCACTAAATATCAGATTTTTTTTTTTTTTTTTTTGTATGTTCATAAAAAAAAAAAAAAAAAATCTGTTTGGACCTTCCCACATTCCTTGGTCCATTTCAAAATCCCTTATGTCTTTGTGGCCTTGCTTGGGGTGAAATAGTTAAAAAAAAAAAAAAAAAAAAAAAAAAAAAAACTCTGGGAATCTCTTGCATTACAATTGGTGATGTTCTCAACATTGTGCTGTAAGTGAAAATTCATTACATTCACTTACATGCTAATACCCTTGGGAAAGGTATAAATCCTCTTCTCCCCCCCCCCCAAGCTATGGGGAAATAGCAGGGCAGACTGGGTTTTATAGATTTGGATGGCAACAGGTCTACTGTAAAAAGAAATGGAAACCTACTGCAGGAAAAAATCCTGCCTCGTCAGTCATGTGACGATTGCTAAAGCGTGTATCATGCATGGCACATAAACTGACTGTTGTAAATGCTCTCCAACCCTTTGTTTTGACAATGCCTCCAGTTATATTTGGATGCTGTATAGTCTGCCATTGCTATGTTCAGTGTTTTGGTTGTGATAAGCATCTGTACAACTGATTATTTTGAATGTACAGGAATAATTGCATGACTCATCAACGTCAGACCATTACATCCAACATGGGCAACAGTTCTGTGAAATGCCAATGCAGTTTCTTAGACTGTGGGCTTTTAAGAAACTGCATTTCTCTCTCACTGGACCTTATTGCAGCATGATGCACTTGTTTGTTCAGCCAAATCCATCTTGCAGGATTAGCCCTTGCTGATGATACCACTGAACCTGGACAGTGGTCAAAGACCTAAAATCTGGAAATCTATACAGGGATATGGTACATCACAGGATAGCCAAACAGGTCGAAAATTTCCTAAGAATATTTTCTACTCTTAAGAGGCACAGTCAACATTGATCATCAGGTTGGTGGTAGTTGTGTGTGTGTGTGTGTGTGTGTATACACACATTCATTCTTGTGACCTACTGGGTGTTGATTTCAATGTCCACTTTTATATTTACATACACTCTATCCCTGATATTGAGACAAAAGAGGAAAAGCTATTCTTAGCTGCCATGTTTCATCCTCGGAGTGGGGGTACTTTATCAAGATAAAATTCGTCAGAAGATGAAATGTGTTGGCTAAGAATAGTTTTTCCCTCTTGTCATTTTATTTATTTTGTTCCTTTAGATATTATTTTCAGATTGTGTGTGTGTGTGTATATATATATATATATATATATATATATGATTTGAGATAATCCTAATTCATTGAGTCTAGAAGAAAAATCAACAGAATGCAGAAAGTACTGGATGGCTGTTTCGTCCTATATTTGGGACTCGGCAGCAGTGCGCATCCACTACCGAGAATTGAAACCGAGACCATTACATCACGAGACAAACGTCATACCAACACACCTCGGTGACAAACAGGTAACAAATTAGACTTGATATAGCACTACTCAATCACATATTTCATGGTGGAACTTATCTGAGTTTCCTTACCCATAGGACTGTATCTCATGAACCACGGCTAATATATATATATATATATATATATATATATATATATATATATATATATATATATATAGAGACACAAAAAGTAAACATTTTGGGGAAATTGTTACTGCTGTCAGGGAATTAAATGAGAAAAGGAAAAGATAGCTTCATGTTTATTTGAGGGGGGGGAATTATTTTAACAAGAGGAAGTGTGCAAAGTTTATTACTTTCCTTGTTTCCTCTTTTTTTTTTTTTTTTTTTTTTTTTTTTTTTTCTCCAATCTTTTCCCAAAAAATAAGCACACTTGCATCAAAATCATCTGCAGAAGATTAATTTTATTTTAAAGACAACTTTTTTAAGTAAATTTTTCTTGAAAAATTTAAATGCAATGCCAATCATCATCTTAATTCCAGTTCTTTTATTGTTCTATGTTCTTAATGGCTTTTTTTTTTTTTTTTTTTCTCCTCAATTCAGTAGTCCCCTACATCTTAGCAGCTTTATTGCCTTGTTTGGGGTGAAATGATTAAAAAAAAATATATCACAAAAAACTTAAAAAACTTACAATCAAATGAAAATCCTGATAGATGAAAAAGAGGCAGGGAGTATTGCGGGTGCATTTCTTTCAAATATGAAGTTTCCGCTATAATAACTGTTTGAACTAATAAAAATCTCGGATTAAAAATATATACATTAATTCTTTAGAAATGAGTTTGTCACATGACTATAACAGGACCACGAAACTTATGTAGTTCAAACTTTCTCTTTTGAGGTGTGACACACAAGTATTTTTGCTCTGTCCCAATAACCTAGCTGGCATTGTGTACCAATAATTACTGTGTCTGCCTTTTTTTTTTTTTTTTTTTTTTTTTTTTTTTTTTTTTGTCACCTGGTAGGTTTTCTGTTGGTTGTACCTACACTTTGTATTCATTCTATCTCCCTTACATACTTTCTCTCACTCACTCACACTCACACCCTTAGATTGACCAAGATGCCTTTTCCAAAGAAATTGTGAATGGTTACTTGTTCATAAATTTTAGTAAATAAGTCAGGCTAAGAATTTTTCTCTTCTCAAACACCCCTGTGCATGATCCATTTTCATTGAAAACTGAATACATTTGTCTTTATGCAAACATATCTTTTTCTTTTCCTTTTAGATTTTCCCACCCCCTCCTCGCTTGAGAAAAATATAAGGATGTTATTTAATTTTGTAATTATTTTGGTGGTTTTTATTTTTTGCATTTTTTCTTCCTTTGCCTCCCACTTGAACGCTAATTTTGTTATTGTTTAATTGACGTGCGTAATTTCATTCCAATTCCATTTGTAGATAGTAAAGCATTTGAAATAAATGAAGATACAGGTGAAATCAAATTGAAATGGGAAGAATACCTTCAGCAAAATAAATCTTACAGAATTGGTGTCTATGCTGAAGATATTATGATGCCTGGACAGCGGTCAAAGACTGAAGACCTGGACATCTATACAGGAGAGTTGCCACCCCAATTTTATAAACCTTCCTACTATGGAGAAGTGCAGGAGAATAACCAACCTGACCAAATGTAAGTAAAAAATTCCACTTACCATTATCCCGGTATGCTTTCCAATGGCATATTATTCATAAATGAATCCAAGAGCTACTAAATTTCTTGGAAATGTCATTTTAAAAGACAGCTGATCACTTATTCTACATCCAAAATATAGTATTTGAGAAAGGTGTATTCATTATAGTAAATTAAATTGGAGACTATGGCACTTCCTGCTATTAGTTTGATAATTCTTCAAAGTACTATTTTCTGGGTACTTCATCAAATATTTTTATTATCTTCTGGTTTTCAATTATCCAAAAGTGAAATGAAGAGAATTGAAATCCTGTTTAATTATTAGAATTAAGCTATTTATAATATTTCGGATGAGGGTTTTGAGAATTTAGAAAACCCTGCTCAATGTTTTCATTCTGATAAAAATCAGTTAATTTAATTCCATTCCCCCACCATGTACATCTTAATTATCATGGCTTAGTCAGACTTTAATCCAGATTCAGTACTTAGTAGCAAAAAACTGTTAGAACAGCCAAAAATAGAAAAACATTGACACATATTTTCACATGAAATAAACCGGGTAAATTTTTTTAAGTGTTTGAAATTGGCTTTTTGATATGTTATATCCTTTTTCTGAAATCCATCTATATGGAATTTTTAATTATCCAAACTTTTTTTTTTTTTTTTTATACCCCTATTCCAGGCTCTCTGGTTCATCAAAGAACTGTGTTGATTTAATAAAGTTTTAAATTTATATATCCGAGATGAGGTACTGTAACTATTTACTGAATTTACATAATACAGACATTCCTCATCTTTGCTATATTCATGATATTTCAGCCATTTGGTTACTTCAGCCTTCTTCATGGCCCAGTGTATAAGTGTTGGTTGAAGTAATCAAAAAAAGTGACTTTACCGAAAGAGTTGAGTTCAATACCTGGCCACAGCAGAGGAAACAAAAACTTGGGAAGTTGAGTTAAAGGGAATTAACTGAAACTGGGATATCCCAAGAAAAGGGCATGGCATGTGGAATTAGAACTATCCACCCCAATGGACTAAACAATAGGTTTGGTTAAAAATTCCAACGTATATCACCTGAAGAAGGCTGGAACATAACTGTTGAAACGTCATGAACATGGCAATAGAGAAAAACAGTCTGAAAGATAGTGTAAAGGTTTTAAATATGGCATAAATTCTTTTTGTCTCTTAACCTTTGTATCTTGTAGAAGTCAAAATTAATGTTCAGAACTACATGAAATTCATTACTTGCATTTTTCTTTTTAGTGTCCAAAATTTAACTATTGCTGTGAAGTCCTTCCAGAACCGAAACATCATATTCGAATTGAAGTCTGTCGATATTAAGTTCCAGCGGTATTTTATCATCAGGAAGAAACCCAACCATGATGCTGAAGCTAACATAATTGTCATGAAAGCATTTGACTATAACACTGATCCACACATGTACAATATGGAAATTCTGGCTATTGATCGACCGGGATTAACAAGCACAGCTTCAGTAAGTGTCTCTTAAAATCTTGTCTAGAAAGACATTTAAGAATGAAAATACATTCCTACATGGAAAAAGTCTGAGAATCAAGAGTTTTATTTTTCTTTTTTTTTTCTTTTTTTTTTTCTTTTTTTTTTAATTTGTTTTTTAATATCTAGCAGTCATGTTAGCCATTTTGCTATAACTTCGTATATCAGTTTGAGAGAATTCAAAAACTCTATAAATATACTGTGGTCATAGGAATAAACACTGCATGAGAAATGTCAGTTTCATGTCCCAATAAAATTTTCAGACCCCCTACTCCTTTAGTGGGTTGTATATAGTTAAGTGGGTAGGGGGAGGAGGAAGGGAAAAAGAAAAATGAGAGGAGGAGGAGAAAACCAAACCTTCCAGTTTTCTGCTTTATGATCATGACCTGTTTGCTTGCACACATGCATGCATTAGCCATAAAGAAAATTTGGAAGGCAGGTTTCTGTCATCCACCTATATATGAAGCCCATATTGGCTGTACCAGAAAATTTGGAAGGCAGGTTTCTGTCATCCATTATATTATATATATATATATATATATATATATATATATATATATATATAATATATATATATATATATATATAAATCACAAACATTTGATCTTTGTATCCAGTTTGATCGTGACTGAATGCTTTTTTTTTTTTTTTTTTTTTTTTATTCATGTATGCATGACCCCACCCTACATGTCCCGAAGAGTAAAATATAGTTTTCACTGTTCTCATCTTGATTTTTTAATTCTCTAATGACTGGCTACTCACTTCCAAGCATACTGTCTGCTCATGCGGCTAATGAATCCCTGCTCAGGGACATTTTTTCTTCGCAAACCTGCATGGCTCACCTGTATCTTTTTTTTTTTTTTTTTTTTTTTTTTTTTTTTTACTGCAACTATGCTGAGCAAACCTTCTCTACAGTTTCTGGAAAAAGAGTTCTCACGGTTTCTGGAAAAGAGTATCATCTGGTGTGATCCACAGTTTGACCAAGAAACCCTCAGTCATGATGACTTGTGATTTTCATACTAGCGCAACCATTAACATATTTCACTCGTGATGTTGGCGGCACCTTATGGTATGCTTTTTCATGCACTTATCAAAAGTAGCACATGCTGGGATTGCTTTATCTCAAGTTACCTTCTTGACAAATTGGCCACAGTGAGATTTAAACCTGGGTCTTGGTCATAAAGTGAATGTCCAATCACTTGGCCATTTTTACCTCAAAAGGAAAAACTGCAAAAACAAAGAAAATTGGGCTGTTAGATTTTTTGCGTTCAGTATTGGTATATGCTACCATATCTGGTCTGGTGCTTCTGCTGTGTATTTAGAGATTCATGATAATAACCGAAAAAGAGTCTGCAATGTTATCAGTCCTCATCTGCCATCTTGGGTTCAATTTCCCACCATTGTAACGTAGCTTCCCTTTTTGCTGGTTCTAATTTTATTAAGAATGACTGCAAAAATACTCCTCCCTAATTTATGTGAAAGACCACACACACACACAACCTAGGCTTTCTTCCTAACCAATAAAGACAGACTGGGACAGTCTTGAAGTCAGAATGCAATATTAGTTTATCTGAATCAACTCTTGTGTGTTGACACCAATCTTACTCTACACTTTGCCTTTTTCTATAAATAGTTTCCTGGTTATTTTTCTAATGAGCTTTTTCTTTGGTACCTTGACTTAACAAAATTTAGCATGCTAGATTTGCGATTAGAACTCATTTTACAGATGAAATTGTAAGACCTAACTAAGCCCCTTCTCTTGCATTTCTCACTTGTAGAACTTTCTTCCAGCTTCTTGCTTTCCAGTGAACTTTGCATTTCAATTCTTGAAGATCAATGTCAATTATTACTTTAATTTCTATTCTTTTTATTGTTTTGCCCTCTCTTTCTCCCTCTCTTTCTCCCTCTTTCTCCTCTCTTTCTCCCTCTCTTTCTCCCTCTCTTTCTCCCTCTCTTTTCTCTCTTTCTCTCTCTTTCTCCTCTCTTTCTCTCTTTCTCCCTCTCTTTTTTCCTCTCTTTCTCCCCTCTCTTTCTCCCCCCCTCTCTTTCTCCCTCTCTCTTTCTCCTCTCTTTCTCCCTCTCTTTCTCCCTCTCTTTCTCCCCTCTCTTTTCCCTCTCTTTCTCTGCTCTCTTTCTCCCTCTCTTTCTCCCTCTCTTTCTCCCTCTCTTTCTCCCTCTTTTTCTCCCTCTCTTTCTCCCTCTTTCTCCCTCCTTTCTCCCTCTTTTTCCCTCTCTTTCTCCCTCTCTTTTTCCCTCTCTTTCTCTCTCTTTTCTCCCTCTCTTTCTCCCCTCCTCTCTTTCTCCCTCTCTTTCTCCTCTTTCTCTCTCTTTCTCCCCCTTTCTGTTCTCTCTTTCCTTTCTCCTCTCCCTCTCTTTCTCCTCTTTCTCCCTCTCTTTCTCCCCTCTCTTTCTCCCTCTTTTCTCCCTCTCTTTCTCCCTCTCTTTCTCCTCTTTCTCCCTCTCTTTCTCCCTCTCTCCCTCCCTCTTTTCTCCCTTCTTTCCCCTCTCTTTCTCCCCTCTTTTCTCCCTCTCTTTTCCCTCTCTTTCTCCCTCTTTTCTTTCCTCTCTTTCTCCCTCTCTTTCTCCCTCTTTTCTCCCTCTCTTTCTCCCTCTCTTTCTCCCTCTCTTTCCTCCCTCTCTTTCTCCCTCTCTTTTCTCCTTCTCTTTCTCCCCTCTCTTTCTCCCTCTCTTTCTCCCTCTCCCCTCTTTTCTCCCTCTCTTTTTCCCCTCCCTCTCTTTCTCCCTCTCTTTCTCCCCTTTCTTTCTCCCTCTCTTTCTCCTCTCTTTTCTCCCTCCTCCCTCTCTCTCCTCTCTTTCTCCCTCTCTTTCTCTCCTCTCTTTCTCCTCTCTTTCTCCCTCTCTTTCTCCCTCTCTTTCTCCCTCTTTTCTCCCTCTCTTTCTCCCTCTCTTTCCCCCTCTTTTTCTCCTTTCTCCTCTCTTTCTCCTCTCTTTCTCCCCTCAAACATCAACAACTTATTTATTTGTGACTTGGTGAAGTCTACCATTTTTCTGATGTCAGGATATTGGACTCTGGCCCAGATGATGGTGCTTACGGATGAGAAATTTTGAATTTCAGTTGAGATCTTTACATTCACTTAGATGCAAATACTGTTGTGAAAGAGATGAATCCATCTTTTCTCCCTCCAGCTATCAGTTAAATAGTTTTCCCAGATATAAGTCCTACTATGTCCAAGAAATTGTTAATGCAATATACACTTGCAGAAAAATAGTTTGCAATCCAAAATGTTTTGCTTCAAATGACCTAAAATGGGTTAAGCTATAAAAACAAAAATAAAGTAATTTATGGTAACATTTCTTTCTTAAATATCAATTTGGAACTGAAGAGGATATGTTAATTGTTTTTAACAAGAATGGAATAAATTGATTTTCAAAATGAAATTACATCTAATGTTTTGATGGGTAAGGAATTTAATAAATGAAAAAATGCTTTTTATGACCTGTGAAAATTTTAACATGTGCCTCACCTTTCAATAAAATCAAAGTATAATGATTCCTTATCTTTAAAATTAAAAAAAAAAAAAAAATTGATATTTTAACTGATTTGACATGAATAAATTTTCTGTTTTG